>NW_018921532.1:65428-86064 GCF_002207925.1 Prunus avium
CTGATCTGAAGACATTGGTGCAAAACCAATCAGAAGCTGCAGGGGAAAGGTGTTCAATCTTTCCTTCTTTATTGGCCAATGTTAAGCACTTTCAAGGTTTGCAGATTTTATTTTTTCTTTTTGTAGTATTTTTTACTGATTTCTTTAATCTTTTCTGAATTTGCAGAAAAGTGGAAGAACTAAAGCCTGATTTTAAAGGTTTAGATGAGACAGGGGTGGGGGTCTTAAATAATTGAGCAAGGTATGCATGCAATTAGTTGTTATGTAATCTTGTCCATAGCTTTACCTTATCTGATATGATATCTTTGTGTTTTGCAAATTATAAACACCACAGTGCCATTGTTCACATAATACAAACTGAAATGAAGTTTGTTGTGCGTGCAAATTACCTTGTATATAATATTTATTTGCTCAATGTTGCCTGGATATACACGTAAACTGAATTTTCATTGATGGCATTAAATGAATAGATGGTTCCTGTAGTTTTACTCATGGAATCTTGGCCCCCTTTGTTTGCTGTAGAAGTTGAACATAATTAATTGCTTGGTCATGAATTGAGTAGGAGATAAGACACAAATATTATTGATACCACCAGGAGTCAGTTTATGTATTTAATTAATGATTAATATTTTGGTTCTTGGTTCATCAAGTTTAAGAAGTTACAAGCTGACAAATTCTCTTCCTGTAATCATACATAATGCTTATTTAGATATGTTGAAATCCCATATATAAAAAATTACTGAATATGTTGTAATCATATCTGCAACAAATTGGAACTCTGATGAAGTTTTCCCATTACTTGAAGAGCTTGCCGTAATGTTTCTTCCGGTATCTCGGTTATGTTTGAAATCCAGGTTTGTGCCAATTGTTCATCACCAAGGTAGAGCATCTTCAGGACAGCAGAGGCTACCAAGGCCCAGAAGGAGTTCACTTGAAGAATTGGAAACATCCCGTCTCATTTGTGACCAGTACATATTGCCATTGTCTTTTATAATAAAGATTTAGCCATGTGTTTATGGTACTATGTATATCCCACTTGCCCGCTACATCTCTGTTTAAACCAAACCCCTTTTGTTCCTTGCATGAGAGAAATGAGAAGAAAATTGGTGATGTTACACCTCAACAAAACAGATGGTATTGTACAACTAACCAAGCCATAGATCTTCATTTTTAAGGTTGAAACTGCATTTAATGTTAGGTTGACCTAGCGCCACCACGAAAGCTACCACCTCCACCACCATCATTGCCGCTACCATCATCCTTGGGTACTACCGCCACCACAGCTATCTCACCACCGCCACCACCATCATCATGGCTATCATATCTGCCATTGCAACCATTGCTGTCGTCGTCACCACTCATTTACAAATTGATTCATCTAATAAGACGAACTAAAATTTTTACAAGAGATATTGGGGAAGGAGATACGAATAGAAGACCTCCTATGCTATAACTACAAATCCATTGCCACTTTGCGAGTTTTATATGTATACAAACTTCTGATAAAGTTTAGATTAAAAATAAAAATAAAATCGTTATGAACAGAAGGCTCGCGAATCGAGCGGTCGTTTCTTTGAGTTGAAGTCACGTAGGATAATCGAACATACTCAATACGACGACGTTTGGATTGTCCGCTACAGTAGTATGCTGCAGAGAGAAAATAGTTGCACTGTGTCAGAGACTCACAGACTTGCAGTTATCGGCAGACCCCAATTCCATTAATGAACGTCGACGTTTCAAATCATCTCCAAATTCCAATCCATTGAGATCTCAAGCCCGAATTCGAACTGGTTCAAATCTGCACCAATGCCTCAAGAAAACTGGTTCCAATCCCTGAGATCCGAAGCTTCTCATTCTGATTGATTCGAATAAAAGCAATATTCAAATGGGGGTGGTGATTGAGAGCTCTGTTTGGGAGCCAAATCCTGGCCTTTACATATTCATCTTCTTCGCCTCTCTCTTCTCCATCCTCGCCTTCCCTTATGCTTCAAACAAGTACAGCAGCACTGGCAGCAGCAGCATCTCCAGCAAAGCTCCGTCGCTCTTCGACCATGGAATCTCCCCCACCGCCTCCTCTCTCCGCTTCCAGAGGAACTTCCTTCTTATCTATTCTCTCGCCTCAGGTCTGTACGACGTCGTCTCGTATTTCCTTCCGGATAGATCTTCTTTTCTTTTGTTATTTTTGCTCTTTTAAGTTTTAGTTCAGCTTCCGTTTAAGTTTTTGTACTTACATTTTGTCATAAATCAAGCAGAATCGCATTTTAATCTTAATTTAGCTATTTGGTTTGGATCACTGATGGGGTTCTTATGACTTTTTGCTGTCAGTGATGGAGGGACTGTGGTCTGTATTTGGTGAGTTTGAGTTAGCTTACTACGGTTTAAGCAGAGAGCAAATGATGTTTTCTCTCTGTGTTGGATTTGCAGCTTCTCTTTTAATTGGTTCCTTCTTAGGCGTACTTTCCGATTTAATGTAAGTGCATTTTCAGGCCAGTCTTGCTTCTTGTTCGTTTTTCCAATGCTCAATGCTAAACCTTAATTGATTTCCTTTTTTTTGTAATTTGTGTAGAGGTCCAAAGAAAGTTTGTTTCCTCTTTTGCATTCTACACCTCTTTCTTGGCTTGTGGAAGAGAATTATTGATCAGCCGAGTGTTTTGGCTGCGAGCATTTGTTTGTCTCTCGCAGCTTCGATTTTTTCATTCAGTTTCGAGACGTGGATGGTAGTTCAACACGAAGAGGTTGTTCAGAAGTGCCAATTATTTCAGACTTGGTTTGCACGTAGAAACATCACTTAGTCTAGAAATGGGAGTGACTCATATATAGACTTTTGTACACAAGCAATTTGTTGGACTAGCTATAGTGCTAATTATGATGAAAACATTTATGTTTGCAGCAAGGGCACAGGCAAGATATGTTGAGTGAGACTTTTTGGTTGATGAGTTTCTTTGAGTCCGCATCTCTCATTGGAAGCCAGGTGCTTTCAAATTGGCTCATTGGTAATAATGTGGACAAAAACATGGCATCTCATTCCACTGCAGCCATCTTCTTGGCAATAATTGCCTTGGTTTGTCTTCTCAGAGGATGGACAGAAACCCCACAGAAAGTAGCTCTTAAGGAGTATAGGGCGTCTTTCTCTACATATATTTTTGGTGGTAAGAGTTGCATTCGTTTTAAAAAAATTATCTACTTTTCTTGTTCGTTTACTTAAATGAACTATACTGCTTGAATACATTCAGTATGAAAATGAATCAGTTAAATGAGCTCGAGTGAGACTGTAGTTCCAGATATAGTGAAGCATGTTAATTCCGTCAAAGGCAGATGCTTCGAATTTGTGTAAAATTTTGTTCTTGAGGATCAAACTCTTATTGCTTTGCACTTCATTCATTTGCTTGTTGCTATTTGCCTCCTATGATACTCAACTGTATCTGTTTGCCCCAATATGATCAACATGCCATCAATCCTCTGATCCAGGAGAGTAATTTTTTCCATTTCTATAATGTTCTTGATTAGCTAAATCACTTATGTCATCTTTCCTTTAACGAGCTGAGTACCTTGAAGATAATTTTCACACTTTTTAGTTGGGAGTGTTGTTTTTTAATCTTCACTTTTTAGGTGGGAGTGTTGGTTTTTAATCTTCACTTTTTCAGCAACTTATTATTTGCAGTTTAGAGGATTGATTATTTAAAGATGCTGTGCTAGCATGATTTAGCTGCTCTTTTGCATAATGCTTTGCAAATCATGGTGTGAGCTACTGTAGGTGTAAGCTTTAACTATACGTTTGGTGTGTATTCTTACCGTTGAAACTTTATATGGTTGGCAGATAAAAGAATATGGCTTTTGGTGTGGGCACAGGCTTGCCTTCACTTCTCTGTAGCAGTCTTCTGGATACTATGGGCCCCTACTATAGTGGTATGGTTTCTATAATTTAAAGCAAAATGTTTAGCGAAGTGAAAGGTACCATGGTTAATATCTGAACTACTTGAAACTTTATGTTAATGGGATTTGTTTTTTGCACTCAACAAAGAATTCTTTCTTATTCCTGAGTAAATTTAAAAGAGGGGTTTAAAGTTATTGAACCTTAGATATCATAGTTTCAATTTCTTCCATCAATTTTTAATAAATATGTGATTTTAGGCTGATGGACGAGAAGTGCACCTAGGGTTGATATATCCGTGTTTTTTGGGCTCAAGAATGCTTGGAAGCACAATATTTCCATGGCTCGTTAGTGGACTGTCATCCCTGAGAACTGAGGATTGCCTAGTATATGCATTCATTATAATGGGGCTTGTATTGTCTATAACAGCGTATGATTATCAGGTAAAGATGTCTTCTGTAAATGGAAATATAAGAAATATGATCATCAGTTATGTTTAATGATAGTGGTTCCAAAGTTTAAATGTTTAATTGGTGATATGCAGGAAATTGGAGTATTAGTGACATTATTTTGCATATTTCATGCCGGTCTTGGCATGATTTTTCCTTCACTAGCCAGATTGAGGACAATGTAAATCGAACGAGTATTCTGTCTTTTTGTCCGCTAATGTCTCCTCTAAATATTATGCCTCAGGTTCAACTTTTGTTACGTGGATTTTAATTTGATGGTTTTCCTGCTTCTATTTGGTGTTCACAGGTATGTGCCTAATGCACTGCGTGGGGGGATGATAAGCCTTTCTCAAGCCCCAGCAAATGCAGCAATTCTGCTTTTTCTGGTGCAAGTAAGTGTTTCTTCCCAGGATTACTTCAACATAGAAAACATATGATTAAGAAACTCCCTGCCCAGTGAAATTGATGTGTGCCACCAGTGGTGGAGAGCAGCCACAGTAAAAAGGGGTCATAATTGGACTGGTAGATTCCACCATGAGATTTATTGATTAAACATCCATCCACTGACTTTTCTTGCTACCGTGTTATTGATGCAGGGAAAATACTACAATAACATTGGGAACTCAACAATCATAGCGTTTGCTGCCCTTGGACTATTCACAGCAGCTGGTTGCATGCACGTCTTGAAGCGATGGGGGAAGCAACCATATCACAACTGGCATAAACTCTGATTTTATACCAAACCATCAGCGAGCTTATTGGCTGAGTTGGTGAGTCCTGGAGATCATTAATGACTAGCAGAAATGAGTGTTTCAAAGAATTTCTGTGCCTCTGAATTCCACCTGAGGTATGCGACTATAGAAGTATGGGGACATAAATACTGAAAAAACAACAATATGTTGTAAGTTGCAAAAAATTGGATTGATATGGTCTTGTGTATTCCTTAGGAATCAACTGAATGACTATGTGCAAGACAGAAACCAGTTATCGGTTCCTTGTCACCGAGTTCAATTCAAGTTGCCAAACCCATCTGAACATCTTAACTTTCTGGGCAGGTCTGGTGGTTAGGCAGGAGAAGATGGGATTTACATGTTTACCATCAGCCCTCTGCACAGTTTAGGGATTTAGACCTCAGCAGTAGAGGCGAGAACTGCAAGTTTTTGTGATCCTCATTTTGAAGATTTGTTTGTAAGTTTTGCACTGAACTGACACAATTAGCAGTTTAGTTTGGCAAAAATTGTACTTAAATATGTGGAACAGAATGGAAATGTCAAAATTATTGCCAGATTTCTTTGATGATTGGATCGGTGAATAAAAAAAAGGTTCATAGTTGTCCTGTAAATCCAATGTGCATGTTTCGCTTTAGTGAGGAGTTTCTTTCAAATATGACTCAAACCCAAGACGAGTAAAGAAAAAATAGCTACCTCGTTTTCATCTGTTATAAATTTCTGAGCACAAACAGGGTGACAGAGAAGAGATATACAAACAGAAGCTATGAAGACCGAGAGAACAATGACGTTTGCCAGAACCTCGATTGCTTCTTGTTGTATTTGTTCTTTCATCCTCAAATTTGCTTCTTTCTCCTCTGACACCTTTCCCCACCCTCACTTTTATTAGCTTCTTATGGATTTCCTTTGCCCAAGTTCCCGAAGAACGAGGAGAAATGAGAGGGAATAAAAGGAAAAGACAGCAAAGAGGGAGAAGAGGTGTGAGTACTTTGTAGGCTTTTGTGGTTATCTGCCACGAAATCAATGTGCCATAAACTTGTGTTTGCAGGGCCTTTTTCTTAACAACTTCGTGATGGCTTGTTTAGCCAACTTGACTCTTGAGTTGTGTGAAAGCATGTCATGAAAAACACTCTGAACACTTTGACCGTGGCTTTTATTTACTCTTCTTTCTCATCACGTTAATTTTGTGTCAAAAAGTTAGCTTGAAAACCAAAGAGATTTAGATACGAACGTAGAAAGTTTCGAGTTCTTTTTCTTTCTGGTTTTGAGGGCATTACTAAAGAAATTATTGGACTCATGATGGAAATGGACTAAGGCATGCAATTACAGCTTCTTGCACCATTATGCAAAGGTTCTTAGCTACACTTCACATATCTTGCATTGCAACAGATGGAACCTTTCTTCATTTATTTAATTGAATTGCTAGATGCGACATGAGATATTGACACGATGAAAATTTATTGAAACTTCGATCATACAAGAAAAAGAAGGCTCATTCTCAAACGACCACCTCCGAGGGGGTTGGTGTGTGCTAATGCTCAGGTGTGGATCAAAATTTGAGCACTGCACAATGACACTCTAGACAACTACAACTAATCCTCTTGTTCTTGATCCCTGATCCACTTTGTAGCCACCCATTTTTCCCCTTCAATTACAGGACAGCTCCCATGTATCGATAACTGCAGAGGCGCATCCAGCCAATAATTAAATTAGAATGGAACAAAATAAACAAACTTCTCTTACAAGGAATGAGATACCTCATACAGGATAAATTTCACGAGAAATGCTAAGAAAAACGTTCTTTCTTTCTCATCAATACTTCTTGAAATGATGATAATAAGAATGATACTGGGAAGCAACTAACCATATCAATTGTACCATTTGGGATCAATGAATAAAATAAAAGTCCATCCCCTTTGCGTGGCTTCACTTTCAAACCAACACATTCCCGAAAATCATAGTTTCCATCCATGTTTGAGCCATTCTGCAGATCAAAAAAGGATGATGAACAATGGACAAACCAAAAGGGTGATGAGAAAAGCAGAGGTGTTCAACTCACCTCATAAGGAAACATGGTTTCACCACCTTCTTCAACATCAGTTAAATACAACAAGAATGATGCAACCTACAAAGATCAAATAAGACTAATGTAAGCATTCTTTAAAACCTTTTGGAAAATAAACATTATGATTCTATCAGATCTACAACTTGTTATGGTTACTATTAGTGTTTAATCTTAGAAGATGGTTTAATGACCACTCCTGGATGCAACTTAACTTCCGCTATTAGCATATTATTATTTGATTTGAACATGTAATCATTAATAAATTTCTAGAATTTGTTTGAACTGGTCAAGTGGATGAGCGCAGAACATCTATCTGCGACTTCAGACATGAAAGCACACACATCTATTTGGTTTCAAGAAGTCAATAGAATTTATCCTGGTAATACTCCCATGCCATATATCTTTAAGGTGATACAGAATGACCACCTGTGCTCTCCAACCCAAGTATAAATGTTGTACAAGTGTAGGAAATAAAATATTGAGGTTTATCTTTGCCTGGTTTTATTTCCTAAAATGTGCACTCTGGGGAGTGGGTGTGCAAGGGTTTCTGTGATACACAAGCCAAAAAAAGAAAACAAATAATGACCAAATGAAACTCATGTTTTATATTGAAGATGTACCCTTTGGCTCTTCTGTGGACCATATTGATCAGGGTGGAATGCATCGTAATGAGAATTATACTTCTGCCCGATCTCATAGCGTAAGATGTTGAAAGCCTGAAACATGATATCCTCAGCTCAGACAATTTTACAAATTGGCCTGAAATAAAAGGTTAACTAATTCATAAAACAAGTAAAGCAGATTTAGCTTTTGCATAACAGAAACACATAGGCATGAAAGAATATCTTCACTATGATTACAACATCAAGTGTCCCATCATTACTTGGCAAATTAACATAAACAACCCATCAAGCAGCGGTACCTAACATTTAAATACTCATATAACAGTCTTGTCAACACTACCAAAAAAAGAACTTTTCCACGGCTCGGACCCATGCTGAGAAAATTTTTTGCCAACAAGAAATGGAACATCAAATACATAAAGTTAACTATATGCACAGCACACTTCCGATTTCTTACGCACAAGAAAGAAATTTCCAAGAAGTTAGTAAACAGCTGGGTTCGTTATTCTGCCATGAACTGACTGAGGATTTTCCGACAACCCTCCTTCCCCCAACTCCATTCACCCTTCCTACCACAGTTTGTGATTGCAGGCATTCTCATTTATAATTTTAAGGAATAAAATTACTTTGGCAACAAGAGAAATTTTTTATTTGATGCTGTCATCTTGGACAGAAGAAAAACTTCCACGAGCATTGCTTAGAACGAAACATGACTAGGCATTATGATTTTGTATAGAGAGATATGATGAGGATGATGATAATAAGCTCTAAACTGTACACTAAATAGTACCTCTCCATAGGTCCTGGGAAGCATTGTTGCTCTTGCAATCTTTTCCTCAATTGCATCCAGAGTCCCAGATTTATCATCAGAAGCGGAAAGAAACATGCCAGAACTGCTTGAAAAGACACTGTAAGCATGGTTTGTGGGATCTGTAATCACTCATATTAAGAAAACTATTCACATTTGGACCCGTTAGATTTATTCCTCTAAATATAAAATCATCAGATGCTAGTATTTCTCAGCTTGTATCAACACTCATAATATTTCACTAACAAGGCAGTCTTCAAAACTTTGGTGCAAGAGTAAAAATGGTATGCATAACAAGTACTAACAAAATATTAAGTTTGTGTACCTTGTTCGTATATCCTTCGTGTTCTCCTCTGTCTCACCCTCTCGCAAAGCCAAAGTTGATGGTTTAAGGCTTGGCTTGGCCGTACCGATTATGCTTTCACATTGCTCCGCAGTTGCAAAATTAGGAAAATATAGTGCACGCGGATACCAACTCAAGACCTACGCAGTTCATATGCCCTTTTTCTTGTAAGCTAATAAAAATTCAATCTTTGATCCCACAAAACTCATACAACCCTAAATTGATCAAACTGTTTAAAGAATCGTCACAAAGAAAAGTCGACAACCGAAACCTGAAAGGGAATGGAAGTTAAAGAATCGTCACCGGTCTCTCCATAAGGCATCGAAGTATACTCTGTTTCCAACAGTCTCGTTCTCAGCCTATTATCACCACCACCCACATCCTGCCAAAAATCAAAATTTGAAAAATGTTAAATGAATTATTTTTGAAAAACTGAAAAACCCACTAAAGTTCTTGATCAAAAACAAAAAAACCCATAAAAGGAAAAATGAAAACTTTGCCTGAGAGAGGAGAGAGGAGCTGTAGAAGCCAGCGAGGAAGAAGAAGGAGCATAAGATGAAAGTGGTTGGTAACCCAAGTTTGGACTTCAACTTGAACTTGGAGCTCCAATTCCCTTTCCCGCTTTTGGCTCTCATTGTAATTTCAATTTGTCTTCAAATGCAGGTGGCAATGGTGGTGTGAATGGTGGCTTCTACTTGCTCTCTCGTCTGTAAATTTTTGTGCTTTTGTTTTGCGTTTGACAAACGACAGTCGATCAAAGACTTAATTGCAGAGTCTTTGTCAAGACTGTAAACAAGCGTGTTCCAAATTCTAATTGCGCGCACAGCACGGCGGGAGTTTGCGTAAAACTACTGAGATTTTTGTAATCTGACCGAAAAAAGAAGATTGAGATTTTTGGAACCAAATTACTGGGGGTGTAGTCAAGCTTAAGAGGATTTGGAATCCAATGGGTACAACGAATATATTTGGTCGGGGGAGTAAATTTCCCTGTTTTGCAAAGTGCTCAAATCCAAAGTCATAACCCACAGAATTGTGTCTCTGACAAAGTGGGTTAATAGATTCTTCCCAAGGTGGTCCTTTGGTTTTCATGGTTTTACAACTCTACTTTTTTCTTTTTCTTTTTTAAACTTTCGCTTTGTAAATTCAAATTCTACCTTCTCCATTGTGATTATTCTCATTTGTTCTGAAAAAGGTCAAGTATCATCCTTCATTATTCCAACTAGAAATAGAACCCCCAATCTTTTCTACTCCTGAAAAGATGGCACTAAATACCATTCTACACAACTTTTTAAGACTTTCCACAGAGAGAGAGAGTGAGAGAAAAGTTACAATCTTTTAGACGGTGAATATTGAAAAACCATGGCCAAAGAGGAGGAAATCAATAAGAAAATGACATGACGAAAAAGGGTATGATGAAAGAAATAACTCTTGGCCTAAGATATTACCCACAAAAGATCAAAGGTAGCCCAAGTGTCACTGGGGTCGCATCATATTCTCTCAATTCTTTGCCGTACTCATCGTTCGTGGATTTTCTTTTTTCACTTTTTACTGTGACAAATGTGTCTTTTACCTATTGACCGAAACAAATAAACGTATCTTTTACCTTTAGACACAGCCTTTTTTTCTTTTTTTTTTGGGTGAAAACCAAGGTATCACCCGCGTGATTGTGGAGACTAACCCTCGAGGTACTGTAGGACGCAAAGCGAGAACCTCTCCCAACAAAGTCTACTCTATTCGCAAGCACCTGAGATCGAACCCAGGACCTCTTGTTTAAAGGATACAAGCCCTTTCCACTTGGACCAACTCCTGTTGGTCGACACAGCCTTTTATATTTGGGTAGATTTCGATAATTTTTTTTTTTTTTTACTGCAGACTCCCTGGTTTTTCTCCCTCGGTTGGGTCCGGACTTTGGTCCCATGAGCATGAGGATTGCACACAAAACTGCGTGGAAGGTAACGAATTCCACATTGCATTTGCACAATCAACACCCCCAACACTCCGTTTCCACACACACACACACAAAACAAAATAAAATAAAATAACAAATCTCCGAAGGCCCCTAATAGCATTACTCTTTGGGAAATCTAAATTACAAGCCTACATAATTGACGGTCCAAAAGTACGCACACAAAGAAGAGGCTTGCACACATGTCCAATTGAGTGGGCCCACCCATGAAATACAAGTCCTTGCTTATCACACATTTTGTCCACCTGGCTTGGGTCACCCTCCAAACAAACCCTTTCCTTGCAAGTAAATTACAAATATAATTCTGATCAGTTGTTTTCCTCCACGTAAATAATGCATGGTCCTTGAAAAAACACAGCCATGTCTTTTAACTAGAGAGCTGAAACCTCACTCATCTCTTTCCCCAACTTCATGCCAGTTGAACAGAGAAATTCAGAGTACACCTAAACTGCGCTTGGTTCAGTTCAACTTGGGGAAATAGATGCTCCGGGCAGATGTATATTGCTCTCCGCTTTACAGTCCTCCACAAGTCAAGTTAGTGAAGGATGGTAGCAGCTCCAGCTCATGGCTGATCCAATACCGCAGTACTCGAAGGCTACCCAAGGGGGTTTCTGTAAAAGCCTTGAAAGATGAGGCAGGCGGGGAAACGAGCGGTTTCCGTGGCCAGAGTTGGGATCCCGGGTCAGAAATCGAGGTTCCTTATGAACAAAGGCCGGTATGTTTTCACTTTCTCTGTATACCTTCCGCAAGCAATCCCATTTCTTCATCGGTCGACACAAATTAGATGAACTTATCCATTGAATGAGATTTCAGCAGGATCCGTTGTCTTTAGCTAGGTCCAGTTGGTAATAATCACTACCCCTCTTGAAGAAACCTTGTGACAACAAATCTAGTTTTTCAGTTTTCTTAAATGAATCAGAAAATATAAAAGAAATAACAAGGAAAATTAGGCATCATGAGTAGTGAGTGAAATGCTTCATAAGCTATGGAAACAACGGCTCTTATGGCCAAGTAGTACCTATGCCCACTTTAAGTCATGGGATTGAAAAGGTGTTCGAATCCCAGAAGGGTAAGAGGAGGTTTTGAGGGAAAGTCAGGGCCATCCCTTATTATGCACCCCAGCAATTGGCCCAAAAAGAAAATGAATAGAAAAGGGAAAGGGAATCAGATTCAAACAGATTCCCCCGCATTATTTCTTGTAAGCAATATGCCATGAAAATTCATACTTACAGTTTTTTGGTTAGGTGAATGAGTACTCATCTCTGAAGGACGGAGTTTTATACTCGTGGGGCGAACTGGGACCTGGGCCTTTCCTCCTTCGTCTTGGAGGTTTGTGGTTGGTAACTTTCACAACTCTAGGAGTGCCTATTGCAGCTGCAAGCTTTAATCCATCAAGGGTAAGATATTGAACGTTTTAAAGTCAAAATAAAAAATATGCGGATATGGCCAGATACTTTATGTAGAGTAGTAGTGTACAGAAAAAAATAAATAAAATTAATGTCTCGGGACCAACACGTCTTTCTGAAACTAGAAGAGAAATGTATCTCGTGCTTCCAAATGTCTAAGACTATACTCAAACGGTCAGCAAAATCACACACAGAACCACTGGCATATTACTAAAAAAGTTAAACAAGAAGCACATATCAGCACCAGCAAGAGGTATTTCATTTGTCCTTACTCCAGTTGTTCCAACCTTGCAGGATCCTCTAAAATTTGCGCTAGCTGCTGGAACTGGAACTCTTTTTGTTGTATCGTTGATCGTCTTAAGAATTTATCTGGTACTATTTTCAGCTTACTTCTTCTTATAATCACTACTGGAGTGCATGCGTGGAAGTTTGACATTGAGCACTAGCAAAAGCTCATAGCCAAAACTACAATATTCGATAGGAAAACCACTGCATGGTCTGTTATGATACTGACAATAATGGACTAAATTCTACTGGTCACAATATATATTATTTGTTTCCAGTCCCAAATACAAGAGAACATACTTGTTTAATGTACAGGTTCCCCAGTATGTAAGGATTCCATGAAACAAATGCACGGCACTCCCAAAAATAATAGCAATGGGAAAAAGAATAAAAAAAAAAAAAAAAACTTAATCTTTTAATCGAATGAATGTTACTTCCAAGCAATTTTCATGCTTGATATTTGTTTGATACACCTCTTGATGTAGAATTTTTAAAGCAAGTAAACCATATTATCATTCCTATTGCAGGGATGGAGTTATGTTGGTGATCGACTACTATCAGCAGTCATACCTTACGAAGAGAGTGGCTGGTATGATGGACAAATGTGGGTAAAGCCACCTGAGGTTAGCACCCTTAACCTCATCCTTTCTCAGTTAATAAGAAACAAGGATGAAATCGTCCTGGACAAGTTAGCCTTCCAAGTTCAATCACATCTTATTCAAGTATTCAACTGAAACAGGCTAAGTAGAATAATCAGTAAATGATAAAATTCATTCAAAGGAATTTACTAATCACATGAGGCTTGATGTTTATGCATATATTGCCTCTCTACATCAAAACCTCGAAATTATGATTATGCTGTGGAAACGAATTTGTAGCATATCATTAGAGCTTAATACTGAAACAAGGTTTCTGATAGTCAACTGTGTATATATGTGTGGTGTATATGTGCAAATGCATGTCATGGAGAATAATTTATGAGATATTAACTAAGTATGGTTATCAGAGAAGGTGAAAATCTGAATGTATCTAAAACTGGTACACTAAGAAATTTAAACAATTAAAAAAATCAGGGTCCGTGTCCTACATAATGGGAATGAAATCTATCAAGGTAAAAACACATCCAATTGAACAGAAAGAAAAAACATGTAAAACCATCTAGGCCTGTGGCAACCCATAATTTAGGTAGATATCAACAAAGCATGATGATCCTAATGAATTTCATCATTTGATTACTAAGAGAAATAAACGTCAAGTAAAAGAGAGTACTTATACTAAAATAAGAATAGGTAAGTATTTCCACAATACCTGTCATGTCACAATTCTTGTTACCCCGTTGCTATGGCGGACCATTTCATCTTGTGGCCAACCACTGAATAAATGATAGCAGCATACCTAAGTGAATCTGATCTTAATTTGAGACTCAGAAAAAAACAAATAAGAGTTTCCCATAGTTAAGAGTTTTGCTACCATAAGTCAAGATCAGCTTATTCTTGGAGTTGTCCGGTTGAGTGAACAGTCAGAATGAATATGGTACAGGAGGGCATGAGATCAACCTTCGCCTTCCCTCTATTACCCATACAGATTAATGCAGGAACCATCTATGTGTAAGGTTTCACCACTGAAAACTAACACCTAAATTTTTTCCTGTAGGTCTTGGCTCGTGATAGACTATTGGGCTCTTACAAGGTACTAGCAACTGGAACTTGAAATGTATGCCAAATATCAAAATACGTCCCAGAGAAGGATGGATGCATGCTAAACAAAGTTATTTTGAGGTGGAAGAAAAACAAAATGCACAGATGCACACACCTTAGTTTTCAAGGCACTACAAAAGATGTGAGCTGCCATGTATAAACTTCATCATTAGAATTATGAGATTCATGTGAAAAATTGAAAATTTATGCAAGCAGGTTAAACCCGTCATCAAATTGCTGAAACAGACTCTAGTTGGAACAGGGGCATTACTTGTCACAGGAGTGTTGCTGTTTATCTTTGCTACACCGGTGGAGGATTTCATTCACACCACATTTGGCATAAAAGATAACTCATCAAATGTTTCCGCCTCAAAGATCAGCACAAAGTTCAACATAAGGTTTTATAGATAAATAGAGATTGCAACCCTCTGGTCAATTATTTACAAATAAGTTTTTTTCTACTTTGTTCTCCAATGTTACTTAATCTTGCAGAAAAGAGGAGTTGCTAAAATTGCCTACGGACGTGAGGTCTGATGATGATCTAGCAGCAGCCGCTGCTGAGGCTGCTGATGGAAGACCAGTCTACTGCAGAGATAGGTTTTATCGTGCATTAGCTGGTGGGCAGTACTGCAAATGGGAGGATCTACTTAAGTGATGGGCAAAAGACAAAGGAAAAGAACAATTCATATGAAATTCCATATCATAATATACAAAATTGTTTTACAAACTAAAGTAGTGACCTGCATAGCAATGCAATATCCATTAAGGAAAATCCACTAGCACTGGCAAATACATGGGGGGAGGGAGTGGGTAGCGTGATATGGTGGCATGCCACCTTAGTCACCACCTAATTTTATAAAACAGATTCTGTAAAAGCATTTGACAAATAGAATTTTCTCTATAACTATGCTCTGTAATTTGTTTAAACAGCAAAAATGTAAGGTTCTATCTCATTATATTAGTAGAACAAATTATTAGAAAATCAGAGATAAACAAAGCATGAAAGAAGGAAATGAGGTAGAACGCACACGCATATATAAGGTGATGTGTCAAAAATTGAGCACATCATGTCTGATTTACTACTTTGCTGTACATTATGCAATTAATGGAAGAGGAAAAATTACCAACTGTTCAAAGAAGATAGTAACTATACATGATAAACATGGGGAACCATGTAAAATTAAAAACGAGGAAAATATATATCATAGCTATGTGAGACACATCAAAATACCATTGGTTTGCTTCCACATTATCTACTACCACCTCAACGCTTTTTGCCAAATGAACTTCCTGAAGGAACAACTAGACAGTCCTAAATATCTAAATGATAATCTTTACAAGTCTTGATAGCAGGATGAAAAGTCATCTTCTTCAACACCAATCACTGCCAGCCATACTTGGTATCCAAACAACCTTGATTAGTGAGGTTTGCAAGAAATCAACAACAGAGCCTCTGATGTCAGAAATCAAGCATTCTACCACGGCAGATAGCTCAGCCAAATTAGTGTGAAGCCACAAGCAATATCCCTTACAAACAAGTTTGTAGCACCAATTGCAAGCTCTAAATAGCTGTACTTCAAAAAGATGCGAAGAGCCATTTGTGATCATGAATGCTAATTGCTACACCAAATTATAGTGTATGAGAGCCCCAAAGGATATCTCTCCCAAAAAAGTTCCGCAAACACTAGACAATTGACCTTCAACTGTATGCTATCATCATGGTGAAAACTAATAACAGGATACAGGATCATTGCTTTTGCACTAATTGCAGATGTGTAAGCAATCTGACACCCTGATTAGAGCAAAGCAAAATCAACGATGAATCCTTGGATCTCAGAAAAGAGGCATTTACCATGCAAGAGAGCTGTAGAACCCATGGTGTGTAGTTCCCCAACTAATATACCTAATAAACAAGTCTTTTGCCCCAATTGAGAATTTTAAAAATCCGTTTGTCAACAACATCCCTGAATGCACTTTTCCTTCTTTTTGCATCTTCAAGATCCAAAGTTCTATATGCAAGAGCAAGAAGATACATTGCAGGATGGAGTCTCCTGCACATACCATAAAACGGATAGTAAGTGTATTTCAAAAGGTATTAAAGCACCAATTAAAGTCATAATGGACTAATAGAGGGATAATATACAAAAGAGCTCCCTGAAAATAATAAACATGTAAAGACAACACCATTAATCATAATGCTGGCATTTGACAAGAAACACAAAAAGAAAATTTTAATAAAAAATAAAAACACTAAATTTGAAAATAAATTCTGAGGTTTCACTTTGAACACATTTTTCAAGCCATTATAAGATTCACCAGATCTCATTTTATTTTTTTTCAACTCTTAACACACAGTTTGGAACCAGATGGAAAAAGGGTTAAACTCATTTGCAATTTAATTCATTGAATTAATTCGTAATGAATTATTATGCTTAGAACCGAACATCAAACGCGATGTGTTCCAAACTCATTAAATTTACAGTATAAGTTAATATAATTCATACAAATTGAACATAAATGCAAAACAAGTTCAAAATTAAAATTCCTGTTCTATTTAGTAAAGTAATTAAACACTAGAGTTGAGAAAAACTGTGAATGATGAAAAAGAGCTCAACCTCAAAGCACACGACCTACTTACTGTTCAAATTGTTTGCCTGCATCAAAGCCATCCCAATACCGTTGTGATGGCAACATCCGGCCTTTCTTATCTCTGCCAAATGTTTCAATATACCAACCACCTATATCATGCATGCCACAGCGAGGCTCAAACAGCCAAAATCTGTTCGCATAAGCTAAGTTATGAAAACTATTTAATGATACAATATGTTGGACTAATTTCATATGATATACATAGGACTAACAGGATTACTCTAACCAACAATTTTTTGGGTAGCTTACGTAAAGCAGTCTCACTTGAGAACAGAGAAGTAGATTTATAACTATGAAAGTGATATCACATTACTCTAATCTAAGTAAACTGAAGAAGAACAAAAGGAAGCACATAAAGAATAACAATGGTAGCAAAATTTTTGCATGCTTTGATAAACATTACAAACAATTGTCTGGTGATGCCAAAACTATTAAATTTAACACACAATTATGAAGAGAAAGAAATTACGCATGACAAAGCCATAGCATGCTCTTGCAATGAAGAAATAACATGGAGGCATATTTACATGAAAATAAAGTACCAGAATGAATCCATTACTGAAATTAAAGTGAAGCTTTCAAACGGATGTCGCAGCTTACTTGCTTGGTGGTAACCGGGCTCTACTGCATCTACACTCACAAACAGAAACCTTTTCTCCCAATTCATACCAAAACATGTGTTTCACCTGTACAAATGTTAAAAGTATAAATATAAGAATAACTAATTTGAAAATAGTCTATATATTATAAAGCACCTCTAAGGCAAATATAATTAGAATCACACAAACAGATATATGACACTGACAATAACAAAATTTCAGGCTGGCAGTTATGGTGACCAATAATGGTTCTTAACAAGATGCTTCATGCAATGATATGCATTTGTACAAAATGAACCCCCTAGAATAAAAGTCATGTCAAAATATAATATTTATGCAGGCAATATGAGAAAAAGTAACCATCTCTAACACCAAATCCGTTTTAGTTTAAAGAACTATTGACGATCATATGTCAGTGCAAGTACATCTTAGAATATGCACCACTGGTATATACAAGAAATTGAGGAGGATCATGCAGAATCTGAAACCTGCAGATTTTCCCTCTAATCAAATATGACAATATATAAACTTTAAGCAAGAAATTGTATCGATAAGGATGAAAGCCAAAGGGCATAAGAACTTAAGAAAACCAGGTTTACAAACCAGCAATGTTCTATGCTTCATAATCACATGGGTTTTGGTACCACTGCTATTGTAGACAAGGCAAGACCCTTCTTCTGAGCTAGTCCCTAATCCGGTTATAGTTCCCATTAGAATCCTCGATCCAACGGCAGCATCTGAAAAAGAATCTTCAGTAAACCCTTCGCTGGTATGGACAGGATTTTCATTAGAGCTCAGATATACATGAATGTGATCAGACTCTTCATTCTGCATCCCATCAGAGTAGCTTTTTGGAGGGGCTCTGGTGGCTGTAGCAACCACCCTCCCAGATATATGCAATTCTAAATCTTTATATGCATCTGATGTTTCATCTGTAACATCCCAGGTTCGCACATGAGCATTTCCAGCATCATCAACACCACCAGAGTTCATGCAGATGCTCAAGTCCTGAACAGATTGACAAATCCCCAAACCCGCAGATGTGGAATAACTTAATTTCTTATTGCTGTAAGATGATAACTCTGGAACTATATTGACCAGGCAGACCATCCCAAAAAGATCACGGCCTGAAACCAAATGCAGCACCTCTGGAGTTTCACACACAGATCTCTCTTCAGCTTCAAAGCAGTCAGGAAGAAGGTCCATAGACTCAATTAGAGGGCCATAGTACGCCGCACGTACAGCTGAATAAAAATCTCCCTCAAGAACATCAAAATAACCTGTTCCAACAACCACCTTCCTCTCTGACAGCACATCATTTATAGCAAGTCTATACCACTTCAACCATTCAACAACTTCCATCCGCTTATATGTAGTTAGATGACGCTTGTACATGTGCAATGTCATGCCGCACCCAGAATGTTTCTGCATAAAATTTCTCTGAGATAACAGGTCCCTGTCATAATGGGCCCTCTTTTCACAATCTGAAAGAATCTGCAATCCATTATCGATTGTGCAGTCAGGTCAGAATACCTGTATTTGCCTTGTAATTTGTAAATTCCTCTTTGGATGATTGCTCATAGAAGGGTAAATACCTACGATCTTATTCAAAGAAGAAGGCCTATTGTTTGTATCACTTTATTAGTGCATCATGTGCAAAGAAGATGCTGAGGGTATTGACCATATTTTCCTTCATTGTTCCATTGCTTTAGACTACAGCACGAGCTGTTTAGGAAAGAAAGGATAAATTGGATAATTTCATTTTTGTCTGTCCCTTTGTTTGCTAAAAGACTTTTTTCTTTTGGTGGAGGGAAAACGAGGTCAATTTTCTATTTGTAGCCTCTTCCATTTTAATGGTAGAGATACCAAAAGTTTTATTCTTTCTTACAAAACAAACTGAAGTGGCAATTTATATGGTACATTTCCTACAGCCTACACAGACTAATGTGATACCCGCAGCATGCCACAGATAAGCTGCAGTGTCAGTTGGTACACGGAAACTGCAGTAAACATCCTATTTGTTCTTCTAAGAATCCAAGCAATAAAGTTCTCCCAAGCTTAAGTTTTTTAATCTAGCTATAATACAAACCCCAATTCCTTTTTCACTAATCCAATTGTAAACTTCAAGACTTTTTTTTCTTTTGAATGAAAATTTAAGGATAATCACTTCCCAAACCATGTAATGTTTATTCATCATAACCGAAAAAAGTAGATGAAAATGAGTTTAAAATCGAATAATTAAAATCAGATAATTGAAGACAACCTCATAGGCGGCGAGGATTTGCACGAATCTGCGAGAAGCATCGGAATCGTTCGTGGACTCGGCGAGGTCCGGATGAGTCTGTTTCGCCAATTTGTGGAAAGACGCTTTGATTTCGGCAAATGAGCTGGTTTCTGAAACGCCTAAGACCTCATAGGCGTTCTCTGAGGTGAACTCGGCCCGATTTGACTCGGTTCTGCTACTGAACCACCGAGTTCCAGTACTCTGATTGAAGAGAAATAAGAGATAACACCTTTGATTTGGTCGAATTGAGAGCAGAGGAAATGGAAGACGGCGAAGCAAATCTCCGGGATGAGAAGCCATTTTTTAATTTTACTTGTTTATTGGGGAATTTTGGAAATTTTGGAAATGGTGGAGCAGCTGAAACATTGAGCGAGGAACAGTGAAGGTGAGGTTTGGGGAGGCACACTGAGACTGAGAGGAGTGTATGGAAGTTGACAGGTGCCGCTCGCTGCGCGTTCGTTAGAGGAAGTGAATGATCCGGTCTTAACTGTTAGGATCGGTTAGTGCTAGTATGAAATTGTAGAAAAATAAAGAACACCAGAAATTAACGTGGTTCGGCAATGCCTACGTACACGGGGCAGCAATATAAACTTCTTCCACTATAACAAAATAATGGGTACAACAAGACAGATCTTACCAAGCCAATGCCCAGGGCTTGATGATACACACAGAGAAAGTACAACGACACCACACTATACTCTCCTGTTTTACCTCACTCACACACTTGGAGTGGTACACAATTAACTCTCTCACTCTCACAGAATTGGAGTGGAATACTGATGGCTGTTTGGATGGTGTTCTCTCACTTCTCTCTCTTGCTCTCGGCTTCTCCAACTCTCTCTGACTCTTCAACACAACACACA
>NW_018921532.1:92668-119411 GCF_002207925.1 Prunus avium
AGGAAAACATGAAGATACACATAATCCCAACAACCTCAAGAAGCATGCTTTCAAAGGTAATCAATCAAGGAAAACACACATCAAGGATAGATTAATTTGGTGAATTGGAATTCATCAACAATATCTAGAAATTCATACACTCAAGCATCAAAACAATAAGGTAATCATGTTTAGGGCTTCAACCTAAGCCCTAGCTATGGAGTTTAGTTCCTCATAATCATTTCAAACACAAATTCGAAATAAAACTAGAAAGAAGTTACAGCTTTTGTGAAGGTGGAAGCTCAAGGTCTTCAATGGTGGAAATCTCTTCCACTTCTTGCTTGGATGACTTTGTCTTCCTCCTCTAGCTCTCTAGCTCCAAGCTCTGCAAAATCTGCTCCCAATTGGTCTCTGCGTAAAAACTGCCCTGTCTCTCCAAAACTGAATGATACCCTCTCTTGCCCATCTGCCCCAAGTCAAATGCCTAAAGGAAATATGCCTTCTCTATGCTCCTTTCCAACTCACCCTTGTCTCCTTGTCTCCTCTTCATGATGTGTTTTTGTCTTCACAAATATGCTCTTTGTCTCAGAAAATAACTCTTAACCAAGGTAATTTCTTGTTACCAAATGGTATGGTAACAAGAAGAATCAAGATGACACTTATGGAGGTAAAAACTGGAGCAAGATAATTCTCTAAAGCTTCTATGACATGTAGGATCAGTTGGATAGGCTATACTTGTCCAATGAAGCTCAAATTTTGATATGTTGTAGTCAACATCCATTGGAACAAGTATCATGAAGATCTTCACCTCATCCGAGCATTGGAGCATGCTGATCCAAGGCCAAGAAGTTGACCTACGAAAATGAACAAAATCAGAATTTATAACCAATAATGCACTTTTAGCTCATTTTCATTCCAACAAAGGTAAAATCTAAGAAAACACAAAAAGGAAGTAAAAAGCTATAAAATATCAAGAACTAACTCAAAATAATAGGTGAATATCATGAAAAATCATGTGTAAAAATGAACCGAACACAAAGTTCATGTGCCCCCAATGTTTCTTCCTTACTTTTGTGATATGTGGCACACAACTTAACAAGAGTTTAACTCTGTTAATTCTCTTTTACCATTTTTTTTCTTTAATTAAAACAATTAAAATATCCTATATTAGAAAACACGTTACATCTTTTACGCTACACTTTTCAACCCCTACATCTTCTCTGCACTGCAAAACTCAGCCACTTCATATTTTCTGCTCCACAAAACTCAGCCCTGTTGTTTTTCTAGTTCGCTTGTTGGCTGTTGGTTCATCAGGAAAGCACACTCTGCTCTTCATGTTTTTTTCTTCTGCTTTTTGATTGCTGGTTTTCGAGCATCGTATGAAAAACTTATAAATATATAACTTGCAACAATCATATACCCAAATATGCCATTCATTTGAACCAAATTCATTTGGTTTCAATCTTGTGATGACTTTGTAGCCAAGTGTCCAGAGACAGCTTGAAAATAAGATCAATTTAAAAGGCAAGATGGGAATTAACTTCTAATGAACCAAAATGGTGGAGGTATGCTTCAGCCAAATCAACCTTCTTCCTCCTCTTTTCTGGAAAAAAAAATATTGAAACCAAATGAATTGCATAATGGGTATATAATTATCGCAAATTAATCATTTAAAAGCTTCTTGTGCGATGGCTCCAACACTAGCAACCAAAAAGGGGGGAAAAATTATGAAGTAGAGCCCGGCTTACCTTACGAACCAGTGGTCAACGAGCGAAATATACGTAGGGGCTGAGTTTTGGTAATTATATACCCATTACGCAATTCATTTGATAATTATATACCCAAGATGAAGCGGCTGAATTTTGCATACGATGCTAAAAAACCAGCAATCAAAAAGCAGAAGAAAAAAACATGAAGAGCAGAGTGTACTTTCCTGATGAACCAACAGCCAACAGGGTTGAGTTTCGTGGAGCAGAGAAGATGAAGTGGCTAAGTTTTGCAGTGCAGAGAAGATGTAGGGGTTGAAGTTTAGTGTAGAAGATGAAGCAGCCTGCAAATTTTTTTTGTCAAACGTGTTTTCTAATATAATATATTTTAATTATTTTAATTAAAGAAAAAAAAATGGTAAAAGAGAGTTAACAGAGTTAAACTCCTGTTAAGTTGTGTGCCACATGTCACAAAAGTAAGGAGGAAACATGGGGGCACATGAACTTTGGTAACAGGAAAACCGGACTCCTAATTTTTCCCCTTCGGCCCCACAACGAGGTATGACTTGGCTAGGCCCATAAGGCCCAAAGGCCGTAAATTGAAACCTCGGCCCAAGTTTTTGATCCAGCCCAGCGCGGGGATTGATTAAGTCAATGACTCATTAACACGACACGAATTTACAAGAAAATTTTAGCATTTTGGTTCGAGTTATTGTATTGTGTTGATATCGTGTTGACCCGTTAGCCACTCGTTAAGCTAACGGGTCATGTCGTGTAAATTTGCGAATACCCGTTAATCCGTTAAGCTCATGGGCATTTTTGTAAATTTATATATTTCTTCTTTTTTTTTTCTTTTTTCTCCTTCTCTTTCTTCTCTTCCTCCCCATTCCCCCAACTCTCCCACTGTCTTTCTTCTCTTTTCATTATTTTTCTCGGAAACCAAACATGGCTTTCTTCTCTCTCTCAACTCTCCCACTTCTTTCTTCTCTTTTCATTATTTTTCTCGGAAACCAAAAATAGCTTTCTTCTCTCTCTCTCAACAAACCCTCTCTCTCACAACTTGTGTCATTAATGGAGCTTTATGGATTGGGGAAAGAGGATAGAAAGAGGAAGAGGCATGGTTTTGTAAGTGGTTTTTTTTTTTCTTCAATTTTCAATTTTTTTATTTGTATTTTAATTCTTAACGAGTAAAATGGGTCGTGTCATGTAATTTACAAATTGTAACAAGGCGTGTTCGCATTTGACATTTTCCACCTGTTTTCTTATCGTATTGTGTCATGTTAACCTGTTAAAAAAAGCAAGTTAACACAAACAATGCAAACACGACACAAATGCCAAGTGTTCCTCGGCACAATATAAAGAATTATATCGATCGTTAAGAGCATTTCGAAGAGAGTATGCAAAATAACATAGGTATACATATATTTTCTCTACTCTTTGGAGGAAGAAAATGCTTATGTAACCCATCAAACATGATTTGCCTACTCATTATACTCTTGGTG
Source organism: Prunus avium (assembly GCF_002207925.1). The sequence continues at coordinate 95,856 of NW_018921532.1, forward strand.
ATTGCTCTATAAAACAAAAATTAGTATCTTGCAACTTCATGAATGATTTTGTGATGAAAAACCCAATGTAACTGTATATAAATTAATTAGCTTATACATTCAATTTTTGCCTGCAGTTGGGAGCTTAAGTCACATGATCCTTCTAAAAATCATAAATAATCCATATTAATTTTATAATATCATTTACTTCGAGGTAGTTGATGAAATTGAAAGACAAGACAAGACAAGACTATCTAATTAAATTACCAACAAGAAGACAAGACTGTCCAATAACGCAGCTAGATAATAATGGACCTCCTAGTCATGAATAGCAAATAATCAATCCTAATCTTCCATTTGAATATGAAATATTTAATAATTTGTGTAGCTATACTATTACTGGTTTCAATAAATAATAGTGACACAACACCAGCAGATAGATGGTTGTCGGGAAATGGAAGGTACAAAAATATTATTTGCTTCAACCCACATGACATGTGTGACAAATTGAAGTCACAAGGGCTTTTATCTTTGTATCTATCTTATTGGAGACAATTCAAATATTTTTTTTTATAAGGATTCGTGGCATTATTCAATTATCTACAGTATAAGCTACAGAGATATAATTGAATGTTTGTGTATTCTAGAAATCAAACTGAAAATTCTTGTAAAGGTCTTGTAGTTCAAGCAGGTAAAAGATTATATTTGTAATCAAATTTCCTCTCCAGTATCGCTTGTATTTAAAGAAAACTCTGAATTTTTATTTTATAAAAATTAGGAATTTAAGAGATGGTTCAACTCCCAATGTGATGAATATACAGAAAGACTGGAATTTGACCAGCCAAAAAGGAAAATCATAAAAGACTGGAAATTCTGATTTAATTAAATAAAAGTGGTAGGTTTAGATGGTTGTAGCTCCCAACCAACGGATGAGATTGACTGATAGAGCATTGTCCTTACTTTAATAATCAGACAACCATGCACGTCGCTGACTGCCCTAATAAATCTACTGGTCTGCAACTGGCAGCACAAACAGGGTAAACAAGGACGCTTTCCCTTTCTCTAAAGATAGAGATGAGAAAAAGTTAACTTCGCCACTTAGCCGCTGCGGTGGAGCTCAGATCTGATTTTCAATCCTCCTAGCTACTTATCCCATGGAGGGCAAGTCTCCTGGGGTTTTTCTGCAGAACTATCGGATGGCCAAACGCAACCGAACTACGGTAGATTGCGATGCGGAGCCGGTACGGCCCACGCCTACACCTCTGAATCCAGTGATGGAAGTTGAGCCGACCCAGTTGCCTTCTGTGTCTGCTGGCGCTGTAAGTTTTCGAGATAAGCTCTTAAAGAATGTTGATACTCTTAAGAATGTGGGTATTGATATTAACTGCCTGGAGGATAATTATTCGGAATTGAATGACGATGAGGATGTGACTATCTCGCGAGGTGATCGTGGTCCTTGCATTCAATTCTCTGAACGCGCTATGTCTCGTTTATGCAAGCCCTGGGAGAACGCTCTAATCATCAAACTCCTTGGTCGCTCCCACACATACAACTACCTCCATGCTCGGCTCCAGCAGAAATGGGGCTTGAAAGGGGGATGGAAACTGGTGGATTTAATGCATGATTACTTTGTGGTCAAATTCGAACTTGAGGAGGATCTCAACTCTGTTTTAACTGGGGGACCGTGGATCATTGCAGGACAGTACTTAGTTATGCAACATTGGAGATCAGGATTTTGTCCGGCAACTGCCAAAACTACAAGGATGGCGGCCTGGGTTCGTGTATCTGCAATACAGCTTGAGTGCTTCGATGTATGGGCCTTGAAGCGTATTGGTAATCTGTTGGGAAAGCTGTTAAAAATTGATGCTCTTACCACCTCCCAAAACAGGGGAAAATTTGCTCGCCTTTGCGTTGAATTAGACTTGACCAAACCTCTGGAAGCTTTCATTCAAATCAACCAAACTTGGTATAACATTGAATATGAAGGATTACCTGAAATTTGCTTCTTGTGTGGTCGCTATGGGCACAAGAGAGAGAACTGCGAAATGAACAAGAGAGAGAATTGCGAGATGAACGCCCCTGGAAAAACTGATTTGGGTGGAGAAGGGCAGACTTCAAATGATGGCTTTGGAACTGAGGCAGAAAGGGTGGCTACCAAGGAAAAAGACGGTACTGATGATTGCATGGATGGTCTGAGAGGGCCTTGGATGATTGTGACACCTCGCAGAAAATCCAAACATATGGCAAATGATAAGGGTAATAAGGTACCTGCAGGCAAGAATCAAGGGTCTCGATTTGATGTTTTACGACAAGTGGGAGAAACCCCTATTATGGGAGAAAGTTCGGCGAATGGTCATAAGACACAAACGGGCAAATTTCAAGCTGGCTCATCCAGGAGGGATGCGGATATAGGACAGAAAGTTTGGACAAAATCTAAAACCAATAAAGCTGGCAGTCGGGCAGCTTTGAATGACATTTCTAATGCTATTGTGGAAGAAGATGCCACTAGAAAAATACTTCCCAAGACCACTGTTGGTCCGGCAAGAATGAGCCCTGGAACTTTGGTCAACAAGGGTAAAATGATTATTGGTGGCAAAAGGATAGTGCAACAGGTTTCAGTCCAAGAGCAACTTAACAACTGGATACAAGGAAACAAAGATTATGATGACAATGGCACTTTTATTTTTGGACACCAACCACCTAATATTGGTGCGAGTAATATTGAACATGATGAAGACTGTGACACTGAGTTTGATGATGCTCATGAAGGTGAGATACAGCAAGAACATATGGAGATGTCTGATGGACAAAAAGAACCTTCACTTGAGGGGAAGTTTGAGCATAATCCCTTCATTATTGAAGGTATGCCTCTTGGCCTATAATTCGGGTGTAGCCCGTGGTTACGTATACTTCTGCTAGTGATTTATGGATTTAGTCTGCTGGAATGTTAGAGGTGCTGCCTGCACTAGTTTTCGAAATAATGCGGTGGAATTGATTCGCACTCATCACCTGGATCTATTGTTTATTTGCGAACCTAGGATTAGTGGAAAGAAAGCTCTTGATATGGCTAAATCTCTTGGTTTCTCTTCTTATGAAATTGTGGACCCCGTGGGCTTCTCGGGAGGTTTATGGTTGCTTTGGAATGAAAACAAGATTAACATCCAGATCTTGGGCACTACTGATCAAGCTATTACTTCGTGCGTTTCCTGGCATGGCCATGCTCCTTGGATTCTGACTACTATCTATGCTAAACCCTGTGCAAGCAAAAGGGCTACGCTATGGGATTACCTGAACTTTGTGGCTAGTTGCCATCAATTACCTTGGATTCTTGCAGGTGACTTCAATGAGATGTTATATATGGAAGATAAACTGGGGGGTGCCAACCTGTGCAGGCTGAAAGGCTTCAACAAGTGGTTTACCGAGAATGATATGATTGATTTGGGCTACTCTGGTCCTAAATTTACTTGGACCAATAATAGAGTTTTTGAAAGACTTGACAGAGCTGTTTGCAACCTAAAATGGAGGCAAATGTTTCCTGATGCAAATGTGTTGCATATTCCGAGAACCAAATCCGATCATTGCCCCATCAAAATTTGCTTACAGTCCCGCCAGATCTCCTCACCTTTTGCGAGACCCTTTAGATTTGAAGCGATGTGGATGCAGCACGGTAATTTCAAAGACTTTGTGACGCAGAAATGGGGACAGATTCCGGGATCTGCTCTTGACAAGTCCTATGGGCTAATCCCACATCTGAAACAGTGGAATCACAATATTTTTGGCCATTTGAAGCGAAAGAAAACGCTGATACTGGCTAGATTGGATGGTATCCAAAAAGCTTTATGCCGATACCAAAGCACGTCTCTGTATAAGCTGGAGGATTCTTTGGTGCAGGATTTTAATAAGTTACTTGACCAGGAGGCTTTATTTTGGCAACAAAAATCGCGGCTACAATGGTTACAAGAGGGGGATAGAAATACAAAGTTTTTCCATATGACAACTATTATAAGGAGAAGGAGAAATAAGATAGAGAGACTGAAAGCTGATGATGGTAGTTGGGTGGAGGAGGCTAATGGCTTGAAAGTCCTTGCTGTCAGCTATTTTACCAAATTATTCTCTCAAAGCCACTTAGTCCCTACCCACATGGCCATCCCTAATTTGTTCCCAGGTTTGACTCATGCTGATCTTTCTAATTTGGTGAAGCCAGTTGATTTACATGAGATTAAAGATAGCCTTTTTAATATTGGCAATCTCAAAGCTCCAGGAGTGGATGGTTTCCCTGCTGGGTTTTACCAAAATAATTGGTCCTTTTGTGCCAATGACATTGGTGACTTGGTTTGCAATGTCTTCCACGAAGGGGTTGTGCCTACAAATCTGAATGAGACCCTCATTACCTTGGCCCCCAAATTGGACAGCCCGCAAAATATGTCCCATTTCAGGCCTATTAGCTTGTGCTGTACTCTCTATAAAGTCATCTCCAAAATAATTGTGGCTCGGCTGCGTTCGCTTATGGTGGATCTGATAAGCCCTCACCAAGTCAGCTTTGTGCCAGGTAGGCAAATTTCTGATAACATTGTTATTGCGCAGGAAATTATGCACAAATTTCATGTTTCTAAAGGAAAAAAGGTTTCTGTGCTTGGAAAATTGATTTGTCAAAGGCTTATGACAGATTGAATTGGAGCTTCATTGAGTATGTCCTGAATGAATTGAGTCTACCCCAGCAATTTATCAAATTGATTATGGCTTGTGTGTCCACTGTTAAATATAGAATTTGCATAAATGGGGAGCTTACTGAGGCCTTTACCCCCAAGTGCGGGATTAGGCAAGGTGATCCGCTATCACCCTATTTGTTTGTGCTTTGTATTGAAAAATTAGCTCATCTTGTGATGGATGCTGTGAATAGTAAAAGATGGAAACCTGTGAAACCTTCGCAGTCTGGCCCTGCTATTTCCCACCTGTTTTTTGCAGATGATCTAATCCTCTTTGCAGAAGCTACCCCTAAGCAAGCTCGGGTTATGAAACACTGCCTAGATATTTTCTGTAAAGCCTCAGGTCAGACAGTTAATTTTGAGAAATCCATGATCTATTGCTCTCCTAACACTTGCAATGCTGTGGCTAGAGAAATCAGCTATATTTGTGGATCTCCTCTCACTTCAAATTTAGGCAGATACTTGGGCATGCCTCTGCTGCACTCTAGAATAAATAGAACTACTTATCATAGCCTGATCGATAGAGTCAATAAACGGCTAGCAGGATGGAAAAGCAAGTTATTATCTCTAGCTGGGAGGGCTACTTTGATTAAGGCAGTTACTGCTTCAATCCCTGTCTATGCTATGCAAACGACCAAACTCCCTGCAAGCACTTGTGAGAGCTTGGACCGCCTAAATCGTAACTTTTTCTGGGGGGGAAGTGGGACAAAACAAAAGTCTCACTTATGCCAATGGAACTTAGCTTGCCGCCCCAAGAACAAAGGGGGCCTGGGCTTCAAAAAAACTTCAGTTATGAACCAAGCTCTACTGGCTAAAATGGGGTGGAGACTCCATTGTAGGGACCCGGGCCTTTGGGCAAATTTTTTTGAAGAGAAATATCTAAAGGGCCATTCTATCTTAGAGAACTCTCTACAAGGGAAAAAGGTCTGCTCCTCCACGTGGAGAGGTGTTTTACATGGTGCTAATTTACTCAGGCAAGGTATGACTTGGAGGATCGGAAAAGGGGACAGTGTTCAATTCTGGAATGATAGGTGGATTTCTAACATCCCTCTCATCCAGCATGATGGGTTCGTCAGGCCTGCCCAACTGGAGTGTACAGTTTCTGAGCTCATGAAAGATGGCTGGTGGGATATTGATAAGTTGAGAACCATGCTTAGTGAGGATTTGGTCCAGATGATTGTTAGTTACCCTATTGGCTTTGGTACTAACTTGAGGGATGTTCAAATATGGGACTCCACCTCTAATGGTGTGTTCACAGTCAAATCTGCTTATGACTTATTGTTCAGAGATGATGGTCGCTCTGATCCTTTCTGGGATGTGATTTGGAAAGTTAAAGTGCCTCCTAAAATGAAAGTCTTCTCCTGGTTGGCTTACCAAGACAAAGTCTTGACCAACGAACAGAGAACTAAAAGAAATTTAACCACAAACCCTTCTTGCAGCCTCTGTGGATGGCACTCTGAATCTATCCTCCATCTCTTCAGAGAGTGTACTAATGCCAAAAAGGTCTGGGATGCTGTCTGCACCCCTAGGCAACTCTCTAACCTTTCTACTACTAATATGCAAATCTGGTTCATGGGGAATTTGTGCTCTAAGGCTACTTGGGGGGCTGGTTTGCCTTGGTCTTCTGTCTTCTTGTTCACTTGCTGGTTTATTTGGAAATGGAGGAACCATTATATCTTTACTGAAAAGAAGGAGTTGCATCCTTATCCGCAAAGAATAATTGTCCATGCAATTAATGATTGGGTTGTTTCTTCCACTGTCCCAGGTGGAAAAAAACCCAAAGTGTTGATTTCGCTTGCTTGGGAGCTGCCTGCTATTGGCCTCTTTAAACTGAACATTGATGGCTCTAGGAAAACTATGTCTGGAGCTGCGGGTGCGGGAGGGGTCATCCGCGACTCTATGGGAGATTGGAAGGGTGGCTTCGCTGTGAACTTGGGCAAGGGTCAGATTTTGGAAGCAGAAATGTGGGGATTGTTCTTTGGTTTGAAGCTGGCTGTTGATAAAAGGCTCTCCCCTTTGATTGTTGAGATGGACTCTGCCATCGCCGTCCACTTAATAAATAAGATTGTTGTTGATGAGCTGCATCCTCTTGCTGGCTTAATTACTAGCTGTAGAAACCTCATGAATATGTTGAATATCTGTGATGTCAATCATATTTATAGGGAGAAGAATCGCTTAGCGGACTGCCTGGCCAACTGGAGTTATAATATTGACCTGGGTTTATGCTTATTTGATACTGTGCCTCCTTGGGCAGAAACTTTCCTAGTGGGTGATATTGTAGGGGTTGCCCAACCCCGCTTAGTTTGCTTGTAGTTCTCTTTGTCAGGGGCGTTGCCCCTCATCCTTTTACCCAAAAAAAAAAAAAGATAGAGATGAGAGTAATCACTTCTGACGCTTGTCATTTATTTTTGCCTTACTTAATTACTTTCCTCATCTCACCAGTTTGTTCCTTTATTTTTATATCCAATCTCGCTGTCCATTTCCACTATGGGGTGCACGTGACCTTTAGGTCCCCAGTGGCATAAATTCAGAGCTAAAATATGTATAAAGTTTTTAGTAGAATTATGTGTGTATTAATAAGGACAATGAGCTTGTTCTTATGTAGATTAATGGGGGCTATATCCCTATCTCTATATACAAACCCGTGAGTGAGATTTCTTGTCGTGGTTGTTTATTATGTGTGTGGTGGGAAACGTAATGCGTTGGTTGGCGGTACTCGCCAAAGACTCAACCACCGAAAGACAAACTTTGATGGAAATACGTACAATATAAATTATTATTAAGGGTTTATTTGGAAGTGATTTTGGTTCAGAAAGAAACACATTCCACGTGGTTTTTTAGAAAATTACTAGTGATTTTAAGTGATTTTGGGGAAAAGAAGCGTCTCCCATGTATTACACCATAAAATCATTCAAAGTGATTATTTGGAGAAGTGACGTTGTAAAAGTGATTATTGGCTTTTTCAGAATCACTCTCAAACGAGCCATAACTATCACTAGAGAGTACAGAGTAGATAAAGTAGAATAGAGAGACACACCCGTGAACCCAAAAAACCTAAAAATTCAACATTTTTTTGACATTATATGCTGTGCTGCTCAACAATCTGTGATGAAATTGATAAGTTTGAATTGTAGTTTGGAAATTGGGTAAATAGTAGTGCATAACTGGATCTCACAACATTGGTTGGGATTTTATTATATTATATGATTGAAAAATACTATTGACAATCGTTCACGCACACGTGGAAGAACGTTGTGAACTGTTGATGTAAACGAGTCTCAAAACCTATTAACCACAAATATCTTCACAAGAGCGTGTGAGCGAGTGTCCGTAACACGAGATATTTAGGTGGGAAAAAGTGTTCAGACTTGACGGCCTTTATCTGCAAAGAGAAACTGAGCCCAAGGTTAGTGAGAGAATCTAATCTACACCACCAGCTACTAGTGTACAAGGCATGGGTAAAAATTAAAAGAAAGAAAAGCCTGAAATGCACGTGACGAAAGCTTAATAAGCTGCTTCCACTCACTCACATTTTTGTCCCAACGCAATCATTCAAAGAACCGGACAACCACCCACCGCCCCTCCCTTTCTCTCTCTCTCTACCCTTTCTCTGCTCTTTTCCATGATTTCACTGTGCCTGCTAATATCTACACAGTAACACTCTCTCTCTCTCTCTCTCTCTCTCTCTTTTACGTGTATTAAATAAAAAGCTCTTCCCCTCCCTTCAAAACAACAGGGGAGTGAATATATAGTGAGATTTGAGAGGCTCGTTGGCTTAGCAAAATGGGTATTATGTCTACCTCTGTTATGCTTCTTTTCCTTCTGGGTCTCTGCCATTTATCCACGGCAGCGGCGGTGGACAAAAACAACGTCGCGAAGCCAAAAACGACTGCAAGCACCACTTACATCGTTCACATGGCCAAATCCGAAATGCCGGCGAGCTTCGAGCACCACACTCACTGGTACGACTCGTCGCTCAAAACAGTTTCCGACTCGGCCGAAATGATGTATATTTACAGCAATGCGATCCACGGCTTCTCCACCAAGCTCACCCCCGAACAAGCTGAGTCACTCCAATCCCAACCTGGAGTGCTCTCCGTGCTTCCCGAGTTGAAATACGAGCTCCACACCACTCGGACCCCGGAATTCCTCGGACTTGGCCAAACCACCGAGACGATCCCCCAGTCCAACTCGGAGAGCGACGTCATCATCGGAGTGTTAGACACCGGCGTCTGGCCCGAAAGCAAGAGCTTCGAAGACACCGGACTCGGACCCGTACCCGGATCTTGGAAAGGCGCGTGTGAATCGGGTACCAACTTCAATTCTTCAAACTGCAATCGGAAACTAATCGGCGCCAGGTACTTCGCCAAAGGCTACGAGGCCACGCTGGGCCCGATCGAGACCTCCAAGGAATCGAAATCCCCACGCGACGACGATGGCCACGGCACCCACACCGCGTCAACCGCCGCAGGGTCGGTGGTCTCCGGCGCGAGCCTCTTCGGCTATGCCCTAGGAACCGCACGCGGGATGGCCCCTCGCGCCCGAATCGCCGCGTACAAGGTGTGCTGGGTCGGCGGCTGTTTCAGCTCCGACATCGTGGCGGCAATCGACCAGGCCATTGCGGACAACGTGAATGTTCTCTCGATGTCGCTCGGCGGCGGAATGTCGGACTATTTCCGCGACAGCGTGGCAATCGGAGCTTTCTCGGCCATGGAGAAGGGAATTTTAATCTCGTGCTCTGCCGGAAATGCTGGTCCCAGTGCCTACAGCTTGTCGAACTCGGCTCCATGGATCACGACAGTTGGAGCAGGCACACTGGATCGGGACTTCCCGGCTTTCGTCAGCCTGGGCAACGGAAAAAACTTCTCGGGCGTTTCGCTCTACCGCGGTAACTCCAACGCAGCTCTAACCACCTTGACGCCGTTTGTTTACGCCGGTAACGCGAGCAACGCAACTTCAGGAAATCTATGCATGATGGGAACTTTAATTCCAGAACAAGTGAAGGGGAAAATAGTGATGTGCGACCGTGGAGTCAACGCAAGAGTCCAAAAAGGAGCGGTGGTCAAGGCGGCCGGAGGAGTGGGCATGATATTAGCCAACACCGCCGCCAACGGCGAGGAGCTGGTGGCCGCCACGATACTGTTCGAGGGGACAAAAGTAGGGGTCCAGCCTTCACCCGTGGTTGCGGCATTTAGTTCTCGGGGCCCGAATTCAGTCACTCCGAATATACTGAAACCCGATATTGTTGCTCCAGGTGTCAACATCCTAGCTGGGTGGTCCGGGGCTATAGGCCCCACGGGACTGGCGATCGATGCGAGACGCGTGGCGTTCAATATTATCTCGGGGACGTCAATGTCTTGTCCGCACGTGAGCGGGTTAGCGGCGCTGCTGAAGGGGGCCCACCCGGAGTGGAGCCCGGCGGTGATTCGATCGGCGCTTATGACTACCGCGTATACAGCGTACAAGAACGGGCAGAAGTTGCAGGACGTGGCGACCGGAAAGCCGTCCACGCCGTTCGATCACGGCGCTGGGCACGTAGACCCTATATCGGCCCTCAATCCAGGGCTGGTCTATGATCTAACGGTGGACGATTATCTAAGCTTCCTCTGCGCGTTGAATTACTCGGCGTCCGAGATTAACAGTTTGGCGAAGAGATCGTACACGTGCGACGAGAAAAAGAAGTACAGCGTGAGGGATCTGAATTACCCTTCGTTTGCCGTGAACTTCGAGAGCAGATATGGAGGCGGGACGACGTCGTCTAACGTGGTGAAGTTCACGAGGACGCTGACGAATGTGGGGCCGCCGGGAACGTACAAGGCCAGTGTGACGTCGGAGAGGCAGTTGGTGAAGATATCGGTAGAGCCCGAAACGCTGAGTTTTAGTCAGGCGAATGAGAAGAAAGTGTATACGGTGACGTTTAGTGCGGTGGGTTCGGTGCCGGCGAGTGCAGTGAATAGCTTCGGGAGGGTGGAGTGGTCGGACGGGAAGCACATCGTAGGAAGCCCAGTAGCAATAAGCTGGAATTAGGGAACAAATTAAATTATAGAGGAAGAGGCAAATTAAATTATAATGGGTTGATTTCTTAAGTCAAAGAGTGTTAAGGAATCAAGAAATGTTGTAAGATTATGCGGTGGTGATTATGTTAATTTCAAGCTGACAATGGAGGTAAGAATTTGAGAATGAAAGACAATTTGGGAAACCAAATGGAATTTTCTGTACAGTTGTTGTTTGGTACTAATATGTATATGCATGGCTCCTCACCTCGAGACTGCTCAGAATTGAGGATTGTGAATTTGGACGTGAGTGGTTTGCATGGATAAAGAGGCCCAATGACCGTATATCCACAAAATACAGTTGGGTTCGGTCTATGTGACATTATGTGTGAAACCGGCCCATGCATATAGGTCTAAACAAATAAAACCTTCCAAACACCAACAAAATAGAATATCAATAGGTTTTTTTCCTTTTTTCTTTTTTTGACAAAATAATGTTGTAACTATTGAATTTGGAGGCATCAGACCCATGGTATATAACTCACGTATGAATCAATAGTATATCTTTAGGGGAAACTATTTCAGCTTGGAACCCGATACTGCTTGAGAGTACACCAAAAATCTGAGTCAATTTAATTAACACTAAGTCGTTAAGACACATAATTTAATGATATACCCTTTTTTTTTAATCCGCGCACACAAGATTGATCCACGCCATATATCATCCGGGACGGAGATCCTATTTCGTCGTCCTTTTTTTAGCTTATCCTATTTCGTTGTCATGGATCGAGCATGTCACATTTATAGCATCTACCTAGCCACGTAAACCCGGCAACTCCTAGCGATGAGACACGTTTCCGACACTCTACACGTGGCAAACTTGCAGAGCAAGAGAGAAAACATGATAAAAGGACACATGCAAAGAGAAACCGAAGCAAATCAATCCAAAATCACATAAACGAGATAAATCGATATTCGTAATGGAGACGAAGCAAGAGCAGCAGCAGCAGCAGCAGAACAGGAAGCCAGCAGCTGGGGCTAGCGAAGCCAAGGGGAAGATAGAGGAAGGTCTGCCAATGAAGGACAGTCCGTACCTGCAGTACGATGACTTGGAGGATTACAAGCGCCAGGCCTATGGAACGGAAGGCCATCTCCAGGTGGAGCCCGGCCGCGGCGCCGGGTCCACCGAGGGCCCCACTGTCTCTGGCGCCAATGTCTCCTCTCAGGGTGATATCTCCGCCACCGAAGCTATTAACCGCCAAGGAGTTCCTTAATTAGTTTTATTTTTATTTTTCTTCATATAAAGTTTGAATTTGGTAATGCATGTATGTTTTAATTGTGTCCAGATCTAATACAAATGTTTTCGGTGACTTTGACTTTTTGTTTTTGTTTTGGATTTCAGATATGATTCAAGTAAGCAAAGCGTTCTTGTTTTCGAATGCGTATTTCATTAACTCGTATATCATATTGGTATAGCTACATACATAGCAGACAAAAGGGAGAGGAGATGTTTGCCATATCTCTTCACCTCCTGAAACATTGAAACATTGAAACATTAAACGGTAACTGCTAAATGAGAGGGACGTTTAATGTAACATTTTATTTTATTTTTTGGATATCCCACAAATTTTCTTTCAATCTTTTGATAGTTGACTTGAATATCCACAAAGAGATCTTCGACGAGGGCATCCAAGTCAAGCTAGGAAGCTCCTCAAATCAAGGCCACGGTTTTTTCTATTGATTGATAAGAAAGTGTGTTGTTGTTTTTTTTTTCTTTTCGGGTAAAGAAAACAGTTACAATCTTGGATTCTTTGATCTGCCCCATAAAGTTTCATTCACAATTATCATACACAACTTTTTTTTATTTTTTTAAATATTTTTTTTGGATACAAGGGAGGGAGGTTTACACAAATATTCATTGAGAGCTTAGGATTTCGAGTCTCTACGTGGAAAAGCTCAACTAACTGAGTTATTCTCAAATAGCTAGCATACAAGCAATATTGAAAGAAGAGGGATTCTCAACCAACTGAGTTATTCCCAAATAGAATATACAAGCGATATTGAAAGAAGAGGGATTCTCAACCAACTGAGTTATTCCCAAATAGAATATACAAGCGATATTGAAAGAAGAGGGATTCGTACAATTTCGGGTGCAAAGATAATTGTTCTTAACAACATGAATTGAAAAGATAACTATTCTTAACAACATGAACTGAGGCAAAGATAATTGTTCTTAACAACATGAATTGAAAAGATAACTATTCTTAACAACATGAACTGAGGGATTCAAACAACTTTGGAAGAGCTCAATCAATTGAGTTATTCCCAAATAAAATATACAAGCGATATTGAAAGAAGAGGGATTCGAATAACCTCGAGTGCAAAGATAATTGTTCTTATAACAACATGAACTATGAACTCTTTAATACACTCATAGCCGAGTGCAAAGATAACTGTTCTTAACAACATGAACTACGAACTCCTTAATACACTCATAGCCAAGAGCGGATCTATGTATGTATGGGAAATCCATTATATTACTCTAGTTTGTCTCTGGTTTCTGTGTCTATACTCTTTCATTTTGTTTATTTATTTATTAGGCAAAGCTACTTGCGCATCGTTGAAGTACAAATTTCACCCACCAAGTATATAAACAAAACAAAAATATCTCAACTGCCGATGCCAATGTTTTTCATCATTCATAAACGTTTATTGTACCATCCCCAATTGGAGTTGGGCATGCAAGATCCATCAATTTATTTAATAAATAAATAAATAAATAAAATGAAAGAGTATAGACACAGAAACTAGAGACAAACTGGCCCTCAGCTAATAGCCGGCCCCAGAAGCCACAAAGTTCACAGTTCCTTTCTTCACTCCCAAACAAGAAAAAAAAGACACACTATTCAATTGGGTCGCCTGCCTCCTTTTCTTCCTTCAATTCAATAATTTTTTAGTGCTTTTTCGGCACTCCACCTCCTTTATTTCCCTACCCCTTTTTTCTTACTTTTGTTTTAAAATTTTTTGGTCCAAACCCCTTCTCTTTATATTCCACATGTCTCACCTCCTCCCTCCCTCTAAGCCTCTCTCCTCTACTCATAATCCTCTCAAATTCTCACTATCTTATGCTTAGTAATTTCTTATCACAATCACAGTGCTTGTAGAAATGGCAACAATTGCAGCAATTACTAACATTTCTGCTGCTGCTGAAGACAGAGTACTGGATCAAGATTCAGTCTCTGAGCAACTAGAGGAGGAAGAAGAAGATAATGTGTCACTAAGTGATCTTCCAGTGAACTTGAAGAAACAAGATCAAACCCAATATCCAAGCACTAAATCTGAGCCTACCCATGTCAACATTGAAGCCCAAGATGAAGAATTTGATTTTGGTTCTTCAATGCGCGGCACCTCTTTTTGGGCTGACACCAAAATGTGTGCTGCCGATGAGGTGTTCTTCCAAGGCCAAATTCTCCCTCTCCGCCTCTCAGTCAGCTCCGACGCCGGCTTCGGCGGATTAACCAGACGGTCTCCGGCGAGCAGCGTCGGGTTCAGAAGCAATAGCTGCAGAAGCAGAATCAGTCCCAATTCATCATTTAGCAGCAACAGCAGCTCCACCACCACCACCGCTACCACAACAGCAACAAGAGGCATTGCTTCAAGCTCAAAGCGGAGAAGCCCAATAAGACCCCGAAACCAATTCTACACAGAGCCAAGTCCAAAAGCCCAAATCAAAATTCCAAATCCAAAACTGGAAAAAGCTGGCAGCCGGCGCCATAATTCTTCGATGTGGGATTTTTTCAGGCTGGGTTTGGTCCGTACGCCTGACATTGAATTGCAGGACATTAACAAGGCACTTCGAAGTAATAGCAGCGCCAATAAAAGTTCCGTCAGTCGAAATAGCAGTGTTAGCAGCACCCACAGCACTAATTTCATCGCAAATTACAACAACGCCACGAGCGCCAGCGGTGTTTTGAAGTCGGAGGACACGAAACAGAGCAAACAGAGCAAGCAGAGAAAACAGAGGTTTTTTGGTAGCATTCATGGCTGCAAGTGCTCGTTCGAAACTGTGGCGTCTGATAACCTGATCGTCAAGAGCAAATCATCAAGCAGTGGGAGAAGCAGCTCGAGTCACATCAATGAAAACAGAACAGAAACAGAATACTCGGCTGCGCAGGCCATGCTGAAAGAAAAAGTAGAGGTGGAGTTGAAGATGATGAAGAATAATAAGCAGAAGCAGAAGCAGAAGCAAAAGCAAAAGCAAAAGCAGGCCATGTCACATCACAGAACGTATGAATGGCTAAGGCAGCTGTCGCATGCAAATTCTCCTCCTCCTCTTCCTGTAGATGTTTAAAGTTGATGGATCATGGTGGGGATTTAGATTGTAGAAAAAGCTTTCTTCTCATCAAGAAAGCTATACTGATTTCCCATGTAACGCTTGTAGCTTTTCTGATGAGAACTTTGACTTTGGTAGAACAATCATAGGCGTTCTCGCATGCCTGCAAATTTGCTTTATTTCACTATCATTTTGTTTTAGCCTTTTTTTGGGTTTGCTTTAATTTGAAATAATATTACATTAGCATGCAATGCAAGTTTATAGTTGGCCATAGACGGAATGGGGGCTCCAATATCAAGATTATTCTCTTTCTTGATTAATTTTGAATTTAGTTTTAATTAGTTGTATATTTTTATGATTAATTTTGAAGATTCATGTTTAAACTAATTATAAACTCAAGCATGGGTGGGGGAGATAGTGCATGCCATGGCAGCATATAGGGTTCAAAGTTGTGGTTGTGATGATTAGAGTGTGAATGTGTAGAAGCTTTTTCTGGTGGGTGTGGTCCGTGTGGAGCTGTGGGGTTTAAGATACTGGAGATGTAGATGTCATTATTTTGAATTTTCGTGACTGTCACTACCCACAAGGGAACACGGGACAGAGAGAGAAAGAGAGAGGTGTTGGGGAAAAGCTAAAGGAAGAGGCAAGCAGGAATGGAAAGAAACTCATGAAGTCCCTTCAAAGTTCAAAAAGAATGGGAAAAGGTGGTTGAGATTTTAGTTTTTCTTTGATACAAATGATATTTTACTAAACTATAGGATTCAAACTTAGATGCGGAGTGGGGAGTACATCTATTCTAACCAACTTGACTAAGTCCATATCTGCAGTTGAGAAAAATCTTAACGCAAAGCTTTTATTATTATTTATACAATTCATATAGAAGAAAGGGACTGTGCAGAATTAACTATTCTTAACCATTGAAGTTACATTTCTTTCTCTTTGGTATAACTGCTCTTTGCCCCCTATATTACCAAAAAATTTACAATTCTTTTACATGACAACACTCATAGGAAAAGAAAAACAAAAGATGAACGATTTTATTATTTTATGCATATATTCTTTTTATAGTTTTGGGATTTTAAAGGTCTAACACGGCTCAACTTAAAAAGTAAACAATTGGGAGCTTAAGCGCATAATAGATTTTGACTTTGAAAATTAAGTAGTGCTAAACCCACCAAATTTGTGATAAAACTTTATTGACCAAATAATATTTGTTAAATTTGGTTTTTTGTTGTTATTTTTCATTCATTTCTAAAATATAAAAATACTAATATATGTATAACTGCTCTTCATCACTTAAGCTATAATCCCCTTGTGTATAATGAGATGTTATTTGATAAACAAACTTAATGAAGTTAGCAGAAGTGTTGAAACTTTTATGTGTATGGTGTATTTATAATCAAATTATTAATTTATGTTTGGAATTCTTTCTTTCATAAAAAATTAACTGATATCTGTTAGTTCCATGAATACGTCTACTAATACTAAAGAGAAATTTTATATGTTACACTTAATTTGTGTATATGAGTTTGCAATCTTAGTTGAGATGCGTATGTCAAAGTTTTTTCGATCTTGCGTGACTATTAGTGGAGGCACACTAGATTGTCTTAATTTATGTTAGATCGCTCCGTTATTGTAATGACCTTTTGTGGTTAGTAATTTTTTTAGTTGAATTATAAATGTAATCCTAAAATTTCTATAATAAAAAAATCCACCCTTATTTACCAACTTGATAATCTCAACATTTTCTAAAATATTTCTCCTTGGACAAAGAAAAAAATTTCCCAGCACCTAGGGAGATACCAATAGTGGTCAAAAAGTGCGGGATTTCTGAAGCACGTCCATCCAAAGTCTTTCACCTTGTTGAAATGGAATGGCCCAAATTTGAAATTCATACCCACGAGTCTTTCCAATTATTTGATTCCAGATTGACTATGACTTCTTTGTCTCACATATCTGAAAATTTATGGTAAGATATTTAATTGATTTCCTAGTAACATTCCAAGAGATGAGGAGAAAGACATGGATTAACATTTCAGAAAAGTAAGAATTCCAAAGGGTTTCCATGACCTTCAAGGACATTTTTTAGGTCAAGCACTGAGTTTATGTTTTTGTGTGAATGTTGGAGAGGTGGGGATATTCCTCTCATTCATTTCCTTTCAAACTTTCTCTTTACTCTTGTTGGAGCAGGTAAGGAATTAAAATAATGAATTCGAATAATCATTAGATCTAGGGGCCTCGCTCTTTTCTTTGTTAACTCACAGTAAGTAAAAGTTTCATAACCAACAATTTTTTTATTTAAAAAAAAATCAATGAAAGAGGAAACAATCAAATTAGAAATTCTCTTTTAAACAAATGGAAAAGAAAAAAAAAAAATTCATCCCTAGACTATGAATACTTATCCTTTTCTAATGGACGAATTTTAAAATTCTCTTTTAAACAAATGGAAAAGAAAAGAAAATATTCATCCCTAGACTATGAATACTCATCCTTTTCTAATGGACGAATTTTACATCGATAATGTATAAATAACATGCTGATACATTTTGTTATTGACATGTTATCGATAATGTTATTTACAATATATCGAACATGTTACAAATTGTGATTCGGTCACCTCAATATGCAAAGAGTAATTAATGACTATACACATAGAGCCAAGTATTTTTCATAAAAGGAAAAGGAAGATGAGAAAACATTGCGGTAGTTTCCTTTCTTGTTTGTCTTGTCAAACGACAAACGGAGGTAGTTGGTTTCTTTGTATTATGGGAACACAAAAATAGTATTGTTTTTGGACAAAAGAAGAAAGAATCAAATGGTTCGTTTGCTGTTAGAGTTGTTATGGATTATATTTATACACTCTTTAATATTAAAAGTCAAATGGGGGAAGAAAAAAAATAAAAAAGAAGAAGAAGAAAGACTTGTAATAAAAAATCAAATCAAATGGTCTCCATCCACAATTTCCTGCGTTGTGAGCTCTATCTATCTACCCATATTCGTGACCAGACTTTTGCTCCCCAAAATTCCTAAGGAATTTGATTCTATCTCTTTCATCCGACAAATCACAAGATAAGTTTTCTCCGTCCACCTCAACGCCACCTTCCAAAAACCGCTTACTTTGAACCGTTGGATATCATTCAAACCCCCACATTCCAAAAACCAAACACCAAAAACCCGTTTCTCTTTTTAAAATACGGACTTATCAAATTAAAAACCCATCAAAGTCTTTGTCTTTGGTCCTACTTCCTTCTCTCACCAAAAAAAATTTCCCGGAAATCTTCCATTCCCCCTTTAACACGGAATCCCCACGTCTCTCTCTCTTTTTATTCCAACATCATCCTTAAACCACCAAAACAAACCAAACCCCACGCATTTTCTTTCTTTTTTTCTTTCATAGTTTTTCCCAAAAACCGAAGTGAAAGAATCTATTAAGTAACCAGAAAACCAGAGAGAGCCCAGTTGGACAATGATGTTGGAGATGTGTCGGAGGCCATTGGAGAAGTGCTTTGGAGGAGGAGATGGTGAAGATGGGCTCCTTTGGCACATGGACCTCAAGCCCCACTCTTCTGGGGACTATTCGATCGCAGTGGTTCAAGCCAATTCGGCTTTGGAAGACCAGGGACAGGTGTTCACATCCCCTTACGCCACGTATATTGGGGTCTATGATGGCCATGGTGGCCCTGAAGCTTCTCGCTTCATCACCAATCGCCTCTTCCCCTTCCTTCACAGTATGTACTACACCCTCTAGCTCTACAGAAACACCCACCCCTGTTTTTGTTTTTACTTTTTAGCTGTTTATTTTATTGTATTTTAAGTAATTACATTTCAATTACTAGAAGAATTTTATGTCTTGAGACCAAAAAGACCTCCACTTGACTTATAGATCATACAGATTTGCTTAGCTCAGGTAGCTATTCAACTTTGAAGAAATTCAAACCAACATAGAACATACTTTATTATGTTCTTATTATATTTTTATTTCCTTTGACTTAATATTTTCATCAATTAATCAGATGGGTATATTTCTTTGGGTTATTATTATGATGAAGTTCACAACTTTTCTTCAAGATGAAAGGGAAAGATTTTTGTTTTTATTTAAATTGAGTTGGTTTTATATTCTTCAGAGTTTTCAATTGAACAAGGTGGACTGTCAGAGGATGTGATAAGGAAGGCATTTGATGCAACTGAGGAGGAGTTCTTGGACTTGGTTAAGGCATCATGGCCTGTCCGGCCGCATATTGCTTCCGTAGGTTCATGTTGTTTGGTTGGCGTAATTTCAAATGGTGTTTTATATGTTGCTAATCTCGGAGATTCGAGGGCAGTTCTTGGCCGAAGAGCATCAGAGGGGCAGGCTGTTGTGGCAGAGCGATTGTCTACAGATCACAATGTTGCAGTGGAGGAAGTGAGGAAGGAGGTTAAGGATCTTCACCCTGATGATGCACACATTGTGGTGTACACTCGTGGAGTTTGGCGAATTAAGGGCATTATTCAGGTACAAAATGTGGCTTCTTTCACTTCATTGATCCTCTGGCCGGTCTGTATTTCTGTATTGATTAACATATCTAATTTTGACTTATGTTATGAGAAAATTTAATGTGTCCTGGAATATCAGATGACTATATTGATAACAGTTTGATGGAATTTCTTTTTGGCCTACTGTCTTTTCATGATGGTAATAATGTTAGTACTGATGCTCTTCCCCAGTATGTACCATATTATGGAGTACAAAAGTAGAAAGTTTGCAATTTTATTTTATTTTTTCTTTGGGGAAGTTCAAAAGATTTTCATTTCTAAGGGTGAGTTGTTTCAAATCTGAATGCGAGGTTTGGTTCCATGATGAATTAGAATCTGGGGGAACTTGTCCCCACCTGCACCTAAATTTTTTTTGTGAAACTTTGTGATATGAGTATAATAAAAGGGGTGGATTTGCCTTTAATATGTTATTTTTCCCTGTAGTAATACCATATTGTTCCAAAGCATGAACCTCGTTCTTGAAAGATGTGATCCTGCTCTGCTTAGGTGCATTGTTTTGAAGATAACTCTTCAAAGAATAGATCCTTACAATCATTCTTTCTTGATGTCTATGAAGGAAAAGTCCACAATTTGATGTGGATATGGTATTCTCCCTTTGTTTATCGATATCCTTCTATCTTCACGGATTTTGCCTCTTTGGCAACTTTCTAGCCAGCTAAGAATTTGAGTATTTTAAGCAAATGGGGGTGATGGTTCATAGAATGCACATGAAAACCTAAAAATCAGGATATTGTGAGTTTGTGACAAAATCATGGTCGAGCTGGTTGTGTATGTGACCTTTTTGAAGTCCACTCTCATAAGCAATTAAAAGCTGTGAAAATTTTCATGCCCATTACAGAAACACACATAAAGATATGATGATGCATACTCCAGCAGCGCCCTTACGATGAAAATTTAGTTGTGTGGTAATCAGTTTATAAATCATAGATATATTGTAAAAGTGAATGTATTATTCTTCAGAGTAGTTGCTTTACCTCATTCATATTTTAATCTGCCTGTGATCTGATGAAACCTCTCCTTTGTAGGTGTCAAGGTCAATTGGTGACGTCTACTTGAAGAAACCTGAGTTTAACAGAGATCCGCTCTTCCACCATTTCGGTATACCTGTTCCTTTAAAGAGACCTGTTATGACAGCAGAACCCTCGATATTAGTTCGGAAGTTACAGCCACAGGACATGTTTTTGATATTTGCAACAGATGGTCTCTGGGAGCATTTGAGTGATGAAGCAGCTGTTAAAATCGTCTCAAAGAATTCAAGAGTTGTAAGTCCCTGGCAAAAATTATATGTGTTGATGTTCATTTATAAAACTAACTATAAAATTATAAGATATTAAGAGTTGCTTCAATTTTAACTACAGGGAATAGCAAAGCGGTTGGTCAGAGCTGCGATTGAGGAGGCTGCAAGGAAAAGAGAATTGAGATATGAGGACATAAAAAGAATTGAAAAGGGGGTAAGGCGCCATTTCCATGATGACTTCACCGTCATAGTGATATTCCTGGATCATTCACAAGTTTCCCCAAATGCTAGTTTGACGGATCCGAGCCTCTTCAACTGCACCAGTGTTCCTGTTGATATCTTCTCCATGAACGGCGATGAAGCCGATGTATCACTCCACACCATTCCCTGAGAATATCAGTTGCACAAGAACATGCACCTTTGTGTAAATAAAATGAGAATTTATAAGTAGGTGCAGCAGGCTGCTAGATTTTACAGGAAGGGTTTGGTTGTGTACATAGTTTGGTGGCAGATTGAAGGTGCTGTTGACTTCTCAGCACTGAGCTTTGACCTCATTTTCAGCTCTCTTTCTCGTCGGCGTATAATTTGTTGTGATTTACACATGATGTATATACTGGGATTTATCTACTGAGATTAAAATTTGCAACTCAGTCCTGATAATTTGAAAAACTTTATGACATTATACAACTCATTTCTTCTTCCCTTTTTCTCTTTTGCCCCCTCAATATCTTGTGCGAATGAGCTTGAATATGTGTTCATCTTTCACCGACCAACATTTAATAACTATATATTAAAAATTATACAACTGAGAGAGGGAAGGGGCTGCCAGATTCCGACAAAGTGAGAGAGGAGAGAGAGAGGAGATAGGTTTTTATTTAATTTTTTAATATTTAATTACACCTAAGCTAAAAAGGTAGACTTTGCGTTTGCCACATCATCACTTAACAGAAGACCAAACAGTCAAAGTAGTCGAATTTTAAAACATTAGGGCGTAAATTAATAAAATTAAACCCCGGTGGCCCATTAAATTAATAAAATTAAACTTCGGTGGCCCATTTTAAGAATAACCTCAAATTTTAAGAGGGTAAAATAATGTTAGCCCATTAACACAAACAATACAAGAATCCTATGAGAGTGGCATTGTGGCATAATATATTCCCCCAATGTTCTTTTATTTTTTTCCTAAACATCGACCCTCTCACGAATTCTCAAGGTTGGTTTTTCTCCTTGGATTGTGTTAGCGAACTATTATCAACCGTTGATGTATCATAGAATTCACCTGCTCAACAAAAGCAAATTCCTTGGCATAGCTAGAAGTATAATACTTTGTACAACCATAAAGTATACATATATATATATATATACACATACATATACATACATGTTTTTGTTTGTAAAAAATAAGAAGAAGAAAAAGTATATGATTCATGAAGTTTAGTAGGTATATGATCGCTCTGCTCCACAGTGGTTTAGCTAGGATCCAGGCAGGCCCCAGCTCTACAGTAGATTACGTAATCAGTGTAGTTGTGGAAGCTTGCCCTTGTGGCAGGGCAGATGTTGTCGTCCCCTGCATGGCCGCAGCCCGCGGAGTTTATACTCGCATTTTTGAAAAAGAGAACTGGTGCACAAGTACCCATACCATACTTGTGCATTTTTTATCAAGAGAATTGGTTCGATTTACTCCTCCCCAAATATCGCTTATATTAGACAAATAAAAACCTTTATCTCTTGTTATCAAAAAAAAAAAACCTTTATCTCTTTTAAAACAAAAATTAAGCAAATTCATAAGGATCTCCGAATTTACATAATATTTAAAAAAATGGACGTAAATACTTTTAATCGTTTGAGTTACAAATTCATTTGATCAGTAAGTATTCATAAAATACAAACTCTTTGAGTTTTCAGTTACATGACAACAGAAGGGTGAATTTTTAATTTTCTGTTTTTGTTTTTGTTTTTATGGTGTCGAGGTGTACAGTGGCCAAAATATCAGCTAATAATTGCTGATTATTTTAGGTCCGTTGATGAAGGGAGCGATATGATAAGTAAAGAGCTGAATATTCAACAGTCTCAACTTTGTATTATTGTCCACAACAAAACGTGGAATATTCCAAATTTCCCTTTTCTGGAAATATTTCCAACTTTCAATGAGTGAGAGAGAGATGTGAATAGCCTTCATACAATGTATTGGTCACCATTCAAACCGTAGACACATCTGGAATGAGGGATTTGTTTTTAGTTACATTTCTGGAGTGCCAGTTTCAAATTTATAGTTACGCTTACGCATTTGTGATCAGAACTAACAAACTAAACCAATTGACTTTGCCATCTTCCTAGTTTTTTTTTAACAATCTTTATTCCAAAATACTAATTCATTGTTCCACTATGCCCACTGGTACCATGGCTCATGGTCCTATAAGCCACTTGAACTATGAGTCAATGTCATAGACATAGAAATACATAAAAAGAATTCTTTATAATATGGAAAATGGTAATACTAGGGAGATCATTTATTTGTACCATATTTGTGTACCAACTGATGTGGCTGTTGAGTTGGCTATGCCACATCATTAAATGAGTTTTTAATATTTTTTATTTTTTATTTTTTTCACCTTCCACTTTACAGAAACCTAAGCCCCATACTTGAAGTCTTTGGTTCTTTCTACGGATGGCTGATGTGGTGGTCTCATAACTAGCTATTTTTGGTTCTTTGTTCAGAATCTGGGATGTGGCTGTGTTTATAGCAGGATTTTTGGGTTGGGTGAAGGGGTAGAG
>NW_018921532.1:126074-144615 GCF_002207925.1 Prunus avium
TGCAGATCTGAAGCAGTTGCTAGAACTGGAAGACCTTGTAAGAACTGCAAAAGAAGAGAGAAGTATTGAATGTGAGAATCATGCAAAACAGTCGGCATCATCTATGCTTGCATCTGAATCAAGATCACATGTTAATGGGAAGTCAAGTGAGACTCATGAGAATCACAGTAAATTGAGTGATCAATCTGAATTATGCAGTGAATCAACAGTTACCTCTGAGGTCCATAGCAAGTCTAATGGTAATTTGGACGTACCCAATGGAATAGGTGATAAAGCTGCGGCGAGTAAGAAGTTTGATAGCCAAATGAATGGGAATCATGATATTCATGATAAATTGGGTTATAACTCTGAATCATGCAATGACTTAAGTGATACATGCAGTAAATTACCAATGATTTGTAGCAAATCAAGTGATTTGACTGAAACTCCTCCCACACCCCCAAAGTTAAGTAGTAAATCTGATATACGCCATGAAATTAGTGATGACTCCAAGAGAAATAAAAAGTTCTGCGTTGCTAGACTTTCAAAGTCCAAGTCAATAAGTGTGGATTTTCGATTATCAAGAGGTATAGCGGAGGTATGTTATAATTCCTTTATTTGGTAATTGTCTTTCTGTTTGAGCACAGTTATTGTTTCTGTTGAATTGCCAGTGTTTTAAACCTTATATTCTCTTCAACGTGTGATGTACCGTTTTTACAGGTTAATGAAGGGAAGTATGCTCATGCCATATCTATATTTGATCAGGTAAGTTTCAGTCCATGTGAGTCCTGAAAAATTTCTGGCGATTGGAATTTTCCTTCCCATCGTTATTTTTCCTTGTGTTTCTTTCATTTTCATTTTTATTATTTTCCTCTTTTCATTTCTGGTTTGTCGATGGGTAACAACATGTCTAGAGGGTTGTAGTTTTATGGGGCCATTAGCAAGTTTTATGAGCATTTGCATTGTTTTATAATTATATGCACAGATATTGAAAGAGGATCCTAACTATCCAGAGGCACTGATAGGGAGAGGGACAGCCTATGCATTCCAACGAGAACTTGAGGCTGCAATAGCTGATTTTACTAAGGTATTTGATGAACTAATATTTTGGCAGAAGAATAAAAATAGTTTGGCTCTACATGCGAGTAGTTGATCTATTTATATTTTTCAGGCCATGGAATCAAATCCATCAGCGTGTGAGGCATGGAAACGGAGAGGGCAAGCACGAGCTGCTCTGGGAGAATTTGTTGAGGTGTTATTGCTACCTTAATTTTTTCATGTAAATGTATTCTCTGTAAATTAAAGTAATGAATATTTGGTTGTGGTTTTACACTGTTCCTCCAACTTAATTATTGGTAAAAGAAGTTATTGTTACTTGTTATGACACAAGAACTAACATGTACATGCATATATTAATCTCTTGTGATCCAGGCCATTGAAGATCTGTCGAAGGCATTGGAGTTTGAGCCAAATTCAGCTGATATTTTACACGAAAGGGGTAACTAGCTCCAACCCAATCATTATATTTCAGCATTCAGGTTCAAATGCTCAAATGCCTTCGTTTTTTCAGATAAAAAGATATTGTTTTAGAGTGTGTATCTGCATCTATTTACAGATTGTCAGGCTTAGGTGCTGTTAAGATGTTAAAACAGATGTATGTGAACAATTTTCAAGAGAGATCAATAGCTGTAGAAGCTTGACATTGTATTATTTAGACTGCAATGTTTCTTCAATTATATTCATTGAAGGTTTATCATGTAAGCTTGACATGTGATATAATCACATGTATTAGGAAACCTTTTGGATATATTTTTATTAATAGCCCTAAACGACAACTTCTGTCAATAGACAGGTAAAAACAGTGGCATTGTAATTTTTGCAGGAATTGCCAATTTCAAGTTCAAGGACTTTTACAATGCCGTTGAAGACCTAACTGCATGTGTGAAACTTGATAAGGATAACACATCTGCATACACATACTTGGTGAGTCTTCAAGATTTGTGTTTCTATTGATTCTGTTATCTGGTATTTGTTCTTGCAGCTTACCCTGGAATAATCTTGCACTATTGAGTATTGACTGAACCGATATTGGCTTCCCTAGGGTTTGGCATTATCCTCAATTGGTGAATATAAAAAAGCTGAGGAGGCACATTTGAAAGCAATTCAACTGGATCAGAATTTCCTTGAGGCATGGGTGCAGCTAACCCAGGTATCCATGAGCAAATACTTTGTTTACCAAGGCCAGATGAATTTCCATCATTGTTCATGCCTAGTTCATTATTTTGCATATCCTTAATAAGAATGGCAACATCACTAGTGAAAACCAGAATCTCATGGAATCAATATGGGATATTATCTCTGTTAAACGGCATAGGTATTAGTAATAATGTAATACATTAGAATCTGAGGATAGGCTCATAACTAAAACTTGGTAGCAGTTTATTAGTTCACTCTTAACTGCTCATATAGAGTGAATATGACTTGCCATTTTGGTTGATACAAATCAAGTGTTTTATAACAAGTGTTGCTCTTCTGGCATGTGGGTTGTTGCAGTTCTATCAAGATATGGCTAACCATACCAGGGCTTTAGCATGTCTGCAGCGAGCTCTACAAATTGATGGGAGGTGAGCATTTTGTGTCTGAACTAAGGCATCCATGTTTCTAAAGTTTTGTTGATCCTGATATAACTCAGGCAGAGTGCTAACGCTGGAGATATACTTGTTTGTCTAAATTTGAAAGGTTTGCCAAAGCATATCATTTGCGTGGTCTGCTGCTCCATGGGATGGGAGAACACCGGTAGGTTCTACCAAATCCTATCTTTGGAATGAATTGTTTACTATAAACACTAACCAGTATCTACTCTTGAAATGTTTGCATGATCTTGTAAAGCATAAATTATTTGGGATATTACTCTGTCTCTGATTATATGGTAGATGTAGTGTAATGTGATGGATTGTTGTCATCATCAGTTGCAAACAACGATATGTTGTATTTCGTATAACAATCCACTTAAAGTGGAATTAGGCACCACAGCAGTCCACGGGCACAATAGCGTACTAGGGATAATGACTTTTGGTCATATTCATAGATGAAAAAGTTGCCAATGTCCCTTGTGGTATCTGTTAGTGAATGTAGCATTGTGCTATTATTTTTTAATAAAGACACTAGGCGGTGTAATTAATTGCTGGGTTCTATATTGCAGCAAGGCTATTAAGGATTTGTCAACTGGGTTGAGCATTGAGAATACCAATATTGAGTGTTTGTATTTGCGGGCATCCTGCTACCATGCTCTTGGAGAATATGGGCACGCGGTATTAGAAGTTGTTTACTTGGTTTGTTTGGAATATCACTGCATGTTTAATCATATTTCACTTATACATTGGTCACAGGTCAAGGACTACGATGCTGTGCTGGATTTGGAGCTAGACTCGCTTTGGTTTGTTTGGAATATCAGCTGCATGTTTAATCATATTTCACTTATACATTGGTCACAGGTCAAGGACTACGATGCTGTGCTGGATTTGGAGCTAGACTCGATGGAGAAGTTTGTGTTGCAATGCCTTGCTTTTTATCAGGTTTAAATAGCATGGCTTATTTCATGTTGATATTCTTGCACTTATAAGCACCATGCAAGTGCTGATGTGCAGGAACTCATAGTGTAGTATGCACTTTGTAACTCTTAATGTGCAGTTCCATCTTTTAGCATATATCTTTAATGCACCTCGGGCACTTTTCTTCTTCATTTTTTTTCTTCAGATATATCGAATGAAACATTCCCTTCTTTGAGTAAAAGACCATGCTCGACAAATCACAACAATGACCTTGCTTATATGTCAAACTTTGAATTTGTTATTTTGTTTTGTTTACAGAAAGAGATTGCTCTGTACACAGCATCAAAAATCAACAGTGAATTTTGCTGGTTTGATATTGATGGAGACATTGATTCACTTTTTAAGGTGATATATTTTGAAGATTATTTTGGTCTTGATTTCCAGTTCATTGTTATAAATTTTCAGCTAATTTCTGTCATATCATCTCAGTATCAGTATGTGCATGTTTGGCATGATTATACCTAAGTATAATACAAAAGGCAATGTGTATGAAATGTCATTTAAGAAAGATAAAGTTAAAAAAGGTAGCTATTCCGCTGCCTAGTCCTTTCAACAATTAATTGTGAAGCTGAAGAAGCTGAAATGTCAAATATCCAAAATCATATTTGTTCAATTAAAAAGTGGCCAAAGCCAACCATGTTTAGTTATTTCAAAAGGGGAACTCTAACTTTAACTTTGAATTCATGGCGGATCCTCATGAAGAATCTGCACACACTTGCACACCCAAACCAATGTGGGGCATTGGAAAACCACATTTTTTTTTCTGGCTATAAAATCCAACCATTGTACCCCAAACAGAGGCTACAACATAGCCTCTTATAAATAAGAGCATGTAAGGGGAACATTTAACAAATTTGCTCCAAATTCTCTTACTTTCTGTTTATTGTGTTTTCAATATCTAATATTCAGGAGTACTGGTGCAAAAGGTTGCACCCCAAGAATGTATGCGAAAAGGTCTATCGGCAACCTCCCCTGCGTGAATCTTTGAAGAAGGGCAAGCTTCGAAAGCAAGTTTTTACAGTTACAAAGCAGAAGACTGCTCTTCTAGAAGCTGCTGATTGCATTGGAAGGAAAATCCAATATGATTGTCCTGGCTTCTTACCGAATAGGCGTCAGGTGATTTTGATATCAAGAATAACTTTGAAGTTAATGCAATTCATTGTTGTCACTTCTTAGTTGCATTTCTTTCCTATTTTCCCATTTATGTTTTCAACTTTTTATCTTATTTGAGGTTTATTGTAATTAGACATATTGCCTTGAGGATAAGTTGCACCTCTCTTGTTTTTATTTAGATTTGAACAATCTAGATCAAATAGATTCAATTGAAGCTGCAGATGTTGCAATCATTCGAGGCCCATGATATTTCACCCATCTCATATTTTTAAGCTAAAATGGTATATGATCTGTTAAACAAAATTACTCAGTAAGGATTTCCAAAACACTTAACCTGAGGTGAACATCAAGAAGGTTCCACCTTTAACTGATCATTTTATCCGCATCATTGCACAAAAATTGATGGGATAAAAGTGATCAGGCTTGATGCATAGTATGAGACTTAATTTTTCAATTTGAACCAATTTTAATATGAGAACGATACTTTACTTTTCTATTTGAGCCAAGTTTTAAAAAATGAGCTAATATCTGCTCTCTACCATAAAAACTATTAATTTTGACTCAGTGTGTATGTGTAGACAACCATACTTTTCTACAGAAGAAAACAATTCGACTTTTTTTTTTTGCAATGGTAATTATTACTTAGAGTTATACGTTGTAGCATTTAGCATTCTTCTGTTGACTCATTTGGAGCATTGAACTCTACATCCATATAACTTGATGTATTTCCATGTTTCTCTAGTTTTCCTTGCCCTGAAGAGCTTTGAATTAACCAACCATTATTTTTTATTTATTAATTTGTTGATATTCTATGTCTACCAGCATCGTATGGCAGGATTGGCTGTTATTGAAGTTGCACAAAAGGTTTCAAAAGCTTGGCGTTCCTTCCAAGCAGAATGGAAGTATTCTAATAAAGGCACATCGTCGAAGTATGGTAAGAGAGGCCGGAGAAGGGAAAGAGTCAATTTGCCTAGCCAGAATAGAGGTGGTGCTGGTTGTAGTACAAGTAGCTCTTCAGAGACCTCCACTTCATATGGCATTACAGAAGCTAATTCATCCGCACGCTCTATGATGTCATGGCATGATGTTTATTCAGTAGCTGTCAAATGGCGGCAGATTTCAGAACCGTGTGACCCTGTTGTGTGGATTAACAAGCTAAGGTATTCCATTTTATTTTTAATTTATAAATCATTTCCATGCTCAATAGCCACATAACATCGTGTTTGGATTGAGTTTCGCTCTGATTTTCATTTGAATGGTTAAATAAGATAGTCAAATATTTTCCTATGCTGTTTTCTAATGTGAACATGGATTTCTACTCAACTCAGTGAAGAGTTTAATGCTGGATTTGGGTCTCATACACCATTGATCCTTGGACAAGCAAAAGTTGTTCGCTACTTCCCAAATTTTGAAAGGTGAAGGTCTATAATGCTTCCATTTAGTATGGAACTGTTTAAACAATGCTCTGTCCCCCCCTTGACTGCTCATCACTTGTCAATGTGGCAGAACATTAGATGTTGCAAAAACTGTCATGAAGGAAAGGTCATATGTGTATAATAAGGTTGATAACCTTATTGATCTATCCAGGGATGGGAAATTGAAAGATGTGAGTTCACCAATCCTTTATTTTTACTCTTGAAAATCTTATTTTATTACTTGAAGACAATCCCTTTCCTATATTATATTGTCACTTTTAATCTTTATTTTTTTGTTTGCTTTTCTTTTGCATGTATAACTCTCGTTGAACAATTATTTCTTTCATATGTAAATAATTGTTTCACTCACATAATTATATTCATGCAGATTTTGGAAGCAAAATCTTGTGCTGATTTACACAGAGCGGTTGGTGAGGACTTCTGGTTGTCTACTCGGTGCAATAGTACTGCCTTTGAGGGGTAACAATGCATATCTTTTTAAAATTGATTTCCTTGCATTTTAATTGCATGTCATGCCTAGTTCTGATTGTTCCTGCTTGTTACAGGAAATATCTTGAAGGGACGCGGATTACCCTAGTAAAAACGTAGTCTTTTGCACCTTGGCTTGCAACATTCTCTTTTTCCTTTTTCATTTTCTAATTTTATTTTATTTTCCCCATCTTATTTAGTCCTTTTTATTTTCTTAATTCTGGATGCATTAAATGATTTATCCAGGGGGGAGAACAGATATGATTTTGCAATCAGAACACCTTGTACACCTTCAAGGTGGGACGAATTTGATGCAGAAATGGCAAAGGCATGGGAAGTATGTTACCCTACACCCATCTATGCGAGCCAACAATTTTTTATTGTAATTTTTTCCATACTCTATTTTGTTTAATAGATGCCGGTAATCTAACATGGGTCGAGCCCTTGAGTCGCTTTCTTGGATCCTTGATATAAGCAATACATGATATATTTGTATTGGAAGAACAAATATCACAATATAAGACATGAGAAGCGCTTCTAGTACCTTTACCTTTCCTTAGTTTTGTGTGTAGAATCTTCCCAAGCATTGTGGTTTAGCTAATCCTCACCTATGAAAAGAGATAATTCACTAAAAAACTTAATAAGGAAAAGATGCGAATGCTTGACATTCAATCTGAACCCTAACCTGAGCCATGAAACAAAACATGCTCCAAAGTGTTATTCCACTCTCCCACATATCGCTACAAACCTTGTGAACTCTCATTTCACTGTACCCAAAACTGATGCCTTCTAAGAGTTATTCAAGATCCTTCTTGGATAATGCCCTAGTAATCCCTAGTTCCTGATAAAATACTTTTTTCATTGCCCATACCTGATAAACTACTTGACACAATTGGTACTTGAGTTATACCTACCATACATTTGGCCACCATGTACTGCTTAAGCAGAACCTTAGGATGCAATCAACATTTGTTTTTCTTTAATGGCGAGTCTTCTGGATCTGGATAGACGGGACCTTTAGGCTGGTGCTAGCGCGAAAACCTTTTGACTAGAGGCGCTAACAAGTAGATTTGTTTATACTATTGTTTGTCTTTCATTCAGTGTGTCAGCAATCCTTTGTGGTATTTTTTTATAAAATAATTCTTTGGTTGAATAAATTGCTAATGTTTGCATATATGGACTATGGATTGGCAGGCTATATGCAATGCTTATTGCGGTGAAAATTATGGGTCTACTGACTCCAGTGTGCTTGAAAATGTGAGAGATGCAATTTTAAGGATGACGTATTACTGGTATAACATTTGACCTTGATGCATGGATACGGCATGTTTGTCATTCACAAAATATATAGTTCTAAATAAGGAGTATATTTATACATATTTGCTTTTTCAGGTACAATTTTATGCCGCTTTCGAGAGGCTCTGCAGTTGTTGGGTTTGTGGTTATGCTGGGATTACTTCTTGCTGCTAATATGGAGTTCACAGGAAGCATCCCACAAGGTTTACAGGTGGATTGGGACGCCATTCTGAACTTTGATCCAAACTCTTTCGTGGACTCAACGAAGAGTTGGTTGTATCCATCTCTGAAGGCAACAACATCCTGGAAAGATTATCCTGATGTGGGATTGATTCTAGCCACAACAGGTTCAGTTGTTGCTGCTCTAAGCACATGCAACGATGGATCTTCTAAAAGTCCTGAAGAGGTGAGTTCACTACGTCACACATAATTTATACGCATGATATGCCTGCTGCGAGAGTTGAAGCTGCCGTGTCAGTGTACGCATCGTCGTATTAGGCATTGTACCAAATCTTGCATTTCTTATAAATAAGTTTGAATTGTTATCAGCTATGAAGACTTAGCAATGACAGTGTGTTAATTTGGCACTTTTAATGTTATTTTGATCACCTAAGAATTTTGTGCTGACTTTCTGAAATTGACGTTGCGTTTTTTCCTGTTTATGCAGAGCTGAGTCAATTTGAGGCAAGATATCTGCAAATCTTACACCGGCTTATACCAATGTAAACATGTATGCATGCTGTATGTGTATTTGTTGTACAGTTTTCTAGAATAATGAAATTGTAGTTTTTTAAATAATTTTTTTCCCCTTTATTTGTTGTACGTTAATTCATCACAATAAATTTGGAATCCATGTTTTTAATTTGCAGTGGATAGTTGTCATTTTGACATTGTCATATATATTTTTTCCTTTTTTTTTAATTAAAAAAAGGTTGGGAATATTTATTGGTTAAACCTTAGTTAATTAGAATGTGCTATCAGAGTCAAAATTTCTCAAATTCATGTGAATCTCATATATTTCCAATACATATTGACAGTTGTATTTTCATCACTTGGTATTTAAACTGTGGTTTTTGTTTTTTAGGTTGGTGCTTGTAGTAGTACTATTAGTAATATTACTTGCATGAAAATGAATTTCAGTTTATCCTCTAGTTGTACCGAGATTTGATTATGAATATTTTTTGGTCCTGTTTTTGCAAACCTACATCAAATTTATTTTGGTGTTTCTAAACGTTGAACCAAACGGACCTAGAATAATGAAGCCGAGATGGAATAAGATGCCATATAATTATGTTCAATTCAATCAAAGATGTTTTTGCATATCTAACTAAAGATATACACTAATCTGACGGATAATTGTGAAGCAATACAATCATTTATCTTTTGCTAACGTAAGAGCGCATTGACAATCAGGTAAGGTAAGATCCCATATACACCAAATCTGATACGGGTTAGGAAGGACTTTCTGTTACTAGAAGGTTTTATAATGGTTAATTATTTGGTAAAGTGTAAGAAAGTAGTTTCTAATCTAATCTGAAAAGTTCGAGGAAAAGAAAAGAGAGGTTGATATCGACATTTTTTTGTTTGGTCAAGCAGAATATGTCCAAGAGACCACTATATGACATTGGCAACCAACCCCATTAACTTAATAAAGATTTGTTAAGATAATAATAATAAAGCAACTAATGCAGGATCTAAACAACTCGCGTGATCGTTCATGTGACAGTATCCCATCAATTGATGTAAAAGTAGATGAGATA
Organism: Prunus avium; assembly: GCF_002207925.1. The sequence goes on from NW_018921532.1 coordinate 135,738, forward strand.
ATGCAATCCATGTCATTAAAAAAAAAGGGCAAAAAAAAGAGGGAAAAAGTCATATAATATAATAGTAAATAATACCTATGAAAATGCTGCTATTTGAGAGCTTTTTATAATTCGGATTTTGACAAACAAGCACAAACAAAATTTGTCAAAGCAACAATCCCCAAAAAGGTTTTCCCCCCTCCTAAATTTGAGTTCATGCCCAAAAGATCAAGGGCTTCATGGTCAAAAAGCATGGTACCCACTACTGCCAGTGTGTCCAGAAGCAGTTAGAGAATATCTGTTTTTTTCCACAGTTGCATGGTACCCATGGACACCAGGTGTTCTCATGAATATGGAGAAGCCAGAGTTTAAAGTCACATAGAGCTGGGTTTATTGATATCTCGTCTTCTTACACCTCCTAATTTTGGTGTACATAGAAATTTGATAAGGCCTCTCTTCCCTTACCCAATTTTCAACCTTCCAACCCTTTCTGTGACATTTACACCCTTTTCTCTTCTTCTTTCCCTTTCTAGCTTTCTCCATCTTTTTTCGGCAAACGTTTCGTCTACAACGGTAGGCCTACCTGTAAAAGAAATGAATATTTATGAGGGCTTAGCTAAAAATTAAAGAGGTGGTTATTGATGGTTATTGACTGATACTGGGTATCAATCTACAGTATATGATACATTGTCGATATTATCAAATATCAGCGTTGAAGTAGATAACGTCAAGTAGTACTTGTGGGTATTACTAGATATCAACATTGAACTAGATACGGTAGAGTGATACATTGTCGATATTACCAAATATCGACATTGAATTAGATATTGTAAAGTGATACTAAATATCAACAACGGAGCAATTACTGTAGATTGGTATCGGCTTTCCCAAATAAGAAAACAATGATAACATGTATCAATTAATGTAGATTGGTATTCGGCTTTCCCGAAATAGAAAAGAGTAATGTTAGCAAGCAAAGATTAATAGAATGTGCTTAATTAAGAGACTCACTGTCGCCATGAGATTCCAATAACTCTTCATGGTTGTTAAAACTCCTGGACTTTGCAGGAGCAAATAACCAAGTTTTATTCATCTGCTTGTTAATCATACGTGCCGCGTAGCTTGGGATTTCTGCCCTTTCGGTTTGGCCGGACTTCATACGGCCATGAACAAATGTTACGCAGTCAATCAAGCTCTCTTTTGCCAACCCTTTCATGTCATAAGCCTGTGATCTTCTCCACAGGCTCTTACCATGAGGGCTCACTGCACTGGATAAGCACAGAGCTCTGGTTGTGTCACTGATGACAGCCTCTGGGCTCCTCAGCAGCAAGTAACACTGAGCTCTGTTGCTATGGAGCACAAGCCTGTCTTTTCTCATCTTTAATGGGCACATATGCAAGGCTTCTGTGTACTCCATCACAGCCTTTTCTATGTTCCCTGACCAAAAGTTTAGATTTCCTTGTTGTTTCAGCTGTCTCACCATTGATTTTCTCTCTCTGATTTCTTGTTCAGACATTAACTTCTCCCTCCTTTTTCTGTCAACCTTCAAATCCCATGTCTCCTTCAAAGCTCTCTCAACTTTCTTCCTCTGGAATTTCAAGTCCCCATACTTTATTTTATGGTAATCTTGTAAGAGAGCCTGTGTGATTGTGTCTCCAACTTTTGGTCTTCCTCCAATACTTTTAAGCTCAACCAGATCAACAAGAAACACAACTGAAACCTCCATGGTTTTGTGTCTGGTTTCCGGGTCTTTGAGGAGTAGCAGAAGACAATCAATGGCCATCAGCTGCCAATCATCTGAGGACCTTGAGAGGTTGCAGAGTGCCTTTATGACTTCTTGTAAATTTGCTACACTTTGTCTTCCAATTTTGGTTTGACAAAGTGATCTCAACAGCCTAATCACAGCAGGTGAATTCGGGTTTGCTAAACCACCCCACATTCCACACAATTCAACCAAGAATTCTCTCTTGCAGATTAAATTCAGAGACTTTTCTTTGCATGCAAAGCAGTTGAGAAGATTGAGAGACCAGCACTGAAGCTGGCTAGCCCATTCCTCTGCCTTTCTGTCCTCAATTTCCAACCCTCCAAGCCCTCTTGTAACCAAATCGCAATGGTACTTCAATCTTTTTGAAGGTCCCAAGCCAACAAACTTATCAAACACCTCTTTGAGGCAGGTCATGGATATCTCCATGGCTAATTCAACAATCTCCACTTCATTTACACCAATGGCTTCTTCAAAGATCTTTTCATGGCTTGCTATATGAGCAAGAGCCCGAACCGCCACTCGTTGCTCCACCCAGGTGATCTTACCTCTCATCAGCTCAATTAATGAAAAAACCACCCCTGATTCTACAGCCTTCTCTGCAAATTGAACCTTGTTCATGGTGTAAGAGCCAATAGTATGGGCAGCATAGTAGGGGATATAGATGTTCTGGTCACTTAGCAGCCACTTTTCGTCATTAATGCCTTTGTGAATAAGCTTTGCCATGCATTCAAAGATTCCAAGAGATGGGAATTCAGGGTCATTAGGCTGCATCATGGCTATGTTCCAGAGGCTGCTTAGTGCAAGGACATGTTCTTGGTCATTCCTGAGAGGCAAATCTTGGAAGGCTTTGATGATTCTAGCTTTTCTGAGAGAGGGGTCTGGCTCATTCATGGTGCAGAAGAAACAAGAAGGTTTATTGCATACTGACTCTGTGTTCTTGGTGGTTTTCTTCTGGAATTTTGATTTCATGATTTTGTTTGAGAGAGTTAGGAGTTTAAATAGGTTTTTGGGTGTATACAATTGGCATCTCAAGAAGAAAACTTAGTTTGGTTGAGTTCTGGAATTGCAGAAATGAACTTAGATGAACATGGCAAGACTATGAGAGCAAAGAGTGCAAAAGGTTTACTGTAAATGAAGTAAGAGGTGGGGTAGAGAGGAAGTAGACATCTCTACGTACTCTACAACAACTGGTCCACATCATTGCTTCTGACATCAGATCCAAACACCATGAGTTTTGAAAATTTATATTAGATGTTCCGCGCACTCTTAATTTGTCATTCTACACTCTTTCTCGAGTCTTCTAGTCTGTCATCCTACACTCTTTCGCTAAAATAACAAAATATCGATTTTTGAGAGTGTAGAATGACAAACTAGGAGTGTGAATAACAATTCCCCATATTTTCAATTTAAAACCAAATAAGGAGAAGAGGGTGATGACTAACAGTTCCATTCTCCGGAAACACCTGCACACTGATCATTGATTGGCCAGGAGTACTTTGCCCTTTTGATCCAAAGTCACGTTTTCTCAAAAGGGGTGTTTTTGGATGGCATGCCTCCTCCTCTTTCATTTTCTGAATTTTCTCAGCATCTTATCTGAAGCTGTAATTAATTGGGCAGCTGCATGTTAAGCACTGAGAGATTAGCTCAACCAAGTGTATCTTACCAAATGGAGACAAAGTACCATGATCCCAATTAAGGATTATCTGTATAATGAACCAAATAATTTGAAATTCAAAAAAAGAAAAAAAGGCACAGCAGTGGACTAGCTAGCCACCATATTATGATTCTGCATAAAGGTTACCCTAAAACCAAAAGGGTTGCTCCTGCCATGATATACCCCATCTGCTTCTATATCTATAACTTCAAAGTCAAGCAAGCAACTTTGGTCCCCTCCATAACAAGCCAATCAACAATGGCTATTAGAATTTTATTATATATATACTGCTCTGCAGATGTGCAGGCTTTTTGAGCTTTGGATGTATACAAGTCAGCTGAACTCAAAAAAGCAGAGTGGAAGTCACCAAATATAATGCTGCAAGTACAACTGGGTTGGTCTCAAGAAAATGCGGCTATATATATATAATATAATTATGCAAAATCTAACAATAAGCATTAGCTAGATAGCATAGATTAGCACTTGTGCTAACTGGGTTTAATAATGCATATTCTGCCAATGACAAAGTGCGCATTCTGAATGCCTTTTACATTGATTATATATTTATACAGTCATGATTTATGGTTGTTTATAGTTCAAAGTTCAAACTTGTTGATATTTATTTGCATCGAGATTCAGGATGCATGCATGTCCTACAGTCCTAGTACTTTAGTTTGGCGTTATTCCACGAGCACCACACATTGTAGATCCATGGGCTGCTAGTGGGAAGATAGTGTGACATATTTTCCGGTGAAAAGCTTGCCAAATTATAAGGAATATATTCAAACACAGTTGTTAAACAATTGCCTGCGCATGCATCTACTTTCTCCAGCATGAATAGGAGATATTGCTTGATATGCGACCGACGTGGTGGAACTTCTCCCTACAAAACCAACTTGTAAGGGAAAAATGGCCGAGACAAGTGAATTTCATTAATAAACAGATATTGACTTTAAAACAAAGAATTTTGAAGTAAAACCCATTAATATACTAAAAGGCTTATTAACAACTTAATAAACAAAAATTGACAACCAAACCCTTTAATACACGAACTAAATAACACAGCCCATTAACACAACAAACTCATAACCCAACCCATTAATAGGCATCAGCCCATGACAGACATAAGATGAACCCAAAAAAAAAAAAAAAAACAGTTTGGCGTTATTCCACGAGCACCACACATTGTAGATCCATGGGCTGCTAGTGGGAAGATAGTGTGACATATTTTCCGGTGAAAAGCTTGCCAAATTATAAGGAATATATTCAAACACAGTTGTTAAACAATTGCCTGCGCATGCATCTACTTTCTCCAGCATGAATAGGAGATATTGCTTGATATGCGACCGACGTGGTGGAACTTCTCCCTACAAAACCAACTTGTAAGGGAAAAATGGCCGAGACAAGTGAATTTCATTAATAAACAGATATTGACTTTGAAACAAAGAATTTTGAAATAAAACCCATTAATATACTAAAAGGCTTATTAACAACTTAATAAATAAAAATTGACAAGCAAACCCTTTAATACACGAACTAAATAACACAGCCCATTAACACAACAAACTCATAACCCAACCCATTAATAGGTATCAGCCCATGACAGACATAAGATGAACCCAAAAAAAAAACCCAGACTCGCAACAGACATAAGATAAAAGCTGAGACAGAGGTAGAAAACAGATTTCCACCTTGCCTATACAATATCATCTACAGAGAGGCAGAAAGAGAGAGAGAGAGAGGACGAGGCAGCAAATTTTCTGGTATCATAGAAAAAAAAATTGGGTTACTTCGATTCCCTTTTTTATTCTTGAAGCTGCCCTGCCTCTCTATGGACAAAGTCACAAAGAGTAACAAGGAGAAGAGAATATGTCGTTGATTGTCTAGACAGTTAGAGATATGGTATTTTTGCTGGGCTAAAAACTGGCTAGATCCGCCCCTTCAATGTCTCGACATTTGATGCTCATACATAATACTCATCACCTTAACAAAATAGGCAGATCCAAAAGAAGAACTGGGCTTCTAGAAGGTGGGCCTTGGGCTCTAGAAAGTCTCTACAAAGTTGTTGATAAGTACTGGAAATTTAATCTGTACACCCAATTAGATTTCTAATGAATTCTACATTTACTCACTACACTCCAGAATATGTAAAGTTAAAACGTAATTAATACCTTAACAAAACAGCAGATCCAAAAGAAGAACTGGGCTTCTAGAAGGTGGGCCTTGGGCTCTAGAAAGTCTCTACAAAGTTGTTGATACGTACTGGGAATTTAATCTGTACACCCAATTAGATTTCTAATGAATTCTACATTTACTCACTACACTCCAGAATATTTAAAGTTAAAAACGTAACTAATCCTTAAACTAGTTATAAAACCTAACAGACAATCTCATGGTGGTTGCTTATGAATATTAATCTGGGATCGATTCCAAGTTCCAACTCATAGCCCCCCGTGAACTTCTTTTTTGATTTAAGTTGACGGACAATTTTGTCATGTAGAATTGTTGGGTATTCGGATGATGGATGGATTTAACCCAACAAATTAGGCCTCTTGGGAAACTTTCTTTAAAGCTTATTCTTAAATCATTTCGGACGATGAAATTTGAATTTGGAATCTCTTTTAATATTGGAATAAAAGTAAAACTAGATTAAGAGCAAGTTCATCACTTTATCTGAATTTTATGTTTTTTATTTTATATATAAGCGATATTGAGAGAGGCAAAATCAAACTTAGGATATCGAGTGTAAGGGTAAATACTTTTAACTACTTGAGCTACAAGTTATTGTACTTTATAATGAATTTACCATGTATTTCTGAAAGAGTTTTTCTGACTAAGAAATTTGAGTTTTGAGGTGGTTGCCTTGTTAAGAAGAAATGCATTAATCATATCTCGTTGTTTGAAATCTCAAATATCATACGTAATTATTTCAAATGCATTGTATCTAACCCCCAACTAATTATTCAAACAAAAATAGAAACCAATCTAATCTCACATTTTTCTTCTCATAATGACCGTACTGATATTATTTATGTCAATTGAAGAACTCCTCATGTACCGCCAAAGATTTACTATTATAGAAAATCAAACGTTGTTTCGATTCCGTTTGACCAAAAATTACAAACCAATCAGAGACTTATGCGTACTTGTGGTTTTGGCTTAGCATTTGAACTACCGAACATGCATATATCATCAAACTATGTATGGAAATCGGCAACGTTCCAAGTTCTCCAGCTCACGCCTCATTGTCTTCCATGTCATGTCAAAGCATAGTAACAAAACCAGCTCATCCTATTTGCTATTGTTATTATTAACCCCAAAAAAAATAAAAAAAACAAGGGAAAAGAATCCTTCTTGGTACAGCCGAGCCTACAAGCAAAAATATGCGTTACAAAAGCACGGACAGGCAACATTTCGCGGGACCCACAAATTTGGCGGTGCTACGATAATCCATCTAAACTTACCAAATCACACGCAATTATTGCCACGAGGCCTCATGTGGCCGCCGGTTATTGGTTTGTCAAACTGGCAAATGACCCCACCTTTAAACAATCCAGCTGTATAAAAAAACCCACTTGTTCTATTAAAACTAAAATATAAAAACCTTATTAAACAAGGAATTATAGTTTGATTTATCTGTAAAGAATCCACCAACTGTAGTGGTTTGGAGCAATTTCTTTTCCTGAGAAATGTTCTGGGTTTGAGTTTGCTTCTCTCATTAAAGATTCTGAATTCAAGTTTTAGCATTCGTATAATGCATATGAGTTTAGTATATCATCACATTTCTCAATAAAAAATATCCTTAAAAATAAAAATAAAAGTATTTATCTATACATCCGAAGTTCTAAAAACCAAAAAAATGAAAACCCCGCGTTTTAATGTCACAGCCAAAGCCCAAAGAATCAATTGGTGGGCGTGTCACGTGAACCCAAATGGGCCCCAGCCAGACTGTGTCTAGTCTAGCGCCACATTACTTACATACATGGCCTGTTTTATGGGCCCCGGAAAAGAGGCCGAACCTTCTTTTCGTCTTTGTTCGTTCATCCAACGGCTAAATCCGACCCCATCTAGAATTGGGTCCCGCTTGATGTACGCTCCAGATTAAACCTCTGTTTCTTCCCGTTGAGATCCGGACTATATATATAACTCTCTCATCGTTTTCCACTCTCACTCTCTCTATCTCTCTATCTTTCTATCTGTCTGATTTCCATCTGATTTCCGTTGTCAACGATAGAGATGGAGCGAAACAACGTGTTCACAATCGCACTCATCTGCATTCTCGTCGCCGGCATTGGAGGCCAAGCTCCGGCATCCGTGCCTACAAAGTCTCCGGCGACTCCAGCTGCAACCACACCCACTGCTTCACCACCAGCTGCAACCACACCCACTACTTCACCACCAGCTGCAGCTCCCACAAAGCCCAAGTCACCATCTCCAGTCGCTTCCCCCAAATCGGCTCCACCCGCTTCAACTCCGGTGTCGGCAACACCCAAGCCTGCGGCCGCAGCTCCAACTCCGGTGGCTACTACTCCTACTGTTGCCGTTTCACCTCCATTGCCAGCTCCAGTGAGCTCACCACCTTCTAAGGCTCCGGTCAGCTCCCCACCGGCTAAATCTCCTCCGGCAGCCACTCCGGCTCCAGTCGCTGAGCCACCGACTACACCTGAGGCTCCGGCTCCAGCTCCTAGCAAGAAGAAGCCTAAGCACAAGTCTCCAGCGGCTGCTCCCACTCCAGATTCGGACAGCCCACCCGCTCCTCCGGCTGAGGCTCCTGGAGCAGCGAGCCCCGATGCTTCAACCCCTGGTCCTTCTGTAGCTGACGATCAGGTAATGCTGAGTTAAATTTTATTTGGTTCGTTTTTTGTTTTTGAGTTTGTCTAGTTTAGATCTAATATGCGCAGTGGGTGCAATGCGCATCCAGATCTGGAACTTTCGGTTCAAAATCAACCCAAGTTATTTACAAACATTGATTTAGTTAGCTGGATTCCACACACTCTTCTGAAACTCCGACCCTCGACGTCTTTGCTTCGCGCTGAGAGCCTCTGTTCTCACTCATCAAAACGCTGCGTTTCAGTGATGTTGGCCGTGCTTGCTCACTCGCGCTTTAGAGCGTGTAGTTGGAGCTATGCTTTGAATCTCATCGAGATCTGTTGATCTGGGATCTGAGTGGTAGGTGGTGGGTTATCCGGCCACCGATGGCCAACATCCTGCACAACATGGTCACGCGCCACCGTCGGTGGTGGGTAAAGTTGGCTAGCATGGCTAATTTACTTAATTGCCCCTGGCTAATTTGACCCCTACCCCCAGGCCCAGGCATTGAGTCAGAGTGGTGTCATTATTATAATCAACTGGTGCTGCATGAAAATAAATAGTTATTCACCCAAAAAAGAAGAAGAAGTAAATAAATAGTTGTTATTGGTAAATATTAAATAAATGATTATACATTGGGTTCTGAAATAGTTTTGAAAATGCAGAGTGGA
>NW_018921532.1:147645-167130 GCF_002207925.1 Prunus avium
TGTGGGAAGCTTGACCAGCGCCAACATCTTATGTCATATTTCGATGTAATACAATTTACGGAACGACACAGGTAGTTTCATGGAAACTTCCCTTAAAAAAAAAGTCTTCCCCAAAACGAGGCTGAAAATTTTGGCTGCAACGAGTTTCGTACCCTATTCTCTCTCACCAAGAGGGATACAGAAAGAATGAAATATGAAACTCGTTACACGCAAATTCTTCACTATTCAAAGACACGTCATGAATTTTGTTCCATACAGTCGCCATCCAAAACTAACAGAGAAAAATAAATGGAAAATATCTAGGTTACCGATATTTAGAGATAACACGTACAAATACAATGCAAAAGTAATGCAATATGCTAACATGATTAATAAACCAATCGACTCCTTTTAATATGGAGTTAATTATGTTAATGAGGTCTAGTTTAGTTGAAAAAGGTCTCGACTTGCAAATTAGTAGTTTCATATTTGAAATCTCATGATTTCATAGTAATATGCATAAGAAATCCATTTATTTGTAATTTAGACTAATGCTTGTATTAACTAAAAAAACGGAGGAATGAATTGTCACCACGTTTTTGTGTTTTGTAGCATTTGAGCATGCAGGACAAATATGCCAAGGTGATGTGAACACTTGAGTGCTTATCTGTTTTCCTTTCTTTTTTGACATGTGGTTCTCATTCCAGTGTGTCCACTTCACTTGTTCCGTACATTGTCCCCTCAGCACATGTCTCACGGGACCTCTCCATTTACTCACACAACTCTCCAATTGCATTTGCACTCAGAAAAACAAACAAGAAGAAGAAGATTGTTGACCTATAATCTACAAACAACTCTCACTGATTATCTGGGAATTTTAGGAGATGATTAGTAGACTACTTTGAAATATATCTCTCTTTCTGGTTTTACAGAGAATGAAACTGTTTTGGTAGATACCCAGATGTCCAATTACACTGATTTAGAACAAAGATCATTTCTTTTTCTCATAAGTTGGCTGAAAATTTATAATTCTCTGTTGGTATGTTTTCGTTGGCTTCAAACAACCAAATTTGAGTCATGATCTGTTATGTAATGCAAAAGATGGTGGAACGATTCTAGAACTGACCTGAGTGCCTTGATGCATATGCTCTTTTGTAATTGTTTTATTTTTAGTAAAGATTTTGTTACTTAAATTAGTATTTTTATTCTTTTTAATTTATTTATTTTATTAACTCCCTTGTTGGATGCTCACGCCAGGTACCTTGACTCTTGCAAAAAGCATGAGGTGCAACCCAATTCAGCAGTTTTAGCATGGTTTACTCAGGTCAGGTCTTAAATTAAAAAATTTGCTTTCACTTTGACCTGCTCTGCTTTTGATCATATAAAATTGGTAGTGTTCTAACAAATTGCTTTTACCATATATTAAATTTCTACTTTCTTTTAATATTGTTCAGGCCAAAATTCAGAGCTCCCACAATGAGAAGTGTAGAATAACAATGTCGCTAGATCAGCTAAAGGATGCCGATATTTTGCCTCTAACCAACGTACTTATGTCAAGTGACTCTGCTGATATTGATGCTGTTGATATATTTCTGGAATTCTATAGTGACTTGGCTAAAGAAAATGTTATGGCTTTGATACATGCTGTCAATCAAAAGCTTCAAGTTGTTGATCTCCAGGATTTGTCGTTGGGGAACGAATTTCTAGGGTCTGTATTAGCAATTTCCAGTACATCTTGAGAATTTATTTGTTGGGTATTTTTCACATTCAATATCAGTATCTTCTATTACCTTTCACTTGAGGTCAATTATAAAAATGGAATAAAAGTCTCTTAACTTTTTCATGTGGATACTGTCTTTAAGTGGATACGCAATGTACTTTTTTATGATATTGTTTTATGTTCATTTCCGGAATTACTTTTTCAGCTTACATGATTGTGAAGCTTGATTCCATGTGCTGATGAAGTCTACATGTTTGTTTGGGAAATAACTTATCTGTTGTTGTAACGAATCTACGACAAGATTAACAAGTGTAGTATTGTATATCATATATAAATAGAACTTTTGACTTGTTCCATTGATTTGGATTCTCCCCAGGGATCTCTTCCAGGGTTGCTTGGCTTGCCAGGTCTTCAACTTGAGGTCTACTCATATCCAGAAACTCAACATCGTTGGAAGCTTTTTGCGGCTGCACACCCTCAATCTGGACTTTTGTACTTCACTTGCTAGTTTGCACAAGGACTGTTTTTCTTGCATGCCAAATTTGATGCGTCTCTCAATGTGTGAGACAAGAATTGCAAATCTCCTGACAACCGCTGGTGTTCTATCAAAACTTCCTGCTTTGATGGAATTACGGTTCCAAAGTTGTTTGTGTTGCAAGGACACTGGGCCATGTCCTGATTTACAAAGACAGCACAACTTACAGAGTGAGGTAAGTATACAGCATGATTATAATTTTATGTGGTTAATTTTTTCAAAAAGTATGAAATTGCTATTTGTTGGTGATGGATTCAACAGTTCATTTAATAGGACTTTGGAAAATTGTAGGTTCAAGAAAAAGACGAGTCTCTTGTGAGTGACCTTAAGAATGTCACTATTACATTAAAGTATATAACTCATCATCGTTCACCCCTATGCTTTGAGAAACATTACCGGGATTACATGATTTCATCACTCCCTGGTTTGGAAGTTTTGGATAATTTTCCTATTAGAAAGATGGAAAAGGAATTGGCCATGATGACCTCTGCAAAATACTATGAATATTTGCCTTATAATAGACAGCTCAAAGAAAGTGTTGTTAGTGTTTTGCATAAGCGTGAAATGGGAACAAATGGTATACACTGCCAAAAACCATTTAAGCCAAACCAGCTGCATCCTTATCGAAATGGCCAGAATTTTTTCTTAAGGTCCCTTTGCGCTGCCAAACTTGGGTCTTCAATGTGGCCACTCTTACATCCACTGTCTAACTTTAGCCACACATTTAAAGCAGAGAATAAGAAGCTTCGTCCAAGGCAATTTGAGTACCATCCATCAAACCCTAGTCTTATGGTATTTGGAACCCTGGATGGTGAAGTAGTTGTTCTCAACCATGAAAATGGGAAGATTGTTGGTTATGTCCCCTCCATAGGAGCAATGAGCAGTGTCTTGGGGCTTTGTTGGCTCAATAAAAATCCATCCAAGGTATGTGATTTCTTGTATGCATTAACAGTCTAGGCTGTGTTTCTGGTGTTTGTCAAAGTGTTATCAATTGTAATTCATATCTTCTCAGAGAATTTATATTATCTAGTACTATAATGCAAACCTAATAATATGCCAAAATCCAATGTTACACTAAAATAATACTTGGGTTGTGCATTTGATGTATTATGAATCCTAAACATCTCCCGAACTTAAGATATAATATAACTGTGGGAGAGTGTTTAAGTTTATTATAAACCTTTGGAATACTATTAACATGCATTACCTGGCATGATTAAGTCCTCTTTCATGGTTAATCCTGGTACATCATGAAAGTGGACAAACCAGACAGTTCTCTTTGACCTACTGCTGCGCTTGTGTGGCCAGCTCACTTGCAGATGCACACAGAGACAAACATGTATATGGATATACAAACGCTAGTATAGACCATCATAATACTCAGGGCTGCCGATGCTTTTCTCTTACTCAAATGCAAAAAGTGGTTGTACTTGTAATCCCCTTGTTAATGTTTTTCTTACCCATTTTCCCATTTGTGTTGAAAAAATAGCTTGTTGCTGGTTCAGATAATGGTTCCTTGAAGTTGCTAGACATCAATTATATGTCACCAGAAGTTTCAGACTCCTGTTGCAGCTCTAGTGTTGCAACTTTTGATGATTTCGAGCAATTGACTTCTCTTCATGTAAATTCAACTGATGACCAGCTTCTTGCTAGTGGGTACTCAAAAGGTGTTGCTCTATATGACATAGCGAGTGGAAGACGTTTACAGTTGTTCACTAATATTCACCAAGAACCAATCAATGTTGCCAAATTTGCCCACCATTCCCCTTATATGTTTGCTACTTCATCATTTGACCATGATGTGAAGATGTGGGATTTGAGACAGAACCCAATGCGGCCTTGCTATACAGCTTCAAGCTCAAGAGGAAACGTGATGGTTTGCTTTTCTCCTGACGACCTTTATTTGCTTGTTTCAGCTGTTGACAATGAGGTACAGTACAGTAAGATGCACTTTGGTCTATTGCTGTAGGCAAAAATGAGCAGATAACTTCTATGTGTTGTCACTTTCCAGGTTAAGCAACTTTTGGCAGCAGATGGGAGGCTCCACATGAATTTTGAGATAGCTTCTACAGGAAGTTCTCATAATTATACCCGTTCATATTACATGAATGGAAGGGACTATATTGTTAGTGGAAGTTGTGATGAGGATGTAGTTCGCATCTGCTGTGCTCAAACTGGAAGGAGACTTAGGGATGTTTATTTGGAGGTAATCTATTGGATGAAACTTGTTATTTTCACAGGGAAAGCTTCTACTTGTGCTCACCACTCATCTCCTTTGCAGGACAAGGAGTCAGGAAATTCAATATTTGTGCAGTCCTTAAGGGGTGATCCTTTCAGGGTAAGTTCTGCTGCAAATGTGATGCATGGTTAGTTCTTTGGTTGTGTTCTGTATGATTTTCTTCATTAGGGCTTTGGAAATGTTCTGTTACCAAATATCCACTGATGCAAAATTGCTACTATTTCTTTTATTGTGTTCACTATAACAGCATTTTCACATGAGTATATTAGCAACCTCTACTCGTCCAAGCTCCAAGTGTGAGATTATAAAGGTAATGTTAATGTGCACCCATCATTTGTGTTGTTTTGGACGGTTTTAAAGGGGAAGGCTAAAATTGTGTTGGAATTTACGCAGGTCAATTTACTTGGATCAAGTTACTATGCAGAAGAATATTCTTATGGCCAATGTTTACACCCTTCCTGCTGTCTGGGAGGCTGATAATATGTTTGTGGTCTGTTGTGCTTATCTGTGTTTGTATCTGTGTATATGTGAGTGAGTTATTAAAAAGAAATATCGCAGCAGTTTGAGCAGACAACAAAACTTAGTATAGTGTACATAGTTACTTCTTCTTCTACTCAAACTCAACATAATTCACTACTATTTCAGCATCTGTTTGTCTATAGAAATGGGATGACTGCCTGCAAAGACAACATATTTCATTTCAAGAATAACGAGAGAGCATGTAACTTACATAGTTACTTCTTCTTCTACTCAAACTCAAACATAATTCACTACTATTTAGGCATCTGTTTGTCTATAGAAATGGGATGACTGCCTGCAAAGACAACATATTTCATTTCAAGAATAACGAGAGAGCATGTAACAGAGCCTTTTGATGTGTTACTGCAATCATGCACGCGTGAAAATATATTGATATGAATACGAACTAGACAAATGGAGCTCGAGATCAACAACAATACCAAATTATTCCTTTGTCATCTTCTTTCCCAAGCTCAGTACAGCAGCTAGACTCACAGGTATAAACTTTTTTTCCCACATTCACATAAGAAGCATTTACAGGACTCATTTACTGAAGACTTTAAGGAGTGACTGTGCCTACAAGAAAACCAAAAAACTTGGTTAAGGTTATGTTTAAACATAACTTGTAATAATCCATCATATATAAACATTTTGCTTCATACCTTTTTTTGGGCCCTTGGGGTGCCATATTGTGACAATACCACTAAAGGCGGAACAGCTCCTTCTCGTTGCACCATACTGCAGTATCTGTCACTACTTGTGCAGAGCTGTAGAAGAGCAGCAGCTGCATGCTCCTTCCCTCGTGCAGAACCCAACTCAACAGCTTCAACCAGACCAGGGATCCCACCTTCCTGACCAATTGCTGTCTTTCCCTCAGCAATTGTAGAAAGATTGGCTAAAACAGCAACTGCCTTGTCAATCAGTCCAGCTGCTGGATCCATCAACTCCACTAGGTACTTTATAGCACCGGCTTGAACTATTGGACGTCGGTTCTCATGAAAAATTGACAAACTAAACAAAGCTGTGGCTGCATCTTTCCTCCCTCTAGGAGTCCCATTCCCCAATAAATCAACTAGAGGCCCAATAGCCCCTGACCTTCCAATGCGAACCTTGTTGTCCTCAATCACCGAAAGGCTAAAGAGAGTGGCAGCTGAGTTTTCCTTGGCTTCAGTACTGCCTGTCTCAAGGACATGAATCAGAGGTTCAATTGCATTGGCAGCAGTAATTGCAGTCTTGTTCTCAACATTGATGGATAAGTTCAGAAGTGTTGTGACCGCATTTTCTTGAACCCTTTTGTCTGTAGACCGGAGCAAGTCCACCAACAAGCTAATGGCTCCACAGTTTGCAATAACAATCCGATTTTCCATACTCTGCTTTGCAAGCAGCCGGAGTTCAAATGTTGCATCTCTTTGAGCATCAAAAGAAGTGGCTTTCAAGTCCTCAACCAGATTACCTACTCGGGCTTCAATTAATCCAGAATTGTCTACTCTTGTTTCAATGGCGGAAGAAGAAGATGTCTTTGGGTCTAAGCTACCAGATACTCGGCGCCGCCTCATTTGGCCTCAAGGGTCTTCTTGCCTCTGCTACCAATCTGGTTGGCAGCTCAGGTTTTATGTGTGAATGATGAATCTTGGTCTTTCAACCAAAATAAAGAAGAAGAAGAAGAAGAAGAAGAAGAAGAAAAAGGCGTAAAGTTCAAATAAAAGCTCCACTTTGAGTCCTTGGTTGACGCTTCAGAAGACAACAGAGACACGTTGCGTGGTTATACGCTAAAAAAGGCAGCCTTCCCTCCTTCTACGCGTGTCCTTTTGGTATTCTTATGAATTGTAGATTTTTTTCTTGCGTATAATTTGGGTGAGAATATTGGAATTAGATAATAAGAAATGGAAGCTTCCATTTTCTCCATTTACACTTCCTTTTGCCTTTTAATACTTTTTAATCAATTTTTTCTCTTTCTTTACTATTCTACCTTTACCCTATATTAATTTCTTTCTACTTCATTTTTATATATATTTTTTCTTTTTTTTTCGTACTTAATTTTCCAACTTGCACTTTATTTTCAGTTTATTTTTTCCTTTAATCGAGTAAGACATAATTAACAATGTATATTTATCCAGGCAAGATTATATGGTCAACCTATTGCAAAAATTTAGGCCCCATGAATAAACCTTGCAGCGATAATGTTTTTATTTATTTATTTATGAAAAGGAAACAAATTTTAGGTGGCCACAAAGAAAGAATAACTAGACTGAATGACATCGTTTTTTTCCAAGTCATTTAAAAAAAAATGGCATCGTTTTTAATTCCTAGCACAAAATGGCCTTTTGGCATCGTTTTGGTGCCAAATCATTTAATTAAAAAAAATTAAGGGATGCGTAGCAGAGCTACTGTTGTGAGACATTTCGTGAAGCAGCTGGTAGGCGCTTCCAAGGGGTGGCACCAGCAGCTCACCATAACCTCTACAGCCATTTCCATGGCTTCCAAGATCCCGTGGTAGCTGCGTCACTGCCTATTACCCAACACAGAAACTGACTCAAAAACAAAAACAAAACATGATAAACTCTCAGAAAATTTCCCATTCTTATATGACAACCCAAAGTTCCACTACTACCTGGAAAAACGCCTATTAAGCATAAGATCTTAGTAAGAAACACTGCTATTAGTTCACTAATAGCTTATATCCAGGGCATAAAGGGTGACATCAAAACAGATTTCAATGGGGTACTTTACCATGAGATGACACATAAATGGCAGTGTCATGGAAATCGTCAACCTCCAGGTGGATTGATAGAAGGGATTGCAGACTGTGTGAGGTTGAAGGCGAATTATGTGCCCAATGGGCAAAACCGGGTGAAGGTCAAAGTTGGAAACAAGGTTCTTCAGTGACTGCAAGGTTCCTGAAGTATTGCAATGGTCTTCAACAACAACAGGGGTCTGTGGCTGAACTGAACAAGAAGATGAGAGATGGCCATAGTGAGTCAGTGACAACCTCTTTGGATTCACGCTCCGACTTCTATTTTAATTTTTAATTTTTTTCGTTTGACTTTTCTTTATTTTAGTTATCAAAACATTAATGTAGGGTACTTTTCTTTATTTTAACTTTTCTTACCCAAGGAATATTGAACTTCTTTGTTTGGATGAAGTAATTGAAAATTACATAGAATTCTAAAATGATGGAATTTAGATTTCCATCGTTTCAATTTATAGCAATTGAAAATTTCAATGTTTGAATTTATATCTGTCGAATTTTGTAAATGACGAAGTTTTGTGAATGACATTATGGAAATTATGAAATAACGCCTATTTTCGTGGAAATTAAACTCGTGAATTTGATGCCCAAATTTCCATGATTTTTTCCACTCGTCATTTAATAAATTCCACTCTTAACTTGCCAAACAAAGGAATTGTCAATTCTCCTCTAAAATTCCCAACTTTTGGGTAAATTCTGGGTTATTTTCCCTCATCCAAAACAGAGGGTAAGAAATCCAGTGTTGTAAAAGAACATGTCTTGAAAGAATAAAAAAGTAAATGATGGCTGCCGAAACACATTTAGACGCTGCATTAAGAAAACTAAGATAACAGCCTTGTGAAATATCAATGAAACCACGCATTAAAATATAATAAAATGTTTACCAAAAAAAATATATATATAAATATAATAATGTCCATATGAAATACTCAAATGGGGCATAACACAAACAATACCAAATTTCTCATATGTCATCACCATCTTGTCTGACCACAGAGCAACAACTAGACTTACAGGTATAAACTTTTCTTCCCACATTCACAGCAGTACTTTACAGAAATCATACAAATCCTCTATGAATCAATTGTTTTTCCTCTTTTCTACAAATCAAATTAAATCCACACAAGAAAACCTTCAATTGAATTATTTTGCACCAACCAATTTACACATTATCTATAGAAGCTGACACAAAACCTCGGCTGATACCAAACATTCTATTTTTTCAATTATCCTCTACCAGCATTACCATGTCTATGGTTTCTGAAGTAGCTAAGGAGGGTTTGTGCCTGCAAGAAAACAAAAAGTGCTACGGTTCAATACATTATTTCTGATAATAAATAAACCAGGGCAGAGAGAAGCAAACATCATTAGAGGCACTGTACCTTTTCCTTGGCCCTTGGGGTGCCAGATTGTGACAATACCACTAATGGGGGGACAGCTCCTTCTTGGAGTACCATACTGCAATATCTATTACTATTTGTGCAGAGCTGTAAAAGAGCAGCAGCTGCGTTCTCCTTCCCTCTTGCAGAACCTAACTCAACAACCTCAACCAGAACAGGGATCCCACCCTCCTGACCAATTGCTGTCCTTCCCTCCGGAATTGTTGAAAGATTAGCCAACACAGCAACTGCCTTGTCAACCATTCCAGCTGCTGGGTCCATCAACTCCACTAGGTACCTCACAGCACCAGCTTGAACAATTCGACCCTTGTTCTCATGAAAAATTGACAAATTAAACAAAGCTGTGGCTGCATCTTTCCTCCCTCTAGGAGTCCCATTCCCCAATAAATCAACTAGAGGCCCAATAGCCCCTGACCTACCAATGCGAACCTTGTTGTCCTCAATCACCGAAAGGCTAAAGAGAGTGGCAGCTGAGTTCTCCTTGGCCTCAGCACTCCCTGTCTCAAGGACATGAATCAGAGGTTCAATTGCGTTGGCAGTAGCAATTGCACTTTTGTTGTTATCATTGATCGACAAGTTAAGAAGTGCTGTAACAGCATTCTCCTGAATCGTCGTATCTGTAGAGTGAAGCAAATCCACCAACAAGCTAATCGCCCCACAGTTTGCAATAACAATTCGATTATCCATATTATGCTTGGCAAGTAGCCGGATTTGAAGTGTTGCCTCTCTTTGGGTATCAAGTGAGGTGCTTTTCAATTCCTCAACCAGACTCCGAACTTGGGCTTCAAGTCCAGAAAGGTCAGGTCTTGTTTCAACAGCTGGAGAAGAAACTATCCTTGGGACTAAGCTCCCAGATGGTCGCCGCCACATTTGGCTTCGAGGTCTTAGCTCTGCCATTCTGGTGGGCAACT
Source organism: Prunus avium (assembly GCF_002207925.1). The sequence continues at coordinate 157,698 of NW_018921532.1, forward strand.
CAGTCTCTCTTTGTTGGGAGGCCAACGCAGCAACAGCCTGTGGTTCTGATTTCAACTCCCCAGAAGCGTCACTGCTGTAGCCTGACAGATTGCTTGACACCCGTAAGGTCCCGTTGGCATTTACAGGAGTTCCTTGAGTACCATTGGCGTTAGAAAGTATGCTGGAAGCTGAGGCAGTTCTATTATGGCTTTGAGATGACTGCTCAGCTTCAATAGAATTAGGAAATTCATCTAGAGATGGTGACATAGAGTGTTGGCTAGCTAGATCTGTACTCCTTTCTTCTAAGTTGGCAGACCTGTCTTCGGAATTTGCTAGTGTTATTCTGGCAATATCCAAAACCTGCCCATTTCCAACTACGCCAGACAAGGAACCTTCTGATGTAGAACGAGGATGCAATGGAGAACTTCTTTCCCGATGCAATGGACCAGATGAGAACAAGTTCTTAGTGGGCGAACCCATAGACCGAGCTGACTCAGGTGACATTGGTCGATTGACCCTGGAATGAGGAAAATGAGGTGAATCCTTTGGAGCTCCATGCTCTGCTTGTCCAAGAAGTTGTGTTGCTTTATTTAATCCCATAGACTTTGTGGGATCAGGCAGTTTCACATTGTTTGACTCGCACCAATTTGCAATTAGTGCCTTTACCGTGTAATTAGGTATCAAATTGGTGTGAGCCAAAGTCTGCCGTGTCTTTGGACAAACAGTGAGGCCAAGATCAATCCAGTTCTTGATGAAAGTCCTCTCATAGGTTTGTCCTGATGCCACAATAACTGGATCTGTCATCAGCTCCAGAGAGAGAGGACAGCAGAAATCAGCAGGAATTGGAACTGGACTGCAGCTCTGGGACTGCTTTATCGTAACAAGGCGCTCATGCATACGGGTGACAAGGGATATCATATGCTCAATATACTCCGCCTCCTCAATCTTTTCAGATTGTTCAGCATTCTCCTTCAACTTTTCAAGTGCTACAGCCTCAATAAGAATCTCCTGGTTTGACCTCAAGCTAAGGCCTTCTGCAATTTTTACTAGGATCTCTGAGCTGGGTCCAACACCCTCCACTTGATCACTTACAGAATCTTTAATGACAGTTGACATTTGTTCATCGACCATATGCTTAAGTTTTTGTATGCAATGCTGCAAACAACCATGGTGAGTCTTAGACATCATAAAAGGATAGCCTAACCTCTTCCCAAATTAGAAGTCCACTAGAAAGACTAGAAATTACTTCTTCCGCGTTCCAAAAATTTGTGTTTAATGATTTCACCATCTGACTGATGGTTTTTCATCTAACCAATGTTCTGTAATAAGCAATGAATTAAAGAAACTGAGTTTTATGCTGTCTTTTTTTTTTTGGCTGAAGTTTATGTTCTATCCGTAACAAAATGAAACAGGGAAAAAATTAATCACTCTTTTTGCACACATTTTGTACCTCAAGAGATGCCGAACCCAATTCATCAGGAAGATGTTGTTGGGAAGTCTTCAACAGTTGAAAGATATCCAAACCAGAAGTCCAAATCTTTGAGATCAAAGATTCAACTTGCAGAACCTACATGTCATAAAAAGAGAAGATGGTTAGATAAACTGTCCCTTCAACAAAATGCATTCTATACCTGTCCTTGGGGAAGTTCATTTGTCATTATCTAATTTAGTGTACTTTGTCAGTGTATAAGTACATGCTTATGAGATGTGATATAAATATGCATGTGGAAGGACATTAGAAGACAAAAGTATATAACTTCAGTAAGTTTTAACTTTTTCTCATAACTGATAGCAGTGCACTAAATCTAGTGTTAACAACTCCATGCATACTTTCAAATTTGACGAAAGCCAACAGGCATCAGGAAAAAAAAAAAAAAGCAACTTAAAATTCATTAAATGCCACTAATTTAAAGAATTAGCAATGCAGGTAAGACTTGGGGCTACATACAGTTCCAATTCTAACATTTCTAAAGCAACCTTAGACTCTCTCGAAAACAAAAACTTTAGATCCTCTTATAAGGAAAGACTAAAAAGAAAATCTTAGGACAAGGATTACAAATGGGAGAATAAATGACAAAATGAAGAGACCACCATTACTACTATAAGTGCAACAATGCCCTGTTCATCAGCCATTTTCTTTCGTGCTTCTCTCTGTCTAGACTAATAAATCCTCATGGAACAACAGATATGGCAACAAGACAAAAAACAAAAAATAAATAAGTGCTTTCTTGAGTCAGGGGACGGAGGGACCACATTATAACTTACTAAGTATATCATAGTAATATATTAATTCAAACAAAGGGAATACCCAAATTTGTATGGGTCAAACTTATGGTGAGGATTATGACGATGAAAGGTCAGTTTTAGATAAATTTACCTTCAATTTTAATCAGATACATTATTCATTCTAATTACAGACTACAACTGAATAGACCTGTAACTTACAAGATTGACTTTGCTCAACAACGGTTGCCAGTCTTCAATTTGCTCCCTCAACTCATCAACATAGTGACCCAGTTCTTCAAATGGCTTATTAAGCACTTCATAAGAAGCTATTTCAGAATCAACAATGGCATCAAGTACAGTCTTCAACAATTTTAATATCTCTTCTGCTCTCTTGTAGTACCTCAGAACCGGGTCCAAGTTTATGTTGTCATGGGATGATAAATGGAAAAAAGAGGAGATGTTATTAAGAAGTGCTTTGAACAATGATATCTCCATCACACCTGTGTCAATATATAAACAAGTAAAAATAGTCTCTTTGCAGAACAAAAGGAATAGAGACAAAGTCTTAAGAAGTAATGGAAAAGCAAACACAGAATATATTTAAAAATAATAACGACCATATCACATAACCACAATAACAATAACTGATTTCCTATGAAGTTACATTCAAATGAGTTGACCTTTCTAAAAATTGGAATCAACTAAATTGGACTAGTACAAGAAAAGTCCATCTTAATGAAGAGGGTGAACTCAAACAGATTTATAATTCAAATCTAGGGGAACTGACAGATATTCTACTTGCATATATATACAATATGTAGATTTTTTCTTTCTTTCTTTCTGTAACTGCTTTAAAGGCTTATCCAACGATATTTGAAATCAGCATTCTGCACAGTTGCAGCATAATTGTCAATTCAATTGTTACAATACACACCCATACACTGGCATGCCTGCACTCGTGTCATGTTTATAGAGAGAGAGAGAGAGAGAGAGAGAGAGAGAGAGAGAGTCTAATAATTTTGAAAAGGCAAGTACAATCAGTTTTTACAATGCCTTTTGCTCCCCTATAATATTCATGTATCTATTCTTGTAAATCAATATAACGTGTTTCTTGCAGCATATTAACTTGTTTTACAAAATTTACACGCCAACAAAATCATTCCTGAACAAGCCATCTTGTTTTAAGATTTTTTTTATAATAACACCCACCCATTGTTCTTTAATATTTACTTAACTAACCAACATTTGTATTTTTCCTTTGGTCTTGCTGGCTGGCTTGACATGCAAGACATGTCCCCTCCATGAAAATAAACTTATACATATATTTGTAGTAGACCCCCTAGTTTTTGTTAAAAGTGTATCAAAAAGGCATATTCTTAACAAGTGAAATCATATTATTGAAGGACATGCCAATAAGTATATCTTCGACTGTACTCCTACGAACAGATTTCAGATAAAAAGGAAAGAATGAATGCACCTTTATTCACCATAAATATATAACTTTACACACCAAAGCAATCTTTCTCATTTCTGATCCTTCAGAATCCAAACAAATCCACAAAAATGAAGAAAAGACTTCTCAAAACCCATACAAAACCTATGCACACTCACTATCAAGTGATAAACTCAAATCTTGGAAATCAAATTTCCCCAACTATTGAACCCTGCAAAAACAAAAACCAAAACTTCAAAGTATGAGATCTATGAAAAAATATGGAGATGTAATTAAAAGCCAATAATTGAAATTTAAAACTTTATTAATTGCCTTGGGACCTCAATAAGGTGAGGCGGTTGACAATAAAAAATTCCACCCCAGAAGTAATACACGGACAACTTTCCTACTATCTTTTTTCATCTTTTTTTTCATTGAACATTAAGGAAACTTAGGAAAGTTAAAGGAACATCACTTTCCGCAATGCATTATCTTCTTTCCTTCTACCTTTCCAGCTGGAACTGGTGGCAAATATAGGCTAAGCAAGAGGAGATGTTATTAAGAAGTGCTTTGAACAATGATATCTCCATCACACCTGTGTCAATATATAAACAAGTAAAAATAGTCTCTTTGCAGAACAAAAGGAATAGAGACAAAGTCTTAAGAAGTAATGGAAAAGCAAACACAGAATATATTTAAAAATAATAACGACCATATCACATAAGCACAATAACAATAACTGATTTCCTATGAAGTTACATTCAAATGAGTTGACCTTTCTAAAAATTGGAATCAACTAAATTGGACTAGTACAAGAAAAGTCCATCTTAATGAAGAGGGTGAACTCAAACAGATTTATAATTCAAATCTAGGGGAACTGACAGATATTCTACTTGCATATATATACAATATGTAGATTTTTTCTTTCTTTCTTTCTGTAACTGCTTTAAAGGCTTATCCAACGATATTTGAAATCAGCATTCTGCACAGTTGCAGCATAATTGTCAATTCAATTGTTACAATACACACCCATACACTGGCATGCCTGCACTCGTGTCATGTTTATAGAGAGAGAGAGAGAGAGAGAGAGAGAGAGTCTAATAATTTTGAAAAGGCAAGTACAATCAGTTTTTACAATGCCTTTTGCTCCCCTATAATATTCATGTATCTATTCTTGTAAATCAATATAACGTGTTTCTTGCAGCATATTAACTTGTTTTACAAAATTTACACGCCAACAAAATCATTCCTGAACAAGCCATCTTGTTTTAAGATTTTTTTTATAATAACACCCACCCATTGTTCTTTAATATTTACTTAACTAACCAACATTTGTATTTTTCCTTTGGTCTTGCTGGCTGGCTTGACATGCAAGACATGTCCCCTCCATGAAAATAAACTTATACATATATTTGTAGTAGACCCCCTAGTTTTTGTTAAAAGTGTATCAAAAAGGCATATTCTTAACAAGTGAAATCATATTATTGAAGGACATGCCAATAAGTATATCTTCGACTGTACTCCTATGAACAGATTTCAGATAAAAAGGAAAGAATGAATGCACCTTTATTCACCATAAATATATAACTTTACACACCAAAGCAATCTTTCTCATTTCTGATCCTTCAGAATCCAAACAAATCCACAAAAATGAAGAAAAGACTTCTCAAAACCCATACAAAACCTATGCACACTCACTATCAAGTGATAAACTCAAATCTTGGAAATCAAATTTCCCCAACTATTGAACCCTGCAAAAACAAAAACCAAAACTTCAAAGTATGAGATCTATGAAAAAATATGGAGATGTAATTAAAAGCCAATAATTGAAATTTAAAACTTTATTAATTGCCTTGGGACCTCAATAAGGTGAGGCGGTTGACAATAAAAAATTCCCCCCCAGAAGTAATACACGGACAACTTTCCTACTATCTTTTTTCATCTTTTTTTTCATTGAACATTAAGGAAACTTAGGAAAGTTAAAGGAACATCACTTTCCGCAATGCATTATCTTCTTTCCTTCTACCTTTCCAGCTGGAACTGGTGGCAAATATATGCTAAGCATGGACCAAAAGGTCCTCCCTGATTTTCATTCCTCATTCCAACCCAACAGAGGAATTTAGTCTGTCACCACCAGCCCTTTATTGTTTCTCTCGTATATTTCCTTCCGGGCTTTTACCATAAAAAACCATATCAAAAATAAGAAACAATAACTGACTGCAGGTTGTTGGGTAATTCCACATTCTTCTTATTTGCTGAGAAAAGTTTTCATTTATTTTTACCATATAATTATGGTACGTTTGTATGTGGGGGTATAAGAGTACTAAAGAAATATGGGATTTGAAGCTCTAGGTCTCATAAAATTCTTGTTTGGCTACCCTATTAAGCATAATGGGATTTTAAAATGAAATTTAACGCTTATCTTTATGGAGGTGTCAATATGTAAATAAGTGGTAGTGGTGGTAATAGTGGTGATGGTGGTGACGACAACGAGAGGGATGCTGTTGGTGGTTGTTCGGAGCAAGGTGGTGGCCGTGCTAGTGGTAAAATGGGAGCGGTGATGGCGATGCTTGTGGTTTAATGATGGTGACAATAATGGTAAGGCGGTCGCAGTGGATGCCGACGATTGCGGAGGACGGTTGGTGGTGATGGTTGTGGCTTTTTTGTTATACTCTCATTGTCTTCGGAATTTGGAAATGACACCTATTTAGCTGAAATTTAAAGTTAAGATTTATGATCCCCAAGTCCCAAGGTTTTTCTTTTCTCCAGATAGAATTTATAAACTTCCTTGTCTATGAACCCAAACAAGGAAATTAGGATATGTCATTTCATAAATCCTAACTTTTGTTAAATTCTCAGCTCTACTACATTTTGACATATGTACATCATTAGGGCATATAATCATATACTGATACCAAATTCATTAGTTATCTGAAAGTCTCCCGCTTCCCGCCTTGATAACGTCTTGCCCAAACCTATAACTATGATCTAATAAAAGTAAAAGACCCTAAGAAGCATAAACCAGCCAATTTAATTATACCACTTATCCAGCTCATATACACATCCCAAATTTCCAATTTGTTGTATCCCATATGTGCTTTTCATCACAGCCAAAAAGAACCACCATTCAGATTATAAAAACAAAGCACATATACAATTACCAATTTAAAAATGAACAAAGATAATTCTTTTCTTTAAATTTATCTATGTTTGCGTGATCTTTCTGAAATACAAAATTCAAAATTTGCACACATCCATTAGACCCAGAATGGGATTCGAGTGCTTGAACTGAGTAACAGTCCAACCAACTAAAGCAAGAATAAATTGGAAAGCAGATTGACCAAATTTGAACTCTAAATGCAGGCACAAGCGGTCAAACAAGAAAAATTGGCACACAGAGTAAAATACAACGTTCATAGAATTCAAAAACCCTAGCTGGATCAAGCTGAAGAATATGAACAAATAACACTGTACCTGGATTTGGCTGAAAGCCTCAAACGCAGAGGCAAATGACCAAGAAAAGGTCGTTTTGGGAAATCCTTCTTTCTCCTTCGCCTTTCTCAAACCCAGACCTCCAGACCAGCTATTAGATTTTTCCAAATTCTCTGGTTGAGATTTTTCTTTTCTTTTTTTTTCTTTCTCTTTCTCTCTGTTTAATTTTCTCAGAGAGTCTCACTTTTTAAATTTCCTTTAGTATTTTATTATGTTTTGGAAATGAAGATATACAGTTGCTGCCTGCTCGAGCTGGGGCTCGTTGCATAGTTGGAGAGTGGGACATTCTCGTCATTACATGTTAATCTTGTAATAAATCAATGAATTATTTTAGTAAATAATAATATGATTACTTTATGCAATTTGTCATTTAAAAATGAACAAAGATAATTCTTTTCTTTAAATTTATCTATGTTTGCGTGATCTTTCTGAAATACAAAATTCAAAATTTGCACACACCCATTAGACCCAGAATGGGATTCGAGTGCTTGAACTGAGTAACAGTCCAACCAACTAAAGCAAGAATAAATTGGAAAGCAGATTGACCAAATTTGAACTCTAAACGCAGGCACAAGCAGTCAAACAAGAAAAATTGGCACACAGAGTAAAATACAACGTTCATAGAATTCAAAAACCCTAGCTGGATCAAGCTGAAGAATATGAACAAATAACACTGTACCTGGATTTGGCTGAAAGCCTCAAACGCAGAGGCAAATGACCAAGAAAAGGTCGTTTTGGGAAATCCTTCTTTCTCCTTCGCCTTTCTCAAACCCAGACCTCCAGACCAGCTATTAGATTTTTCCAAATTCTCTGGTTGAGATTTTTCTTTTCTTTTTTTTTCTTTCTCTTTCTCTCTGTTTAATTTTCTCAGAGAGTCTCACTTTTTAAATTTCCTTTAGTATTTTATTATGTTTTGGAAATGAAGATATACAGTTGCTGCCTGCTCGAGCTGGGGCTCGTTGCATAGTTGGAGAGTGGGACATTCTCGTCATTACATGTTAATCTTGTAATAAATCAATGAATTATTTTAGTAAATAATAATATGATTACTTTATGCAATTTGTCAAATGAATTTTTTTGACTGAAATTGGGATTCATTTGGTAGCCGCCAAATGGGATGGTTTACCTGTTTATTATCGAAATACCTTCATTGGCAAAAAAAATAAAAATAAATAAATAAGAAGAAATGGAAAATACGTTTTTCTACAAAAAGAAAATGCCAAATATATCCCTAAATGGTAGCCCATCCAAATACAACGTTCATAAATATCTTGGTTTCCTAGTACAAATACAATTATAAGCTTATTTTGAAATCCGTTTTCTTCTAGAGTTTCGTGGCGGTGTCATTTCATATAACATTAAGGAATAAATATAATGAAAGGAGATATATGCAACCAAAAACATATGTGTTATCTTTATTCTACTCGGACAAAAGATAGTAAATAAACTAAGATAAAATGATATGAGTTTTTGAGTTATTTTTACGATTAAATGTGTGGAGAGTGGAACACTATTGAATCAATTGAAATTTAAAAAAAAACATCTACATTGTTGTTTAAAGGAATGGCAATTACCAAATTGACAATAATATGTTTTGAAATAAGAGAAGGAAAAGAAAAGGCTAGAGGAACCAAAATTAAAATAAAAGGTAGACAAGACCAAAATGATTGAAAACTGACAACTCAGCAGTAATTCTATTCCATTTGCTACCAGAATGTCTCAATTTTTCTTTATATATATTCTTTTGGGTTTATTATCATTATTATTGTTAATATTTATCAGCAAGTAGGGGATTTTCTTCCAACATTGTAAAGATTAAATTAAGAAATAATTGATGCTAGTAATTATGGAAAAGTGTTAAAATAAAGCAAAGGCCAAAAATTATTAAGAAGAATACGATGCAATACGAATTCCTGCGTTTTGGATGGAAATACCTTCATTGGCAAAAATAAATAAATAAATAAAAAAGAAGAAATGGAAAATAAGTTTTTCTACAAAAAGAAAATGCCAAATATATCCCTAAATGGTAGCCTATCCAAATACAACGTTCATAAATATCTTGGTTTCCTAGTACAGATACAATTATAAGCTTATTTTGAAATCCGTTTTCTTCTATCATTAAACCCAATAGAAAGAAGAAAAAAAATTAAAATTTCACAAACTTTAAAAAACCTTAGGTCGCTTCATGCATTCTTATCATACATGAAAAAATATTGACTAAATATGAAAAATGGTTTTTCTGAATAATCATTTTCTCAAGATAATTTTTGGCGGCTTTTATTCCTTACACATCAAATAAGAAA
>NW_018921532.1:167951-178122 GCF_002207925.1 Prunus avium
CGTGTGTATATATATATATAATATGTGTGTGTGTGTGTAGACTAGACATACATAATTTATTATTTCAGTCATTATCATCAATATGAATGAACCCTGTTCATCGGACACTTGAATTCACAATGCGCATGTCACATTTAGGGTATATTCACATTTACTTTTAGGGTATAATATCAATAAATTTTCACTTATATTATAATATGTGGACAAGTTATACTTTTTTACCACGTTATGAGTACTCGTAAATAACCTATGATCATTTATGTTTTATCACAATTAGATGATTTCATATTGTTTTATAAATAATTTTTTATTTATGCATATGCATTATTTCTCAACATATGAGGCAGGTCGATTTGCATTCGGTTGTGAAATAAAAATCATTGTCCATGGTATCACATGACCTGTATAAAACAGGAAAACAATAACAATAATAATACAAAAAACAAGAGATTGAAAAGAAGCCTTTCATGGGAAAACTTTTGATTCACTTGTGTGTTCCAATATTCATATACAAATTGAATGATGTCTACAGAACCAAAGTGTGAGTAGTTCTACCTATCTCTCTCTCTCTCTCTCTCTCTCTCTCTCTACTATCTGAATTTATGGCATCCTTTCATGGGCATTGCAAAGAATGATTCTTCAACCTATGGAGCAAGAGTCTTGATCAACTGAGTAATTGTGATTACAGAATTTGGTTGGTAACTAATCATGTGAATCAAAATGCAAATGGCAGACATGCCATGCCATGCCGTCAACCACAAGCAAAGACAGCTACAAAATTTTCACAAAGGCTGGAGTTCTTGCTCTGGAACAGCAGCATTGACAGGCTTGTATGGATTGACTGTCCGCTGTCGGTGTCTCCAAAGAAACCACAATCCAACAACTGATAATGCAATCACTAGAATTCCTAAAATGGATAAAGCCACCACATAACTGCGCTGCCACCATGACCTGCACAATTCAGGATAAAAAAATATTACGAAAATTGCTACGTATGATACCGTGATCTCTATTGAACTACTCTGAATGCATCAACAGGGAATTTGGACCTCCAGTCATGCACCAGTACATGGCATGCATCTTATTATTACATATTATTCTTTGTTGGATGTAGGCATAGCATCTTAACTCTTAAACAGCAAGATAGCTAAGCTAATTCATTAAAATCATTATCTATATGCCAACACTCATATAGGAAATTTATTTCGATTCCATTTTATTCTAGTAGAAAAGGGGGAAGGACGTAAGAAAGATATGTAAATATAAACTACCGTAATTCCTTAGGCTCAACTCTCCATCCAAGCAACTCATAACTTCCAAACATAATAGGAAACTGCAAGTGATGTTCAGCGAGCCTGGCAACTATAACCTGTGGGCAGAACCAAATCATCAAGCAAACAAACAGTTATGAACGTCAGCACAAACACTAATTGCAATTCAAAAGTGCAAACTTACTGCTGCAGTTGTATTGGAAATGCTGTCAGTAGAGTCTGCTGGAAATACGGCCCAACTAATGAGGGAATCATTTCCATTAGCAGCAAATTTCAACATATGAACCTGAAATAATCCATTCAAAATTGGCACCCTAAGCTGAAGATGCACTTAAACGTCATAAAACTTGAGTATCAACAGAGGATATCTATCTATTTATTTGTCAGTACGACAGTATTGAACTATCGGTGAGAAAATATAAAGTAAATATCAATCAAATAAGCGCATGTGGTTTCTTCCTGACCTGTGATGTATTAACTTCTAATTCCTGAGCTATGAATTCAGCTAGTTCTGTAATGTGGGGCTTCAGATCAGAGTATCAGAGTAGCTTATGTTCAATGACATATCAAATGTTATTTTTCCAATTTGGAGTTCACCTGTCCATCAAGGTGAACGAGACATTGTAATTCATTTGTCTTAAAAACAAAAATAAAAATGGGGGATTGCAATAAGGCTGTCTTTTCAAAAAAGAGTGCAGCATAAAATCACATTTCTCTTATTAAAAATCTACACTAGTGTTGACATAAAAAATAATAAGAAATGATAACAGAAAAGTTCACAAATTAAACTTAAGAAGAGAAGAGAGTTCCCAAATATGTTATTTTCACTTTCCCCTGTTTGCCTCAGATTTATCTCCATTTTTACATTTGATCAGGGTTTTTTGAAAATTTTCATTTTGAACATTACCTCAAACATAACCTCTGAGCAATTGGATAAGTAAACCTACACAACTGTAAGATAAAAATGATATAACAGCAATAATTTTAAGGACAAGTGAAAAATGAGGCATCCATGCCAGTGAAAAGAAAGACTTAGAATACTACCTGGAAGTACATAAGGTGGTGCTCCAGTTGGAGCTAATGTAGGCGTCACTCCTGGAGTTGAATTCTTGCCATCAGAAGCAGGAGGCATTGCTGGCGGCGAAACAGATTCGTGAAGTCTTTCCCACAACTCTGAACAATTAGTTTTCCAGAAACCAATTTTGGAATTCTCACGGTCGTATGTTACAAGAGTATTGCGGACAACAATTCCTATCATAAACATGGCATAACAAGATTAATTGAGAGTGCTTCATAAAGTTAATGGGGTAAATTTGATAATTCACAAAAGTAAGATAGAGAATTCTGGACTGTTTGTGAAGCATTTACCTCCTAAAAGAGTAGTTGGATCCTTTCCATTTTGGAAAACCCCAAGGCAGTAAGCACCACGGACCTTTGAATGCTTTATAATTGATGATGTTACAATAAAGTAGAAGAATTCAATTAGCGACATCAAATAACCAATGGAAAAGTCATAAAGTTGCATAATAAAAATTACATATCGTGTTTTATGTGGTTTAGAAAAAAGTGTTTTGAGAAAGAAGGGAAGGGGTAAGCTTAAATTTCAACACTTACCTGGAACAAGTAATTTTCAGGAGATAATGTAAACTTTTTCCCACTGCCAAATACCATGTCAACTGCTGGAAAGGTGTCTGACGGGTGGGAGACCTCACTGAATCAAAATTGTTATAAAACTATTAAAATGGGCTTGTGACCTTATTCACAACTTATTCATGTATTTGAACAAATCAAAAAATTTAGTGTAAAAAATTGCAATTGCGACCTCGATGGGCTTTCTTATAATCTAGTTTGCACCAGAGTAGGCAATAACTTATCTGTATAACAAAATAAGCTCTTAGTTTTCTATATGTGATACCTTTCATCAGTTGAGAAGCAAATATCATTATAGTTTGGATCAGGGCCACGGATCTGCTTGAGGGAACTAAGCTCCTTCATGATCTGCAATCACATATAAGGATAAGGGAAAAGGGGAAAAAGAAGTTACAACGATAAAAGTGGAGACATTGGTAGAACTTTGATCGCCCATTCAATGAAATAATACATAACTAAAAGTTCTATGAACAGCTAGTCATGGATTTCTAGGAAAACCAAAGTGTTTGAAATACCAAATTTCATTTTCAAATGAGGAAGTGCAAGTATTCCACTCTGACTACAATTACAAGTATAATGGAATTCCTAGTTGATCTTTACATAGATCTCCATTACATTTCAGACACAGATTATTGCTTGTCCGCTTTGTCAATTCTAGTCGACCACATGCTCATCAATTTCAAATGAGACTTTTAATAATTATCATTCAGAAAGAACTGCAAGATGTCATCTAATAGAATGAAAAGATTGAGGACAAGCAAGAATATTTTATTATATGGTCTTGTACAAAATTAAGACAGTATTTAATCTAAAGTAATCAACAAGGGCAGAAGAGAATCTTACGCCATCCTTAAATGCTAGAAATGCTGCTTCTGGTAGGTAAGCATATGTTGTGCCACTGTCCAGGACTGTTCCATGTTTTCCATCAAAGACACTTGGATTCAAAGACAATCGCTTTCCCGCAATATGTATCTCCTTCAAATCAAGATTGTAATATGGACTGTTTCCATCCCGAAACTAGAGTAAATGTGTGAGATGTATTGATTGTATTTTCTAGGAAATTGGACATGTTGCAGTATATGTAGGAGATAAAGTTTTCTAAACCACACACCTTCGTACAGGGTTCGAATGGGTGAAGACCATGTCTGATGGGGTAGTGAAACCACCAAGAACCATTGAACCTCCACCAATGTCCATTCCACCATAACATAATGAGAAAGAATCACTTATTGCACCTTTATCAACAAGTTGATCCACCACACTTAGATCGCCACGGCCCAATCCCATTATGCCATCAGCAGGCTGGCTGTAGAGGTCTCCAGTTTCAAGATTTTCACAACCGAAAACTGCACGTTGAGGTGCAAGTTCGCTTTGATTGCCGAAGGATATAAGATCCTCACCAAGCACACCGCTGCTGGTACTCATTTCGGCATACTGTCTCTCATAAATACAATTCACCTTGTCACTGTCACAAGTGCAATCTATGTTGCACTTGACAGCTTTGTAGGTGCTCGATTCTTCCGGATCGAACTTGGGGTCCTGATGAAAAGTTGAAAATAAAACACCAATATTGTTTACCCCCAAAATCTATTATGTTTAGTCTGCATACAGAACTAAATATTCAGTAGAGGTTTGGTAGTAAAGAGAAATAATCAACTTCAAGGTTCTTAAGATCTTTTTGGGTTAGAAGAGTGATCATGACCAACCCCCCTTCCCCCCCGAAATTTCCCCCGTTTATACTTTTTTATGTGATTGGAACATGTTTGGCTATATTTCTTCTTGTAAGCAAGGAGATCTGATCCTAACCTCAAATGCAACCCACAACAAATGGTTTCGATATCAAGAGAAGAACTTATATTAACCCATAGTTAACACAATTGTTTGATCAGAGTGTATAGTAAATGTAGCGGATGAATGTGTTGACGCAGAACTGACCTGGTGTCTGCCACACATTTCGCAAGAAGCGCAAGGCACATAGGTGACAGTGCTCCCAGTATCCACAATAAGCGCAAATCTCTGAGGAGGCGTTCCGATCCAAAGCCGCGTCGTATAGTACCTTTCACCCGCCACCACACAATTTCAATGCCAATCCAAATACCAATCTCAAACTCAACCAGAAAAACTGAGAATAACAATAATGATAATAATAAACAGAGAAGAATGTAAGGTGTTTGGTGGTACGTACCCATTGCGGAGGAGATCGTCGTAGAGTCTCATGCGGGCGTTGGGGTGGTTGAGGGACTCGGATCTCTGGAGGAGTCGACGGGGATTGGAAGAGGTCCTAGACGAAGAATTGGGGGTGGAGAGGTAAAGAGGTAAGACCATGGCAGGGAGTGAGTGGAGAAGAAGCGCAGGGCTGGTGGGATTGGCTGAGGCCAGAACCAAAAACTCCATCAGCGATGAGAAGATGAGGAGGATGATGGAGATGGAGATGGAGGTTGAGATGAGGTGACTTGGTGTCGCTGCCATTGAGTTGCAGCTGAGAGATGTCGAATGGTGCAGATGATGCCAGATCGGGAAATGAGCCTTTTTTACAGAGTGAAGAAGAAGAAGAAGATGATGATGACAAGGACAGAGTCTCTTCCAGAGAAGTCAGCGTGCACAACGAAATTCGTTTTTTCAGTTTCTGACCAGATTGTTCTCATCAGAGAGAAAAAAAAATAACATGTATAATTTTTATTTTTATTTTTATTTTAAAAAAAATTTACTTTAATTTTAATTTATCCCTATTTTGTTTTCTTGTTTGAGTTAGACGGTACAACTACAACCGAAGTAGGTGTTGGGTTACTTGGTTTTCAATCTATCAAGAAAAATTAAATATGGAAAAGATAAAACTTGATTAAAATTAATTACACAATAAACCTAATTAATCATGGTTGATCAATAATCAAAGGTAATTAACAAAGTAAAAGGGGCTTGTAACTCAATTAAGAACAATTACCTATTCATATGAGGTCTTCTGTTCGAATTCCCATCTCCTAATGTCCAACGAATTAAACAAAAAAAAAGTAATTAACAAAATTGTGCTTTCAAAGAAAACATTTGTTGGCTCATGGTTCCCCTCCCCCATCCCATCCAGCAAATTACAGTTATCTGCTATGGAGTTAGCAAAGCGTCTCTTACAACAAATTCATTTCTCACAAGTTTATCACGAGCCGGTGTCAGCTAAACAAAATATTTTTGTTGATTAAGATTCAGAAGAGCAAAGTACTATCTGTGCAAGGCATATCAAAATACAAGCCTACATAGGAGAAGCAAAAGGGTTATCCAATGTGTTTATCCCGCCTTCTGCCATACGCTGGCCTACTATTCTACAATAATTGCATACGTAGATTACATGTACGGCTGGTGTTGCGACGGCAACCCACTACCAGCGTAATTGCCGTAATTAGGAGGCGTAGCATTATAAGATGCTGGTGGAACTCTGTCATCTTGGGAAGGATAGTAATATAACCTTTGATCATTAGCTTGTGAAGCATATGCAGGCTGGCTGGGAACTTGGTAATCATAGGTGCGTGGACCTGCAAGAGCATACCTCTCCGATATCCCAGCATATGCTGCCCTCTCACCAAAAACTGGTTGCACATGCCTACCAGCAGTGGGGGCAGGGGCAGCAGCAGCACCAGGGCCACGGTATCCACGCCATCTTCCACTGCCTTTTTGCTTCTTTACTTGTTGGCGTTTACCAAATTCACCAGTTCTCTTCTTATCAGCTTTGGATCTCTCTAGTTGAACCACCCTCTTCTGCAGTGGATCAAGGGGGTACTCCGCCTCAAGCTTGTACTCTTGAACGCATCTTATTACAGCCTTCAGTGCAGTAAGTTCTTTTGCATTAACATCGTCCTACATTTTTTTTTAAACACCAACAAAAAGAGATCATCAGAAAAATTATTGACAAGCTTTGAGTCTGGTCGACTAAAATATACCTGTGCACCGGTAGCATCTCCCGTGTTGTCGCCTTGGGAATTTCTCCTCAAGTCTTTCAAGTACGTCTTCAGAAGTGGCACAAGGGGATAACTTTCAGTAAGCTGGAAGACATGAATAAAACGTACAGCATCAATTTGTTTCCCACTTCTGACCATTGATTCAACAAGACCTGCAAGAAAGAATGGAGTTTCAGAAAAATCTGCTTCCAAAATTCGAATAACCCATCTTACCAGAAAAGAATTATCATTACGTAGCAAAATGAATGTGGCACCTGCCTCGACTTCTCAACTAACATAATTTACTACCAAGGCCGATAGGACATCTTATGGAAACAAAGACTTAGCCTCCAGACCGCATCAGGTCAGTTAGTTAAAAGATGACCAACCTGGCATTTTGTGTGTTAACCCAAGGGAGCGGCAGAGCTCAGGTGTCTGCCTGCGGTGAGCAACTGCAAGAACAAGCTTGCAGAGTTCTTCTTCATCAAACTCTGAAGCAATACTAAAAGTTGCAAGGAGCTGCAAGAATGCCTCTGCTTCCAATGAATTTCCATTGGCAGCATCAATGCCTGCACTAGCCAACTTAGGCTTCCACTCATCAGCAATTGCTTTGGCTTGCTGCTTGGTCTCAGGGTTCAAAAGGTGATCAGCACCTGGGTCAGCCTTTGCCAATAAGGTGGCCATGGCTTCCATAAACATGAGACAGGATCTGCGCATGCCCTGAAGGGCAGCATCCTTCTTACCCTCTGGTTGGTTAGTCTCATCAGGAGGGTAAAACCCCTCCAGTGAATCCAGCACTAAACGTGCTGGTTCACCTGCACTTTCTAGTGCAAGAGAAAGTTCCTCACGAATAACATTTAGTTTTTTAAGATTCTCAGTAGCATAACTCAGAAGCCCTTTTGCATCCATCTGCTCACAAAATTGGGTCAGCTCTGGTCGTGGCTTAACCTCAAGAGCCATACCCTCAGCATTATCAGCTGTTTTATGAGGAAATTCCTCCTCTGGTGAATTTATATCACCGAGGGAGCTGCTTACCTTGATGTTTTTGTTATCCCCATCCTCCACGGGTTCTGAAGTTGTTGGCTGGTGAATGGATTGTGCGTCTGCAATAGCAGCAACTGCAGCATCTTTTAGCTCCTGCACTCGATCCAACAGGTCTTGCTCCTTAGCAGTAACAGCTTCCTCTCTCTCCATAAGCAAAGCACAGGTTTCAGCTTCCTGCTCCTCAAATTTCTTCTCCTTGACTTCAAGCTCTTCAAATCTCTTCTTCAGTGTTGTTTCAAGGTTGCGGAAGTACTCTTCAATTTCCCTCCACTGAACCCTGCCCTCAGACGTATCCTTGTGAGCATTTAGTTCCAGTAATGCCTTACCAAGCTGATCTATTAGACAGCTTGACGCATCACCTTCCACAACTTGCTCTGCATCAACCATGGTTACTGCAAATGCAGGCTTCTGTTTCAAGAGACACAATGGAAACATGAAAGTAAACTCTCGTTAGCAGAACAATAGATATGGAACTGTTCACCTATGGCGCTAACGCTAAAAACCACAGAGATTCCTTGATAGGATTCTAGGATTATTAAAAAAAGTATGGGTAAACTTTGGAAAACTGTCACTGTATCAATTATTCAATTCTTCTCGATGTTGAATTAAAAAACTTGAATATGCAAAAAGTTCATGCTTCATCTTCAAAGTTTATGATGCTTTTGTTCAATGCTGAGCAAGAAATAACAATGATTTGTGATAACATTAGTGTATACAATTTCCTATTAAATGGACTTAAAATTGCATGCATTTGACTTAATTGACATATCACATTTTCTGATAAGAAACCAGTACCTTCATTAACAACAAAAAGAAGTAAAAAAAATGGACTTACAGAAAACAAAGACAACAAAAAAGACACTAGACAAGCCAAAGAATAAAACTGTTCTATTCATGATTCATTCTTCTCATTTTGGGATCTGTCATTCTTCTCAATGCCATTACACAGATGTTTCTCTTTGCAATTTGTTCACATCAAGGACATTTACTAATATTCATCTCTCTCCTATACCACTATACTTCACAGTTATTATAATCAGAACTCAACCTATATTAAAATACAAAAAGTGAATACACAATTCCAAGCTCAACAAAATAAAATTTGAAGGACAATATATTTTCCATTCAATCGAAGGTATAAAATATAAACCCATAACCCATTAGAACCAATTTTGTCTCAAGCTTATTGATTACTCGTTTTTCTTTTATCTCAGAAAGAACACAAACCTAGGTCTCAGCAAGAAGTTCATGCGCAAGAGCCATTCAAAATGAGTGAGCAGTGAATAAAAAAAACCAAAAATGAACGAGAGAGGGGATGTAGTAGCGTACCTCGATAAACAGAGAAAGATGTATATAAACCCTAAAAAATTAGAGGCGCAGAAGCAGAAAAATGTACGGAAACCCAAATACGAGTGCTTGAATTTGAGAAATTGGTAAGCATGAAAATGTAATCGTAGGCGAGGTCGGTAAATTCTGGAAAACGTTTTATCGCTGGGCACTGAGCTCGCGCTAATTTGTTCTTTCTTGCAACAGAGTACAGAGAGAACGAACCCTAAGGCTCTGTTTGTTTATGCAGGCGCGTATAACCGCAAATTTAACTTTGCAGTTAGTTTTGGGTCGGGTTGGGCCTGGCCATCCGTCGAATCCGGGTTGTGAACTGACCATTAATGAGCCAAATGGAATTGGTCCATGACAAAAACATAAATGAATAAATACTAAAGCTAAAAATAAATAAAAGGAGCTGTTATTTACACTCTAAAATGTGATCGAGCACTCTTTTTATGAGTGTTTTAAAATAATAAAACATTTTAGAGTGCGGATAAGAGTTGTCTAAATAAAATAAAAATATGTTGTGAAAATATTTTATTTATGCAGCAAATGATGGATGGGAAAGCGGGATCTATGATGGGCAGCCCTAGATAGTGCTTGGTGCCCTAGAGCTAGAGATTGGGGTACATTCTTTCTTATAAAATTTGAAGGATTTAATCAACGGGATCTAGCCCAATGAAAAAAAGACCTTGATTTGTAGATGGTCTCTGGTTCAAACCTCAATGACACCTTGATAATGTATGTGTGAGAAACCTCCCTCATCTTGTAGTTTAGACTATAGAAAATTAGTTAAATACTCATTCATAGACATAATTCTATAAAGAAACCCTATACCATTCAATGTATATAAACACACCCAAAATTAACCCAAAAATTGACAGCTGTAGATTTCTTAAATTCTACAGCTATATTTGATTACTGTTTTGCCCTTTTGTTTTGTTTATTAATCAACTC
>NW_018921533.1:690-11639 GCF_002207925.1 Prunus avium
GCGCGCGACACATGTCTTTGGGGGGGCGACGACAAGGCCTGACAGGCCATGCGCATGCCGTTTCGCGACGGCGCGGGGGGGCTTTGGGTAGCCAACCCATGGTCATATGGCATGGCTCAAACGTGGCTTATATGCTTTTTGGCGTTATAAGCTAACGGATGCGATCATACCAACTTTGGTTCAATGCAGGACACAACAATCAGCAGCAAACATACTAGCAGATTGTCCTATACTGGAATCATGCACCCAGCAGCAATCCTACACTGGAATCATGCACCCAGTAGCAAGTCTACATGAAAATCAAAGGCAGCTACTCCTATGCTGGAATCCTGCACCCAGCAGCAAGTCTACCAGATTACAACCACAAGACTTGCTCGCTGACATCCGCCAGTCTCCACGTCTTATTTCCAAGTTGATGCAAATCTAAAATTGAAGCAGATGAAAGCAGATGTGGATGAGTCACTCAAGACAAGGCAAAGAGGTTCTTCAGTTCTAACTGAACTGAAGCCAAAATTGTTACTTCCATCAAACGAAGTTGAATGTGATGGATTACAAGCAAACAATAGGGTGAAAGTCAGAAATTCTCCCTATTGTTTGCTTGTAATAGGGTGAAAGTCACAAAATTGTTACTTCCTTACCGTTACCCAAGCTCAGAAACATAATTTTCATCAGTTATGACTCATTTACAACACACAATAGGGTGAAAGTCAGAAATTCTACAGGGGATCGTGTTTATACCTCTATGGGATGGCTGACTTCAGATTTTTTGCAGAGACCAGTGTGTGGTATAAATCTACTTAGATTTGCAAGTTTGGGGGTTGACCGCACATGGATACACATACACGCAAGGGTTAGACTTTGCTCACACCACCAATTCTGAAACGAAAATTCCAATTTCTGAGGAAGGTTTTACCTTTGGCCTCTCAGATCTGATGTTTGAAGTGCATCGTTAAGGATGGAGCGGCTCCTTGGTTACTCCAAATACCATTTCGAGCAAATCCAGCACAGAAAACTCCAGGTTTGAGTTTTGAAACAGCTGCGAACAAGAGCGGAGTGTGGGTTTCTAAGAGAAATGCCTATGAGAGCAGGTTTGAGTGTGCGCAAGATAAAGAAGAGCTGTTGGTGCACCGAAGAAATATTTGAGAAAGGAACATCTGAGCAAGAGATGGGAATGGATGGAAGAGAGCCTGTTGGCTCTGGGTTCGCGGCTAGAAGGGGATCCCATGCCTGTTCACGGTTTTCTGTTTTTAATTGACAAATACCACTGCTCCACCCGGTTATAATGTATCTGTTGCGAGGGTTTGACGCAAGCATGAGCTTGTATGAGTTGGTCAGCGCATCTATGTAAGTCCCTGATGGCAGGTCCTGCTCTCGAATCTCAGAGGTGTCGAATTCCGGGTATTTTCTTTCTTATTTTATTATCTTTTGTTGTTTTCTCTTTTGCTTTCCGAGTTTTTAATTTATTTTCTTAGGGTATTTTCTTTATTTTTTTTATTTCCATTTTCTATGATTTAATTGTTTGGTCTGCTCTTGTTTCTTATGTTTATTTACCACACCTTGGGGACAATGTGTGATTTAAGTTTGGGGGTGGGAAAGTAAATTTTAGGTTTTTAATTTTTTGAGTCTTGTTTAAAATTTTCGTTTTTAAGTTAATATCCATAGATTATTTTAAACATTAGAACAAATGGACATGGTGAAGATCAATCCCACATTAGAGTCTTTTCTATTTATTGTTGCTTAGACACTAATTCATGAATTACACCTTGAAATTTGCACATCACACCAACATGGTTTGTGGGTTGTGAGATCAAAATACTTACTTTTTGTCCAAGTGTGTTTTAATTTTTGTTCTATATAAAATCAAGTTAGTATGTGTTATAAAGTAATAATTGTCTCACCCGAGGCTTTGCCTAGTAACCGGGCCAGTCCTGCCTAATCAGCAGTGATTCTCGAGTCCAACTGTAGAGTTTTGGCATGGGGCAGGGTGGTTAGTTGGTTTCGTAGCCTTTCCAACTCGGGTTAATAAGTCCTTATGGGTGTTCTGCACCTAGTGCCCTAAAGCCTTATTTGGTTTGGGAGTCATTGACCTAAAGCTCGTTACATGGGTTGGATCGAAAGCTTAAGTGATCCGACATTGCACAATCACCACTGTTACAAAAAAAAAAAAAGCAAAAAAAAAAAAGAAAAAAAAAGAAAAAAAAAAGAGAGAAGCAAAAAGAGAAAAAGAAAAAAGAAAATATGTGTGAAGTTAGTAGGTGAAGTGTGAATAAACCGGATGAAAGGTAAGGGTTTTTGGTTGAGTCTCCTCAATTATGATGGTTCACTTTACACCGAAGGAAATTTGTGGATTCTTTTCTAATTGACTCTCAATGGCTTAGACTCTGTGGTGGGATTAGTTGGATCTTTTGAAAAGATGATCTAGTTTTTAAAATTTGCTATGGATTGCAACTTGAAGGTGGAAATTTTGTCTTGTTTCAGTTTTAGCCCTGTGTCTAGTTTGTTAAGTTTTTTTTTTTTTTTTTTAGTTTAGTTTTGCTTGAGGACAACCAAAAAGCTAAGTTTGGGGGGATTTTGATGGGCATATTTTATATTATATATTTAGCCCCATTCTTAATATATTTTGGTTAATATTTTGGAAGAATTTTGATACTTTGAATTGTATTCTCATTATAGGACTTTCGACTTTCTCTGGAGCAAAACATAATCAAATGGACGAATTTTGGAGTAATTCCAGTTGGAGGACGTTCGTGAGTCACTTGGCTTGATCGTATCAAAATTTCAGACTTTTCTACCAAGCGGTTATTTTCTGGCGATAAAATAAAGGAGCAGTGGGCAGTACTGGAATAGTGACGTTTTGGGCCTTTATTGCGTTTTTGGAGCCCAAGATGACCTCGGATGGGTTTGTGGCCTTCTGGAGAAGTGTTCAGAACGTTTTTATCTTTAAAACGAGCTGTCTTGGGCCGGATTTGGAGCAGATTTGAGGCCAAAACGTGGCTGGGCAGATTGGGGACAGATTCTCCTAGTCCAATTTGGATTTTATTTTATGTCATTATTTTATTTTATTTAGTTTCCTTGTGGGGATAGAAAAGCTGGTTGTGGTCAGTTTGTTTGGGGAGTATTTAAGTTCTATTTCTCATAATTTTTAGGTCTTCTTCTCTTTTGGCTTTTGAACGCGACTTTTGCTAGGGTTTTGGAAGAACTTCTACTTCAAGGTGTTTTCGATCTTTATTATTTTAATGAAGAACTTGACTATTTTTATTATGAACATGTGTAACTAACTCTCTTTTTCTAGGGTGAGGCCACGAGCCTTAGCAAGAATATGTAGTTTCTATCCAATTTGCTTATGATTATATGCATGCAGGTTTTCGAATTATTCATCACTCGGTTAAACTATCTAAGTGTCTTGATGCTTGATCACCATTAGGATGTTTAGAAAAGTAATTTGATGCAGTCTTGGTCGGAGGTCGGTCCCTGAAATTGACGAAGGCTTCTTGTGATTAATATGTGCAAGTTCACTTAGGATGAATACCACGTCTTAAGGGTTGCATGGTTTTTCAAAAGGTTTCACAGAACTTAATGAGTCATGTATGTTTAGATTTGATCTGAATACCACAGACGGATTGCATGTGTGATATACGCTCTATGTTGGGGGTCCAAGTAGGCATATATTAGGAACACCTAACCTTCGAAATATGCATGTATAGGTCATAAGTAATTGGGACAACTATATAGAATTGTTAAGGTGTCGGAGAATCCCTAGTGCTTTCTTAATCTAATTTCTAAAAATACAGTTGTTTCTCTTGCTCTTCGCTTTAATTTTGCATATTGCCTTATTTCTATTAGTTAAATTCGTTTTAATTTAAGGTCTTCAAATCAAACATCTCAATTTTCTCTTTGTTAAGGCCCAAAAAATCTCAAGGAAAGCCCATGCATATTTTAAAGCCCAATGCACTATCATGCTATAAAAACAGCATGCCATGCCATGCCAAGCAAGGCTACAATTTGACACGTGGGGGTGGTGGTACGAGTTTACCACTTCATTAATTAGAATTTGGTTTGATATGAGTTATTTAATAACCCCTGCGGAGAACGACCTTGCGAGAATCATTTATACTACAATAACCTTGTCATTCTTGCAAGTTTTGTAGGAGTTTTAACCCCGTTTGCGCAGGTACAAAAAAACTTATCAATTGGGTTTCACTAGAAACTTACCAAATGACAACTTCCACCATATTATGATGTTCCCCAAGTTTTGGGCCCGATCCGAAATCAATTGGCCAAAGAAATTGGACACTTCAAGTTCGTATGAAGTTCGTGCGAAGTTCGTTCCATGGTTGGAACGTTGCATAGTTTTAGTTATTGGATTTAACTAAAAAGATACCAAGTGAGTCCTCCCACCATATTAGGATGTTGCCCAAGTTTTGGGCCCGATCAGAAATCAATTGGTCAAAGAAATTGGACACTTCAAGTTCATTCTTAGTTCGTGCGAAGTTCGTACCATGGTTGGAACATTGCATAGTTTTAGTGGTTGGATTTCACTGAAAGCTTTCCAAATGAGTCCTCACACCATATTATGATGTTGCCCATGTTTTGGGCCCGATCTGAAATCGATTCATCAAAGGAATTGGAAACTCCAAGTTCGTACGAAGTTCATGCAAAGTTCGTACCGTAGTTGAAACATTACATAGTTTTAGTGACTAGATTTCACTAAAAACTTACCAAATGAGTCCTCCCACCATATTATCATGTTGCCCAAGTTTTGGGCCTAATCCGAAATCAATTGGTCAAAGAAATTCGACACTTCAACTTCGTACGAAGTTCGCCGTGGTTGTAACATTGCATTGTTTTAGTGGTTGGATTTTCACCAAATGAGTCCTCCCACCACATTATGTTGTTCCCCAAGTTTTGGGCCCAATCAGAAATCAATTGGTCAATAAAATTGGACCCTTCAAGTTCGTGCAAAGTTTGTACCGTGGTTGGAACAGTGCATATTTTTAGTGGTTGGATTTCACTAAAAACTTACCACATGAGTCCTCCCACCATATTATGATGTTTCCCAAGTTTTGGGCCCAATCTGAAATTAATTGGTCAAAGAAATTGGACATTTCAAGTTCATACGAAGTTTGTACGACGTTCGTATCATAGTTGATACATTGCATACTTTTGGTGCTTAGGTTTCACTGAAAACTTACCAAATGAGCCCTTCCACCATATTATGATGTTCCCCAAGTTTTGGGCTTGATCTGAAATCAATTGCTCAATGAACTTGGACACTTCAAGTTCGTACGAAATTCGTATCGTGGTTAGAACATTGCATAGTTTTAGTGGTTGAATTTAACTAAAAACTTTCCCCATGAGTCCTCCCGCCATATTATGATGTTGCTCAAATTTTGGGCCCGATCCAAAATCAATTGGTCAAAGAAATTGGACACTTCAAGTTCGTACGAAGTTCATACGATGTTTGTACCCTGGTAGAAACAATGCATAGTTTTAGTGATTGGATTTCTCTAAAACCTTACCAAATGATTCCTCCCATCATATTATGTTGTTCTTCAAGTTTTTGGCCCGATCCGAAATGAATTAGTCAAAGAAATTGGACACTTCAAGTTCGTACGAAGTTCGTGCGAAGTTCGTACCATGGTTGGAACAAAGCATATTTTTAGTGGTTGGATTTCACTAAAAACTTACCACCTGAGTCCTCCGACCATATTATGATGTTGTCCAAGTTTTGGGTCCTATATGAAATTAATTGGTTAAAGAAATTGGACACTTCAAGTTTGTGTGATATTCGTAATGTGATTGAAACGTTGCATAGTTTTAGTGATTGGGTTTCACTGAAAACTTACGAAATGAGCCCATCCACCATATTAGGAAGTTCCCCAAGTTTGGGCCCGATCCGAAATCAATTGGTCAAAGAAATTGGACACTTCAAGTTCATTCAAAGTTCTTGCGAAGTTCGTACCGTGGTTAGAACATTGCGTAGTTTTAGTGTATGGATTTCACTGAAAACTTACCAAATGAGTCCTTCCACCATATTATGATGTTGCCCAAGTTTTGAGCCTAATCCGAAATCTATTGATCAAAGAAATTGTACACTTCAGGTTCATTCGAAGTTCGTGCGAAGTTCGTACCATCGTTGGAGCATTGTATAGTTTTAGTGGTTAGATTTCACTGAAAACTTACCAAATGAGTCCTCCCGCCATATTATGATGTTTCCCAAGTTTTGGGCCCGATACAAAATCAATTGGTCAAAGAAATTGGACACTTCAAGTTTGTGCAAAGTTCGTACTGTAGTTGAAACGTTGCATAGTTTTAGTGATTGGATTTCACTAACAACTTACCAAACGAGTCCTCCCACCATATTATCATGTTGCCCAAGTTTTGACCCCGATCCGAAATGAATTGGCCAAAGAAATTGGACACTTTTAGTTCGTACGAAGTTTATGCGATGTTGGTACCGTGGTTCAAACATTGCATAGTCTTAGTGATTGGATTTCACTAAAAACTTACCAAATGAGTCATCCCACCATATTATGTTGTTCCACAAGTTTTGGGCCCAATCCGAAATCAATTGGTCAAAGAAATTGGACACTTCAAGTTCATACGAAGTTCGTGCGAAGTTCATACCGTGGTTGGAACAATGTATATTTTTAGTGGTTGGATTTCACTAAAAACTCACCACATAAGTCCTCCCCCCATATTATGATGTTGCCCAAGTTTTGGGCCTGATCCACAATTAATTGGTCAAAGAAATTGGGTACTTCAAATTCATATGAATTTCGAGCGAAGTTCGTTCCTTGGTTGGAACATTGCATAGTTTTAGTGTTTGAATTTCACTAAAAACATACCAAATGAGTTCACCCATCATATTAAGATGTTCCCCAAGTTTGGGCCTGATCCGAAATTAATTGGTCAATGAAATTGGAAGCTACAAGTTCATTCAAAGTTCGTGCGATGTTCGTACCGTGGTTTAAACATTGTATAGTCTTAGTGATTGGATTTCACTAAACACTTACCAAATGAGTCATCCCACCATATAATGATGTTCCCCAAGTTGTGGGCCCAATCCGAAATTAACTGGTCAAAGAAATTGGACACTTCAAGTTCGTACCGTGGTTGGGACAATGCATATTTTTAGTTGTTGGATTTCGCTAAAAACTTACCACAAGAGTCCCCCCACCATTTTATGTTGTTGCCCAAGTTTTGGGCCTGATTCAAAATTAATTAGTCAAAGAAATTGGACACTTCAAGTTCGTACAAAGTTCGTACAATGTTCGTACCGTCGTTGAAACATTGCGTAGTCTTAGTGATTGGATTTCACTGAAAACTTACCAAATGAGTCATCCCACCATATTATGATGTTTCCCAAGTTTTCGGCCCGATCCGAAATCAATTGGTCAAAGAAATTGGACACTTCAAGTTCATTCGAAGTTCGTACCGTGGTTGGAACATTGCATAGTTTTAGTAGTTGGATTTCACTGAAAACTTACCAATTGAGTCCTCCCACCATATTATGATGTTGCCCAAGTTTTGGGCACAATGCGAAATCAATTGGTTAAAGAAATTAGACACTTCATGTGTAAAAACCCGATCTTAAATTACTATTTAATTACTAATTTATTCAAGTAAAAGACAATTTCACACCACCATACTTCACGTTCCCAAATGTCGACTCGACTACCCACTATCTCTGATCAACCTCATCATGCAGATTTTCAGCCTTGCTGTCTCCTCAGGACCTCTCCTATAAATGCCGGGCTCCAACTACGTTTAAAGGGTTCAAACACCACACACAAGCCTCCAACGGAGCAGATTATATTTTCCTGTCATTTACCTTTTGTCGTTTATCCTTCTGTAATGCACTTTCAATACCTTTACTTTCTTTCTTAGGAGTAGTGACAGCTTGTAGGAAAATCCATTCATCAATATATCATACAACCCTTGAATCTCAAGGCACCGAAGCACCATCTTTGTTACTCTTTCATTCATCTCATATATCATACGACCGTTACTACCTAGCAATGCGCCGGAGCACCATCTAAAAACCCACCATCAACACCATCATTCAACGGCCTTGTAGCTCAGGCCGTGAACCTGACGGCCGAGATCAGTTCCTCTCTCGGCCACAATCGCTCTAATTAGAAAGTCAAACTCAAACAGGCGCACAACTCATCTATCCACCCAATCGCATCATCCTCAAACGTACGGTAGACCGTGCTAGCACGCTCGCGCACAACCGCACCGCACCAAAGAAGGACGACACATGTTGACGCAGATCCCCTCGGCCCTGAGCACCAGGCCTTGAGATTTGCAGGTCAACATCTTTGGCACGCCCAGTGGGACACACTACTGTCAAAACCTCATGGTGGAAACTAGGTCATAAGCAAAGCTCAAGAACAAGAGAATTGAAATGACTTCTTAGACTCCTGAGTCAACCTCACCAATAATGGCTGCCGAGACCGAGCAAACGATCAGCGTCTCGGCCAGCGTTCCAACGACGACGGCCCGTGCGGCCGAATCTGTACAAGAGCGATCTCAAATGGAAGATCTGATGGCTAGGCAGGACTACAGGAAAGAGACATCCTTTATGGCCGCAATGGATAAAATTTTGTCAGATCTACGAACGTTCTTTCAAGAGAGGATGCTGATTACCTCACCCACGATGCCTCCCAGAGCCAGACAGAGAGGCCAAGAACAGAGAGGGTTGAGCCCTATGGTGAAGGCAACAGCCTCAGCGCTTCTGGCCGCACACTGGCGTCAAGCTGTGGTCAGCATTCCCAGCCGTCGACGAATAGCTGGGGGCAGCCCTAGCAGACATGGGCAAACCCGGCCCGACCTATCCGACGGAGACACTGCACGGCCAACTCCAAGCAGCTGTACCATTACCGCAAAATAGCCCCACACATCCCACTGCCAGCAACTCGGCCCTATCCATACTCTGGTCGTCCAGACGCAGGCAGGTCCAAGCAACGCGGCTGCAATGCCATCACAGCAGTATAGTCAGAATAGTCTGACCGTTGCGCGTCCGTTACAGGTGTCGATCTTCCCGTTGGGATCCCAGTTTCAGAACGGTTTGATCGTCCCGACGGCGACCCAGGCGCACTTAGATTCTCAATTTAGAGTGGCCCAGTTCGGCAGAGTCAGACGGCCACATCTGTAAGGAACACAGACCAAATGTACCCCGGCCAAGCCCATAACGCTTACCAATTGCCATTCGGCTCAGTTACTGCGGCCGAACCTCTTTCTCCAATAGCCCAGCAGGAACCGCCCCCTCAGGGGCTTCGGGTCGAAGACGTTCGGCGAAAATGATTGAGGACGGCTGTGTGCCGCGCAAATCTCACGGCCTGGGTTTCCGGGCCGAGGAGACGTGCGTTGACACGCGGTTTCCTGCTTTTGGGTGCGGTGCGTTTGTGCGCGGTCGTGCCAGCACGGTCTACCGTGCGTCGAGTCGTTGATGAGTATTCGATGGGTAAGTGGTGCGCCTGTTTGAACTCGTCTTCTAATCAAACGATTGTAGCCGAGAGAGGAACTGGTCTCGGCCGTTAGGTTCACGGCCTGAACTACAAGGCCGTTGAGTGATGGTGTTGGTGGCGGGTTTTGGGCAGTGCTCTGGCGCGCTGCTCAGGGAGCGGCGATCGTGTGATATATGGGGTGAGTGAACGAACAACAAGGATGGTGCTCCGGCGCCTTGAAAGTCAAGGGTCGTATGATATATTGATGAATGGATTTTCCTTACAACCTAACACTACTCCTAGGAAAGCAAGTAAAGATATTGAAAGTGCATTACAGGAAAAAATAAGTTGCTCCGTGGGAGGCTTTGTTTTGGTGTTGAACCCTTTGAATGTAGCTCGAGCCTTGTATTTATAGGGAGAGTTCCTGGAGGAGTAATCGAGGCTGAAAATCTGCATGGTGGAGCCTGATTAGAGCAAGTGGGCAGTCTAATCGACATTTGGGATCGTGAAGTATGGTGGTGTGACCCCATAAATCCTGGTGAATCTCGGCTGCCGTTCTTGATCGTGGGTTCTGAGCTTCTGGCCGTGGAGACGCATTTATGGCCTGGATAGCTGGTGAGCTGACCTCTCAAGCTGTCAGAATTCTTGTGAGAATGTCCACGTCTAATCACTCTGATTCTCATCACCAAATCCTGACTCCAGTCACTTCCCACCTTCCCTCATGCATTAAATGCTTATTTGTGGCCAGTGGGTTTGCTGCATTAAACAGGCACTACTTCATTAAATGAAGCCTGGGACCCTGTTGTCACGTGATGATCTACCTTTAATGCTTTGGCCAGAATTTGCCTGGCCTCGGCCTCGGCCTGCGCTTGAGGCCGAGATGATCATGCCTTAGCATTTCTTCTTTTGTCTTCAGGAGGGCGAACTACCCTGTCGAAACGCTGCGTTTTGGCTTTTACGAGCAAGGGCCGGGGCCGAGAAAAGGGGTTCCCTCGGCCAGCTCTTGGCCGTGATTTATTAGGCACAAACATTGCCCCCACATCCCTGGATTCTTCGGCCTCGGCATGGGTAGGGGCCGAATGGATTCCAAGGGATGGACCCTTTGCATTCTTCCTGAAGTGATTGACAACTGGGGCATCAAATGCGTCAGTCGGTCGGCGCATTTAACGCTTCGGGCACGTCGTGCAGGTCATTATTGCCCAGGGCGTCGCTTCATCTTGTCAAGTGAAACGACGGTCTCTGGACTTTTAACACGTCATTGCGCTCTTTATTCGCACGAGCCATCATTTTCCTTGCTAATCGAATCGCCGGCCGCTAGGTCTCTGTCATAATCTCACGTGCTCTGAATGTGCTGTCAGGCCGTTTCGTTTCACGAGAATCACACCCCCTCATCTCGAATTCCAGTACGAGTATAAAAACCCAACTCCTTCGCATTTTCTTCACACTCCAAAAATCCCTGAGTTCATCCCTTTCAAAAGCTACTCTGAAACCCCACCC
>NW_018921533.1:25826-68467 GCF_002207925.1 Prunus avium
AATACAAGGCTCGGGCTACATTCAAAGGGTTCAACACCAAAACCAAGCCTCCCACGGAGCAACTTATTTTTTCCTGTAATGCACTTTCAATATCTTTACTTGCTTTCCTAGGAGTAGTGTTAGGTTGTAAGTAAAATCCATTCATCAATATATCATACGACCATTGCCTTTCAAGGCGCCGGAGCACCATCCTTGTTGTTCGTTCACTCACCCCATATATCACACGACCGCCGCTCCTTGAGCAGCGTGCCGGAGCACCGCCCAAAACCCGCCACCAACACCATCACTCAACGGCCTTGTAGTTCAGGCCGTGAACCTAACGGCCGAGACCAGTTCCTCTCTCGGCAACAATCGTTTGATTAGAAGACGAGTTCAAACAGGCGCACCCCTTACCCATCCAATACTCATCAACGACTCGACGCACGGTAGACCGTGCTGGCACGCCCGCGCACAAACGCACCGCACCCAAAAGCAGGAAACCGCGTGTCAACGCACGTCTCCTCGGCCCGGAAACCCAGGCCGTGAGATTTGCGCGGCAGACAGACGCCCTGGCTCAAAGACGGCTTGAGGCACCAAGGTATACCAAGCCTTACCCACCAAAGATTGACTGCACCCCTCTTCCCCGGAACTATCGGTTGCTGGAATTCATTCTGTTTTTCGGGGATGGGCAAACCTCCTCTATCGAACACATAGGCCGTTTCACGGCCCAGTGCGGAGAGGCCGACTCAAACGCCCAAAAGCTCTAGTTGTTTGTTCACTCCCTGACCGGTGCGGCATCCTAATGGTTTATAAACCTTTTACCGAATTCGGTAAGGGACTAGTATGACATGGAGAGGATATTCTATGAACACTTCTACCAGACCAATCGAGAGATAACCATCGCCGAGTTGGCAAGGATGAGCCAGGCATCAGACGAGACACCCCGCGATTACCTACAGTGGTTTAAGACATGCAAAAATTGGTGCCAGACTAACCTATCGGAGAGGGAGTTCGTCAAAATGGCCGAAGAAGGGCTGGAATTCAAGTACCGAAAAAAGTTCCAGGGGATCGAATTCTGGGACATGCATGACCTAACCAACAAGGTCGATAGATACGCATCCCTGTTGAAGGAAGAAATGCAGAAAAAAATGACTATAAAGGGGACTTATTACAAGAATCCCGTCGTCGGCTACGCCGAAGCAGACAGCGCCACCAAGGCCGAGAACAGTGAGATCGAGGTGAGCTCGGCCAAAGTCAGCATAGACAAACCGTTTGTCTGCAAAGAACTTGTCAAGGCCGACAACAGCCGAACAAAGATTCCCGACGCCAAGTTTGCGGCCCGAGAGACGAAGGCCTACACCTTTGATTTAACAAGGGCCAAGGCTATTTTCGATCTATTATTGACCGAAAAGAAGGTCAAATTGTCTTTCGGTCATAAAATTCCAAAGGCCGAAGAGCCCAAAGGGAAGACGTTTTGCAAATACCACAACTCTTGGTCTCACAGCACCAACAACTGTATCGTCCTGCGGGACGTTATTCAGAAGTTGATAGACGAGAAGAAACTCCAGTTCTTAGAGAAGACAGCCATGAAGGTTGACACCGAGCCATTCCCTCCACCCGTCATCAACATGGTCAATGCCCAGTTTCGGGCTGAATATAAGGAAGTTCATCGGCCTGTTAAAACCACGGTAGGAAGCCTGGTGTCAACACCAAAGCCGGCAAGAGGAAGAAAGACATTGCCTGAATCAGAGTTGGTGTTTTGCGAACGTTGCCAGAACGAGATCAGCCAACCTAGGCCACAGGAGAACAAAAGGAAGGCCGTCGAGTCCTCTCGATCGACTGTGAAAAAGTTCGCCGACCAGTACGGTCACCGTCCGGCTAGCAAGGCTGTTTTCGATCGTTTGGGGGCACGGACTCCCAGTGTACTGCACAGTCCAAAGGAGAAGGCCGCCCCAAGTCAAATCAAAACTTTCAGACCACCGACGATGCAGGATGACCGCTGGTACCACACATGGCCTGGGGGCAGAGCCGAGCTGTTGACGAAAACTCAGCTAAGAAGAATGCAGAGGCAAGCTCAGCAGGCCAGGACGCAGTCAGCCCAGGCCGAAGGCTCTAAACGTCGGAAGAAAATAACGGTCGCGGACATATGGCTACCTTTTCCAACCGACACCTCCATAACCAGCGAGCCTGCCACTAAGGGCCCGAAGGTATGGCATCCTCGGCAGGACAGAGACTCCCATGAAGCAACGACCACTCCCAAAGAAGCGAAGGCGGCGACCCCAGAGGGGTCTGACGAGGGTATTGTCGATGTTTACCGCGGAAGGGACCCCCCATTTTCGACCAATGGTTTGTCCTTCCTCATGGAATTCCACAATGATCACTCTGCCACCGACCTATACGGCCTGGACAATGATGTGTTTGAAGAGCAGCTTGATCGGAGGCCAAAGACAAAGGAGGAGTTGTTGGTCGTAGCCTTTAACGAGGTTATACCCAGGGATGAGCCAAACAAGTACCGGCACCTAAAGCCATTATACATCTCAGCTGATGTGGAGGGGATACTCGTGTCTAAAGTCTTCGTTGACTATGGGGTGACGGTCAATGTTCTCCCCTATTCCCTGATGAGGAAGCTGGACAAATCAAAGGAGGACCTCATCCCTAGCGACGTGGTCATGAGCAGTTTCGTCGATGATAAGGGTTTAGGACTCGACTACCCACTATCTTTGATCAACCTCATCATGCAGATTTTCAGCCTTGCTGTCTCCTCAGGACCTCTCCTATAAATGCCGGGCTCCAACTACGTTTAAAGGGTTCAAACACCACACACAAGCCTCCAACGGAGCAGATTATATTTTCCTATCATTTACCTTCTGTCGTTTATCCTTCTGTATTGCACTTTCAATACGACCGTTACTACGTAGCAACGCGCCGAAGCACCATCTAAAAACCCACCATCAACACCATCATTCAACGGCCTTGTAGCTCAGGCCGTGAACCTGACGGCCGAGATCAGTTCCTCTCTCGGCCACAATCGCTCTAATTAGAAAGTCAAACTTAAACAGGCGCACAACTCATCTATCCACCCAATCGCATCATCCTCAAATGCACGGTAGACCGTGCTGGCATGCCCGCGCAAAACCGCACCACACCAAAGAAGGACGACACATGTTGACGCAGATCCCCTCGCCCCGGAGCACCAAGCCATGAGATTTGTAGGCCAACAAAGCCAAAATTCAAGCC
Source organism: Prunus avium (assembly GCF_002207925.1). The sequence goes on from NW_018921533.1 coordinate 29,043, forward strand.
AAACTCAGCCCAAAATTGGGCAGCTTCAAAACAATGGTTTTCGAGGGCTTTTCCAGCCAACTCCAGCTACCCCAAGCTGTGCAATCACACCCAAAACACTCCCCTACCTTCCCTTTGTGTTTTCCCTCGAAGACTTGACTTGATTTCATCCCAAAACTGTCAAATCCAAACCTAGAATTTCTAAATTTTTCAAGAGACAGAAATCTTCGTTCGAGGGCTTTAAAGGTGGAATTGATCGTTGAGCCAAGGTACAAACTTACTCCCCTTGATCGGCGCGTGGTGGCGCGTCGGTGGGGTGTCAAGGTTGGGTTTTTGTCCTAGAATGTTCCCCACGACGGTAAGCTTGGATTTCAATTTGGTTACCATTTGATCATCAATCGGATATCACATAATAGGCATTATCCGGGTTTCATGTGTTCGGACCGTTGGATCGACTTCATTTTCAAATATGTTAATCTAGGCACCTCTAGAATCGTGTAGGAATTCGCGGATCGAGAAACGGAGTCCCGGATACTCCGATTCAATAATTCAAAGTTTAGATAAACAATAACCGTCCGATCGTGCGATCGCGAGCAATCCAACCGTTTGATTCGGACCGAACTTGCAGGGCATGTTTAGTAAAGTGTGTTGAACCTATAGGAACTCTTGGATTGGTAATCGGAGGTCGTGGACCCCACAGGGTACCGAGTTGACCATTATGGGAAATTAATCTCCTATTTAACCTCGGGTCTTTTTAGATGTTGTTAATTGCTTAAATAGGTATTCAGGCTTCTTCGAACTCGCAGGAAGGACCCTCAAAGGGTCAAGCTAGCTCGGAAGCTCAGTGAGTGGACATTTGATTTCTAAATAGATTTAAGAAATTATTGTATCGTTATTATTAATTGTTTTGCTTATGGAATTGGTAATTTATGATTTCCAGTTTTCTAAATAGCGTTTTATGCATATTCGAATTTAGTTTGAGAACGATTTTGAAGGATTATTCATGAATGAAGTATTTATAGTTTTTGCTTTCAAGCATTTAGTTGAATTCAATCATTTTTATTAAATTTTGGTTATGTTCAAACGTGAATGGCTTGGAAGGTAGAAAAGGAAATGATAACAAGATTTAAGGATTTAATGAGAAACATAATTATAATTTTTCCAGGAAACATTTTAAAACCACCATAGGTACCCAAGATGTTGCCTTCGGATAATATGTTGCCTTCGGATAATATGTTGCCTTCAGATAATTAGTTGCCTTTGGTTGAGTCAGCGCGCGTTTGACATTTGCTCCATGAGTCTTAGGGATATCCGGACCGTGAGGAGCAAGGAATGCGGCTCAGGTTGACCTAGTGTCCCCTGAGTATTGCGAGGAATGCGGCTCGGGTCGACTTTGTGTTACCGAGGCCTGCGAGGATGTGTCACACTACGTGACACAAGGAATTGACAGTATAATGTGGGAATTAAATAGAAAAGCATGGAATTGACGGAATTATTATGGGTACACCTAGGTGGAAGGAAATTATTTCTTATCAATGCTTTAAATTGATTTTGATGATTTGATTGAATGCATGATTAATAATATATATGTATGCATGTCTTAATTCACCGAATGACTCCTTCTTACAGGACCCAATCCAAATTTCACTTTGGAATCTGAGCCAAACCCTGTACGTATCCGATACTTGGCAGGTGTTGGGCACTCTTGACCAAAATGCCCTTCTAAGTTTCCGAAATTCTTTTTCTACAAGTTTGACTTTTGTTGAAAATTCAGCAGAGTCTCCCCTATAATTCGCTCGTTTCCCAAAAAATTTACCTGTATAAAACATAATTTTATAATTCCAAACGTTCAGCATGCACAAATTACCCCTCAAGCAATTTACAAACTAGACCTCTGGCCTTCAATAATTTCAAACAGAACCACCAGTAAAACTCTTAAGTCAGATAATGAGATTCAACAGAGCAAATAATCAACTCAAACTGAATTATGCATGTCCACCATAATTAACATAAAATAGCTTCTGAATTTCCATCAAACGACGTTTAACACCCAACACAGTCATAAGTAGTTTAGGCACTTGGCCTAAATCGCACCACAATCCAAAACGGGTTTCAAACCTATCTTGGTCACAACCACGATTTAACAACACTCACTTGGTCCAACGGGAAAATCAATATTCACTTAATCAAGCCTCATTTTCATTTGAGCTTTAAAATCACCAACAAGGTCGACACCAAACTCATTCAAAAACCAAAGAGGTGAAACTAGATCCACACAACTAAAGTAAAGTTCCAGAAATACCTTTAGTTCGCGGCTGCACCTGGTTGGGACCCCCAGGCTACCAACATACCCTTACTGAGGGATCAAGCCACACGTAGTTCTTCCACTTTATATATATATAGTTAAGTTGTTACAATTAAGTAAGAAAACGAGAAAACGATTAAAATAGCATTAACCACGAGAACCTTACCAACGATTTAAGTAAAATATACTTCCCTCTTTCACATGTAAAACAAATTCATTCCTTAAGAGAATAGATATGATTTGTAGAAAATCCTTATAACTTGGAAACCTTAAATTCTCGTCTCATATAATCAGAAAATATATATTAAAACTTCTACTAAAAAATACTAAGATGAAATCATCAGTTTAGTTTGAACCGCTTAAAACCAAAACGCTCTCCACCTAGGCGTACCCCCATTCATATTCTGTCAATACCTTTAATATACCGTCAATTCCGATAATATTCCGTCAATTCCAATAATATTCCGTCAATTCCAAGTATCATGTCCTTTACCTCCTCGCCGGCCTTGAAAACACAAAGTCACCTGAACTGCATTCCTCGCAGGCCTCAGGGGACCTTTAGTCAACCTGAGCCGCATTCCTCACAGAACTTGGGGGACATGTAGCTAGCCCAAGAATGCACATCCTCACACCACACAGTTCAGGCGTCCCCGAAACTCGTGGGGCAATGTCATAAATGACAAATCTGTTTCAAAGGCACCAGGGGGGGTACTCCTAAGGTGGGTTTGAAACCCATATTCTAAAACTTATCTTGAAATAACTAGATAACAAACCATTTTGATACTATAATAATAATCTTAATAGCAATAAATAACTAGATAAATCAATAACCACTACCCCTAGAGATTTCATCAGTTCCAATGACGCATGAACTCCAAATATCGAAAATAATATTTAGGTATACCATCAAATACTCTAATACACTTTCAAATAACAAAATAATAGAAATATGCACTATTTAGTGATCTATATATATATAAATATATATACTCATTCCATGATCATATAAATCCATAATAGATTGTATGGTAATTTAATCAATGAAAATAATGCCATTACAAACCAATGAACACTCACATAAGCATAAATTTTCTAAAGATCCGAAAATAATTCAAATAGAAATCAACACTTGTTTTCACATAAATTCCATAAAATACCGTATCCCACAATTAAAACAATATACTTCTGTACATAACCCAATACTACCCAATCCATATACTTTATTTATAATCATAATAATATCAATTAATGAAAAGTAATAACCTTTAAAAAAAATCCCATAACTTCAATTATCAATGTAATATCCAAGAATTTCTATAAGGTGCTATAAAACAATCCTCTAATCCTAACATGATCAAAATAACTCAACTTTCGGTCAGGACTCATTTACATGGTCGTTCTAGTACTTCTCGAAGGGTAAAACTACCTCGGAAGACTCACGGTCAACCGAGGAGTCAAACTACCTAAACTTGGTCAACTAGGCCCGCGAGGCCCACGACCTCCGATCACCAATCTGGGAGTTCCTATAGATTCAACACACTTTTCTAAACCTACCCTGCAAGTCTGGTCCAATTCGAACGGTCGGATCGCTTAGGATCATAAAATCGAACGGTTATTGTAAAACGCAAATTTTAACTTATTCAATCGGAACATCCAGGGCTCCAATTCGCGATCCGCGAATTCCTACACGATCTTAGAAGTGCCCAAATCAACATATTTTAAATTGGAGTTGATCCAACGGTCCGAACATATCGAACTCGGATAACGCCTGATATACGATATCCGATCGACGATCAAACGATATCCAAATTCATATCAGAGCATACCGTCGTGCTCGGGATGACATTAGGAGTATTTGAGGACTCAAGTACTAGCCCAAAAGCGGCCCACGCGCCGCCAGTGCGTGGGTGTCCAAAGCGATTCCTACGATCGGAAAATCTCCAAACCACCGGTCAAGAATTATACCTACATGATCACCACATAGAGAGGAGCAACTTTTGTTCTTGGACCCACCCCATGATCAAGTTTGTACGATGTTCGTGCAAAGTTCGTACCGTTATTGGAACCTTGCATAGTTTTAGTATTGGATTTCACTAAAAACCTACCAAATGAGTCCTCCCACCATATTATGATGTTGCCCAACTTTTGGGCCCAATCCGAAATCAATTGGTCAAAGAAATTGGACACTTCAAGTTTGTACAAAGTTCAGGCGAAGTACGTACCATGGTTGGAACATTGCATAGTTTTAGTGATTGGATTTTCCGAAAAACCTACCAAATGAGTCCTCCCACCATATTATGATGTTGCCCAACATTTGGGCCCGATCCGAAATCATTGGTCAAAGAAATTGGACACTTGTGGTTGGAACAATGCGTTGTTTTAGTGATTAGATTTCATTACAAACTCACCAAATGACTCCTTTCACCATATTATGATGTTGCCGAAGTTTTGCGCATGATCCGAAATCAATTGGTCAAAGAAATCGGAAACTTCAAGTTCGTACGAAGTTCGTGCGAAGTTCGTACCATGGACGGAACATTGCCTAGTTTTAGTGGTTGGATTTCACAAAAAGCTTACCACATGACTCCACCCACCATATTATGATGTTGCCCAAGTTTTAGGCTCGATCCGAAATCAATTGGTCAAAGAAATTGGACACTTCATGTTCGTACCGTGATTGGGACATTGCAAAGTTTCAGTGATTGAATTTTACTAAAAACTTACCAAATGAGTCCTCCCACCATATTATGATGTCGCAAAAGTTTTGGGCCCGATCAGAAATCAATTGGTCAAAGAAATTGGAAACTTCAGGTTCATACGAAGTTCGTGCGAAGTTCGTATCGTGGACGGAACATTGCATAGTTTTAGGGGTTGGATTTCACAAAAAACCTACCACATGAGTCCTACCACCACATTATGATGTTGCCCAAGTTTTGGGCCCGATCCGAAATCAATTAGCCAAAAAAAGTGGACACTTCAAGTTTGTACGAAGTTTGTGCGAACTTTGTACCGTGGTTGTAACATTGCGTTGTTTTAGTGATTTGATTTCACTACAAACTCACCAAATGACTCCTTTCACCATATTTTGATGTTTCCCAAGTTTTTGGCCCAATCCGAAAAGAATTGGTCAAAGAAATTGGACTCTTCAAGTTCATACGAAGTTCATGCGAAGTTCGTACCGTGGTTGAAACATTGCATAGTTTTAGTGATTCGATTTTACTAAAAACTTACCAAATGAGTCCTCCCACCATATTATAATGTTACCCAAGTTTTGGACCCGATCCGAAATCAATTGGTCAAAGAAATTGGACACTTCAAGTTTGTACGACGTTCATGTGAAATTCGTGTATAGTTTTAGTAATTGGACACTTCAAGTTCGAACAAATTTCGTGTGAAGTTCGTACTGTGGTTGGAACATTGCGTTGTTTTAGTGATTGGATTTCACTTCAAACTCACCATATTATGATGTTGCCCAAGTTTTGTGCCCGATCCGAAATCAGTTGGTCAAAGAAATTGGACACTTCAAGTTCATACGAAGTTTGAACTGTGGTGGGAACATTGCGTAGTTATAGTGTTTGGATTTTGTTAGGCAAAAAATGTAATAACGTAATTAAAAATTCACCCAGCATAATTTCACTCTTGTTCTAGACAGACATGAGTTTTATTTAAGTTTGACCCATTTAAGACAAAATGTCCCTTAATTACAATCTCTCATTAAAAAGAGAACACCCTTTGATTCCAACATAGATTAAATTTTAAATGGTGGGTTTGTGTGTTTGTTTAAGTTTGCGGTTGTGCCTAGGTTGACCCTAGGTTGCCTACGTACCCCTTTTGAGGGATCAAGCCACTCATAGTTCTTTGGAGAATTTGATTGGACTTTTAAGGAATGAATGACCCCTTAAAATAATTTGTGGTGTGAGAAATATTTTATGAAATTTGGATGAATTAATGTGGTTGGACCAGGGATTCAATTTGATTTTGTGGTTGGAAAAGTGTTTGGGGCGAATTTGGTTAAGGTAAACCAGGGATTCTGTTTGGATTTGCAGTTGTATATGGATTGAAGTTTCAAATTGCCTACGTATCCTTGGCGGAATCAAACCGGACGTAGTTCAGAAGTAAATTAAGGGGTAAGTATGGCCCACTAATTGAGAATTTGTGTTTGAGAGATTTGAATTTGATCTCATTGAAATTTGCACGGGTAGACGACCCATGAGAAAATTTGGAATAATTTGTACCATTTTTTATTGTTAATGTCCAAAGAAAATTAAAAGGCATTTTAATGAGCCCATTAATTTACTCACATATGGTTTTAAGGATTTTTTTTTTAAATAAAATTTGATCCATTAACCACATAATTTATTTGGACCACCCACCAAATATTTTGGTCTTTTGAGAGTTAATGGGTAATTTGTTTTGCCAACCCATCAATTTGTTTTCGGGCCTTGACATTTCCATTAGTTGGCCCATAAACAAAAAGTCCACGTTAGAAAGGCTTTGAGAGCTAGCTGCCATTTGAAACTGATATCTGTTTGGAATAGTAGAGATAAATCCAAACTGAGTCGCTCCCATCTTTATCTGGAGAAGTTCAAATTAAACTCAAACTGGACCAAACTATACATCTCTTCAGCTTCCCGTTAGCCATAATCAATTCAGAGCTTTGAGTTTGAGACGCCAAAACCAAAGAGACATCAAAACAAGGTTGGTCTTTTCCTTTGCTCCTTTCTATCAGAGTTAGACCTTATAGCCTATTAAATTATTAGTTGAAAGTCTTGGAACTTGAAAGGCATCGTCTGTTGGTCAAAAAATATAGAGCTTTTGAACCAAAAAGAAGTACAGAGCTTATTATTCTTTATGACATGACACATTAGTTGCCACATAAGGTGGTTAGCTAAGGTGGTCAATGTTGTGTGTCTAAATAGCATTACTCTCTTTTTAAACGCTCTAGAATCCTAATTTAATACATTCCTATTCATTTTGCTCATCTATATATATAAAGCAAAAGACAGAGAATGGTGAAACATTCAAAATACCAAAAAATGCCCTTGGTTAATGCAAATATTAAGAATTGAAATTATTAATTAAATGAGGATAATATGGTAAATTCACACATTTTCATATTTAAAAAAATTAAAATTAAAATTAAAAGAAAAAAAATCAGATAATGGCATATTTTTATGGAACACAACCAGTGTCTGAAATATCAAAATTATCGCCGAAATATCGGCGATAATTTCGTTATTTTCACATCTCGATAATCTGGGAGCAAACCAAACGAATGTCGTCAGAATATCGATAATGTCGCCGATAATGTCGGCAAAATGTCGAGCTCGATATTATCGCACAGCTTCAACACAAAAACCGCTATAATATCTCGATATTATCGAGAATATCGATATTCTCGCGATATGTTGACCCAAAAAAACTCGAAAAATGCTGAAAATTATCTTGTTGCGCATCGAGCGATTTTGGAGACGTTGAGCTCGAGGCGGCCTTTGTAGGTGAAGCCGAACTCGTCGAAGGGGATGATGGGTCGCCAGTCGGATCGGACAGAGGAGGACCGGATCTCGGCGGAGCAGAGAGAGAAGAAGGTGGTGCGGAGAGAGAGGAGGAGGATGAGGAAGGGGCGAGGAGCGAACGACATCGTTTTGGGGTCTGGAATTTGGGGCAAAACGATCAGATCTGTCGCTGCAACTCTCTCTCTCTCTCTCTGAGTTTATTGCTGAGATTTATTCGTCGTTGGAGAAGAAGAAGAAGATGAAGATTTTGGATGTTTCATTGTAACTACCGACGGCCCAACTCGTGGGTATAAAAATGGGGAAAGGACCATTTTGTTTCTTGTTATGTTTTCTCTTTCTTTCTTTTTCCTTTTTTTTAATTTAATTTTTTTAATTTTTAATTTCTGCCTTTTAGGGAGATTACGGATTTGGGCCAAACAATTTAATGCACCTTTAGATGTAGTTGTCCCTCGCTTAAAGTATTAATTATACATGCATGCACCAATCTGTACCACATATAAAATACAACACACACATATAGTATTGTGTGTGTATGTATGTGGATATGCATTTCATATATATATATATATATATATATATATATATATATATATATATATATATATATATATATATCGTATATGCGTGCATGTATGTATACACATACACATACACATAAAATAGCATGTTTGTAATTATATTTTCGGCGTGTAATATTTATAACGTCTTTCAAATGTCTGTAAGCTAATATTTATTATATAGGATAAATTTCTAAATTAAAAAAGACACCAAGGGGATTTGAACCCCTCCCATTTTACTCATTCAACACTTTAACCACCATATCACTTATGTTTTTGTGAAAATATGTATAAATGATTATGGTGTGTTTAATCTTTTTTCATTAATTACTATATATTTTCTACACTCATAGTGTTTGCCAGCTCGCTATATAATCAACTTAAATCAGTTAAATCCATCATGTAATGCATTTCGTTCCAACTTTTTATGATAAACTAATAGATAATTGCCTAAATAAACATCCTACAAAGTTTCAATAAAAATTTCCAAGTTTTTCTTACAATTTCCGTGGTTTTTATTCAATTTTTATCGATATCGATAATATCCCGATATTTCCATCGAAATTTCCGTGTTTTTGGCCTACTGATATTTCCGATACAACCGATATTTAAGACCTTGAACACAACTACCCATTATCTTTTTTAATTCTAAAATAAATGTTAATTTTTTTAAAAAAAGCCTCTCGCAGGCGCAAAAACGCATGCAAAGAGTCTAATTTTATATTAAGATAAATTAGTAATTCAATAAATAATTTGGTAGTAAGATGTACTCAATTAATTCAGCACTCCTCAAATCTCCATCTGGCGGAGTCTCTGTTTCTTCCGTCTTTTTGTACTTTCTCCCGGTCGAGTTGTGATCTCCCTCCCTCGCACAGACATATAGAGAGAGGAGAAACCACAATCCTCTCTCCTTCTCTCCAAACCAAGCTCGCTCGCTCGCTCTCTCTCTCTCTCTCTCTCTCTCTCTCTCACTACGCAGTCCGCAATTCACACAACAGTCAACCCCAAAGCCAAGTCAAAGCTATGGACTTCCACCGAAACCACCACAGCACCACCTCCCCCACATCCTCTGCCTCCTCCACCACCACCACCCCCATTCCCAACCCTAACCCTAACCCTAATCCCTCCTCCAACTGCATCTCTACCGACGACCCAATGCACTCCTGGTGGGAGTCCATCTCCAAAGCCCGCTCTCGCATCCACTCCTTGTCCTCTCTCCTCCCCCCTTCTCTCTCCTCCTGTCTCTCCTCCCTCGCCGACTCCGACCGCCCTGCCCTCTCCCTTCTGTCCTCCCTTGAGTCCTACGACGCCGTTTCTTCCGCCCTATCCTCCCCTCTCTCCGGTTCAGGATCCGACCCCCTCTGCCACTGGCTCTACGATACCTTCCTCTCCTCTGACCCCCATCTACGACTCGTCGTTTTCTCCTTCCTCCCTGTCCTCTCTGGCCTCTACCTCTCCCGGGTCCATTCTCTCTCCTCTGACTCTCCCTCTCTTCCCTCCCTCGCTGGCTTCGAAGCTGTTCTCCTCGCCCTCTACGCCGCCGAGACCAAGGCTCGAAACGGCAAGCCTGTTGTCGTTTCGATCCCAGATCTCTCTCAGCCCTCTCTCTACCACACCCCTCGAGTTCACAAGCCCAACCCTCTCGCTGCCGCCATTTCCCCCCACCAGTCAATTGGGGTTTTGTCGCCGCCTCTGGAGCCCCAGATCGCGGTCAAGTCCACCAAACGTGCCTGCATTGTCGGCGTTGCCCTCGATTCCTATTACAAGCACATTTCCCAGATGCCCTCTTGGTCCAAGATTGACTTTTGTCGATTCCTAGCTTCTTGGGCCGGCCAGGATTGCCATTGTCTGCACCAAGTCGGTGACGATGATACCAATGAGCCCGACATTACTCCGGCATTGTTCTTGGAGGGCGGCAATGAGATTGACGATGTGACTGAAGAAATGGATCAGTTAATGAGATTTGAGAAGAAAAATGTTTGCAATGGTGTAGTTTTGGAGTCAAAGGGGTCAATAATTCCATTACCTTGGGAGCTTTTGCAGCCAGCGTTGCGAATAGTGGGGCATTGTCTGTTGGCCCCATTGAATTCTCAGGACATTAAGGACGCGGCTTCTGTTGCAGTGAAGCGATTGTATGCTCGGGCATCTCATGATTTGGTGCCACAGGCGATTTTAGCTACTCAGAGCCTAATTCAGCTAGATAAGAGGGCACGGGAGTCTGCCAAGGCTACTGCGGCTGCTAATTCGTCTTCAAACGCTAACACCCCAAGCAAAGCTAAGAACCCCGAAGTACTTTTGGTCTCAAAATGAGTAAGTGGTTGGTTGGTTTGTATTCTATTTGGTTTTGCAAATTGCAGGTACTGGATGTTGTATAGCTATATATTCGACAGTTAGCAGTTGCTATAGGTTACTGTTTTATGCATGTCAATCGGTTTTGTTTGTAGATCCTAGTGTCATGTAACTTCTAATTAAAGGTTTGCTTGTGGCTAGTTTAATTTATGAACTATGTCCTTGTGTATTTTCTTCCAAGTGTTTCTTTAGTAATTATTGTTTTTCATTCGTCTTGTACTCGCAAAACATGATGAAAGAAAGTTACAGATTTATGGTAATTTATACTGTTTGCCATTTACTTGTGTGTTGTGTTTGCATTCTGGTTTTGTCTTGTCATTGCAATGCATTCTGCAAATTTTCTGAGTGAATGTAGCTTTGTACAATTGATGATCATTTGCTTGTAATTGAGCTTTATATCATATGATTCTGTTATGCTCTATTTACTTTGTTATTTGTTGTTCATTTCACTGATCCCGTATTTTTGTGCCTTCTGATCTTTGTTTGAAATTTCAGTAATTGTATATATAGTATGCGTTTTATAGTATTAGTTCATATTGGTTTGTCTGTGTAATCATTGGGAATCCATGAACAAGTGGTGTCTAGATATGTTTGTCCGTAGTATTTGTTCATTTTACCACTCAGTTTGATAGTTGGGCATTGCTCCTGTGACTCCAAAGTCCTTTTAGCTCTATATCAATTTCATTTTATGATTATTCTTAGAGTGCCCAAGAGTAAAATTTCTCTGTTTTTCTGATCAGCCATTGTTTTGTTTCCTACTTGAAGCATTTTTTTTGGCTTGTGCTTGGTAAGGGATTACGGTTCTACATCAACTGGCTCCTAGGTTTAACCATCTCCATTATTGGCCACATTTTGCTGATCTAAATAAGTTCTGTTTTGTACGTACACTTTCAACTTTGTTTTGGACTGAGAAAATTATCCTACTTCTTTTTGTCTGTCAATATACTGGGGTAAGTATCTGTAGGTGATGTAGGGTTTAGTAAATGCAATTCCCTATTTTTGGGATGGAGGGTCCAGTGAAGCTTTATTTTTATTTTTTTTGGGTTTTTTCTGTGGGACGCATGTGAAGTAGATTGTTAGGAGTGCTGAGAGTTAGTTGGATAGATGCATATTTTTACAATAATGCTTTTGATTCGGGTGATATATGGTGTCCTTATCTGAGGAAAAGGGTGGTTTGGGTTTGGCAATTTGATTAAAAGAAATGAGGTACCACTTGGGAAATGGTTGTGGAAATTTCGCTTGACAAGGTGATGCAGGACGCATAGGACCTAAATTTATTAGTTTCCTAATATATTTGTTAGTTTCCTAGATTCTCTAGTTTTCCAAATTCTAGTAGGATTTCTACTTTTCCAGATTTCCAGATTTCTAGTTTTAAGTTTCCTATTTTATTTGGGTTAGGATTTCTGTTTAAGCAAGGGATTTCTATCCTATTATGTCTAGGTTTTAGTTTGCTATAAATACCCCTATGTAGTTCTTTAAAATTCAGATTTGAATGTTGAGTAAACCTTTTCCTAGAACTCTCTGATTTCGTCCCTTCGATCTATATTTCTTCTCCTCGATCTCCGATATTCTTCTTTGTTCTACTGTTTCTGTCCTTTATCTCGTCTTCTCGATCTCTGTTTCTTCTCCTCGGTCTCTTATATTCTTCTCTGTTCTATTTTTTAAGTACTTAATCTAACACCTACGGGCTGTACTACATCACAAGGATTCTTCTCTGTCCTCGCAAGAAAATATTAGACGTTGATGGTTTTGTCAGAGCCCTGAGATGTTGCCAATGGAAAGACAGTTCTATCCATCCTTTCATTCTCGTCTTGCCAGCGTTTTTTGGTGTGAAATGGGGAAAAGGTCAATCTTTTGGGAGTGATTTGGGAAACGCCTTTTTGTATTTCTTTCCCTCACTTATGTAACTTTCCGGCCTATATCTATGGCTAGAATGTTTGTAAGTTATTTTCTTCCAGTAAGTTGGGATTTTGGTTTCTGTAGAAATCTAGGGAATTCTCTTGCCATTCCTCTGCTGCAGAGTTATGATACAAGTTCTTGCTTGGATTAGGTTCAACACCTATTATATGGTTTAGGGGAGAAGCCTACGGTTCGTCTTTCTACCTGATGGGGTACTGTGAGTAGAAAAAGTGTTTAGAGAGCTGATCATTTTTTTCTTCATTGCCCTACTGCATTAAGTTTTATGGTGGTCATTGTTTAGGTAATTAGACCCTACCAGGAAAAAGTAGATATTGTTTAGGTAAACTGATTTGCTTTAGCTGATTCCCAGCATATTCGTAGCGCTGAGAGAGCTGATCATTTTTTTCTTCATTGCCCTACTACATTAAATTTTATGGTGGTCATTGTTTAGGTAATAAGACCCTTACCAGAAACAAATAGATATTTTTTTATTTTTTTTTGGTCTGAACAAATAGATATTGTTTAGGTAAGCTGATTTGCATTAGATGATTCCAGCACGTGCACCTCGGTTTTTTATGAGCACAAGGTATTTGCGGTGGGTGGGAATCTGCTGGCTTTCTTTTCGGTAGTGGATTGAAAATAAAATAGGAAGGATCTCAAAACCTGTTTACGGCTTTGGGTTTCTTCCTAGTTCCCATTACCATGTTTTTCTATTTCTGCGGTGATGTAGGATATGGGGAATTGAGTATTTAGGTAGTTTAGCGGAAGCAAAAACAATGGAAAACAGAAAATAGAATGAACAAGGATAGGTCTGGAATCACTCTAGGGGTTTGGCTTAAGAACTACATGGGGGGTATTTATTGCAAACTAAAATCTTGAGACAATAGGATAAAAATCCCTTACTAAAATAGAAATCCTAATCCACTGAGGAACTAATTCAAATAAACTAGGAAACTTAAATAAAATCCTACTAAAACACTCGACCCCAAAACCTCATAAAAAAAAGCCCAAAACCCTCAATAGGGCATCAAAGTAATTTAATAATCAAAATTAAATTCAATAGGACCAGTTAATCATTTTTTGGGTTTGTTTATAGAAATTAAATGGTATATGGTTTATTTATAGTTTTAGTGCTAAGAATGGGTATATGACTAAATATCTCTAAAGGTTATTTGCGGGGAGAGAAATTCTATAGGTACACTATGTGAACAAAGTTTAGTTAATAAGTTGGAACCAAATAGTCCTGCATTTCTAGAAAATACCTGGTTTTACCTGGCTGCGAGACTCAAGTAGTTGTGAACTTTTTCTATTTGACTGTAACACCACCATGCGGTGCGATCGTAGAACTAATGCTTGGTTAAGGAAAGGGAAAACTATAGATTTATGCCGCTATATTTTCTAATTAATTAACGAATAAAGCAGTCACTTGAAGTGACATAAGAAACCAAAAATAAAGATTTAGAAGGGAAACAATATCAGATGGTCACCAGTTTGTAAATATACGACCTAATAACTACTACTAATATTCAAAGCAGCCACAAGCGTAGTCCATCCTTTATATAAATCTAATGTGATCTCCATCTCCACCAACGGGGTCTAGTACAGTAAAAAAGGGTTTGGACTTGCAGACCATTGGCCTCAAGTTAAAACCTCCATGTACTTAATCACTTGTTTACTTGAACTTTTATTCTAAAATTCTTGTTCTTCATCATAGACTTGAGTTGCGAGTGATTGTTATTTGACATGGAATGTGTGTGTTTGACATAGCAGCATATCTCTTTTAAGTATTTCGCGATTAAGAGCTGTGAACTGAATTGCAAAGCTTGGACATAGCCTGTGATTGATTTACCATGAATTTCCTGTTCTTGGTTGCTTACTTGATTTCTAAATATTTTATTTTATGCCTTAACTAGGATGACTAAAGTATCTAGGAATAACTGGCTGTGTGACATGTACTTGAGAGAACATGACAACTTATGTGCGATAACTCAAATATTTGTCTGGAAATCTTCCTCATTCATATGGTAATCTATAAATTAACAATTAGAAACTATGGTTAGGAATGGTAGTGGTGGATTCTAAGTTTTAGTGTTTCATCATATTGGTTTCTTTATAATACATATTTGAAAAAAATAGACTTGGTTGATTATTTGTTTACAATTTTAGTTGATTCATTCTATAATATTCAAATCAGTTAAGGCTCTTTTGGTTCACAGATTGAACTTCTTGGGAATGAAATTTCCGTGTCTAATCCCACGAGATGAGAATAGAAGATGTTTGTTCTCATGTTTGGGAATGCTGGGAAATGAGGACTAGGAAGGTCCATTATCTCCCATTATGTGTTTGGTTTAGTGTATTAGTGAAGAAAGTTAAGGTTCCATCCCAAAACTAATTGGCAATGGGGGGAGTAGCCCAACTCCTTATAAATTCAGGCTTGGTCCCTTAACTTTTCAATGTGGGACAAATACTCTCAATACGCCCCCGCACGTGTGGCGAATTTTCAAGCCTAACACGTGGACAACACATATTGGGTGACGTGGGAGCACGTGTGGCCGTTAGGCCCAACACGTGAAGCCTTACTCTGATACCATGAAAGAAGTTGCGGTTCCACCCCAAAACCAATTGGCCAATGGGGGGAGTAGCCCAACTCCTTATAAACCTAGGTTTTGGTCCCTTAACTTTTCAATGTGGGACAAATACTCTCAACAATTAGGAATGAAATTTTTTTAGTTTTCCAACAATACCTTTGATTTTTTATTATTAAAAGTTAATATTATGAAGAGGTTTTTTTAGGCTCAATATTCAAAAATTATAACAGGACTAAGTTAGTCCAAAAAAACTGAATTAAATGTGTTCAAGATCGAACAATCCATAATTAACGATAGTCCGACTGTCCATCAAATAATCAAATCTAGCCAATTCAGGTATATCGTAGTGCTTGAGACGATGTGCGGATAATTTTGGGTCTACAACAGATCACCAATTGCCGGCTAACGCGCAGCCACCGACGACAGTGGTTCATGGAATTTTCCAACGACTGTGAAACTCAAAATCAACGGTCGACACTTATGCCAAAAGTTCAAGCACGATGATAGGAGAAGATTTTGTATTGGATCGAAGTGATGGCAGGATTGGCCGGAAAAGCCTCGGTGGCCTTGAAACTTCTCGACTACGATTCTCTGTCGACAATGAGTCAACGACGGTAAGGCTAGGTGAGTTCAACTCCTTAGAGGATGGGGAACAACACCCACCCAACTTGACTGATGAGTATATTTTATATTATATATTTAACCCTATTCTTAGTATATTTTGGTTAACATTTTGGAAGAATTTTAATACTTTGAATTATATTTCCAATATAGGACTTTCGACTTCCTCTGGAGCAAAACATAATCAAATGGACGAATTTTGGAGTAATTCCAGTTGGAGGACATTCGTGAGTCATGTAGCTTGGTCGTATTAAAATTTCATATTTTTCTACCAAGCGGTTATTTTCTGGCAATAAAATAAAGGAGCAGTGCGCGGTGCTGGAATAGTGACGTTTTGGGCTTTTATTGCGTTTTGGAGCCCAAGATGACCCCAGATGGGTTCGTGGCCTCTGGAGAAGTGTTCATAACGTTTTTATCTTTAAAACAAACTATCTTGGCCCGGATTTGGAGGAGATTTGAGCCCAAAACGTGGCTGGGCAGATTATCCTAATCCAATTTGGACTTTATATCCTAGTATTATTTTATTTTAATTAATTTCCTTGTGGGGATAGAAAAGCTGGACAGCTTGTTTGTAGGGGGTATTTAAGTTCTTTTTCACAGCAATTTTTGGGACTCCCTTTTTGGCTTTTGAACGTGACATTGTGGAGAGCAATTGCTAGGGTTTTGGAGTTTTTGCGACTTTAAGGTGTTTTCATTCTTTTTCTTCTTAATAATATTTTCCATGATTTCAGTTATGAATATGCGTAACTAATTTTCTTTTGCTAGGGCGAAGCCTTGAACCTTAGCATGAATATGTAATTTTTATTTAATTGCTTATGATTGATTGCATGCATACTTTGAATTGTTAATCACTATTTTAAACTATCTAATTGTCTTAATGCCTGATCACTATTAGGATCTTTAGAAAAGTAATTGGATGCAATTTTGGTCGGAAGGTTCCCTAAAATTGACGATGGCTTCTTGTGATTAATAGTTGTAATCTCACTTAAGATGAACACCACGTCTTAAGGGTTGCATGGTTTTTCAAAGGATTTTCACAAAACATAATGAGTCTTTCATGTTCAGATTTGATCCGAACATCCGGACGGGTTGCATGTTGGATATACGTTCTATGTTGGAGGTTCCAAGTAGAATATAAATTAGGAAAACCTAACCTTCAAAGTGGCATGTGCAAATCAAAAGTAATTGGTAAAATTTCATAGGATTGCTAGGTGATGGTGAAACCCTGGTGCTTTTATAAATTGGTATTTAAAACTTTTTTCTTCAATCGTAATTGTTTTTTATTAAAATTTGTTTTTAGTATCAAACAATTTCATAATCATCTTTCTCAACTTTCAATTTTAGGTAGTTAATTGGAAATTGTTTTCACATAAATTGCTAAACAGTCCTTGAGGAGAACGACCTTGCATGAGCATCTATACTACAATAGCCTTGTATTCTTGCAAGTATTTTATGTGATTTTAACCTTATTTGTGTGAATGGTAAAAATCGTATCATTACCCAATGATGGTGGCCGGAAATGACAGCGGTGCCAACTCACGAAGGCATCTAGCTACTTTTTTCATAATTTTTTCAACTTGAATCGGCGTCATTTGGTAGTTAATCAAAGAAGGGATTGTGGGTAAAGTGTAGGGCTGCCTGACAGGAACAAAACCCGACCAAAATTGTGGCCAAAGGTTGTCGCTGGGAAGTCAAACTGCTGTGGGTTTCACTGTGCAGCCATCAAGTGAGGAATAGAGAGAAGGGAGGGGAAAGAGATGGAGAGAATTGTCAAATCATGCTAAAATTTCAAAATTTAAAAGAAAATTTACATAGACTTTAAAGAGGTCATCCCCTTGTTGAACCAAATTTAGGCATCAACACATTGTTCATGAATCTATTATGGAGCCATTTCAATTCCCACTTTCATATTGAATGTCATTTATTCACTATCGCTTTAACAATTAATATTGAATGGATATTAGTACTGAGCTGGCTTTGCATGGTTTTGGTTACCATCATATATTAATTGGTTACACTCTTTTATTTTTATTTTATTTTAGAAAAGCGATAGTAATTTATTGATAAAACAAAATTAAGTACAAAGCATCCATAGTGCCAAATATGAGTACAACATGTCCAATGACCAAACACAAAAATAATTTGGTTTGGTCTAAAGTGAATTACGCTTAAAAATGGAATGGCTTAAAACTCCGATTTGGCAGACAAAAGCACTTGTACTCAAACTTACAATACATATCAACTGCGCAATGGAAGAAACCGCAAATCTGTATCACAAAGTCGAAAATTAAAATACAAACTTCAAAAAACTCTTAATAAGTTTCTGAGAATTATTAGACTACAACAAACAAAGAAACAAGAACACCGCTCCACATTCTCTCCGGCAAACTGAAGGACTCATAGCAGCATACCGACTAAACATATAGTGCTGCATCAGCTAAACCCGATCCAACACAACCCATCAACTTTCATTTTTCCAGCTCCAAATCAAGCGGCAACTACATCATGGTGACTACGTTGATTTGTAGTGACTGCTTCAACAACACAACAAAACAAAAGAAGCTGGGTCAGCAACTACCACAACCCATCCATCCTAGCAACAACAAAACTAGTAACACAATTAAGTAAAAGATCGAGCACTAAGACCCTACAACAAAAACACACAAAACAAACAAACTCCAAGATCCAAACAGATCTGGGCATGTATTTTTTGGAAGAAAAAAAAAATTTATTTTGTAAATAGTACCTATATTTTATTTTGTAAATAATATATCTATATTTTTATAATTATGTACCTAATTTTAATTTATGAAAAATGTACAGAAATGTCAATTGTGAAAGTAACTGAATTTTTTTTGTAAATAATGTACCGATATTTATATTATTTTTATAGGTAAATTATTTATGGAATAATTAATTTAGGATTTTTTTTTTCATTCAAAAAATTTAAGAAATTGCCAATGGGTTAGAGGGAGTGGCAACCAAAAGAAATGAGGTGATTGATATGCTATTAATGGGGAGTACTAATTATTGTTAATGAAATGCTTGAAAATAAATATGAAGGTGTAGATGGCATGTATTGTAATTTAGTTAATAATACTAGGGCAAATCTATCTTACATGACAACCTATTTTAAATTTGGATTTTAAGTAAAGATTTCAAAGTATATGGGTATGTGTCTATGGTATAGTAGTTGTAAGGGCCTATGTTGGAACAAACCTATATACAAACCCAATGATCAATTAAGATCCTGAAAACTAGAGCTATACAAGAAATTACGTAATTACACTCCTATAAGAAGAAAAACAATTAAGTAATTATATAAAAGTCAAAAGATGAATTTACTCAATCACTTTAATCATCCGATTTTCTTTCCTCAACAAAGAAAAAGAGAAGAATGAATGAATGAATGAATGAAAGAAAGAAAGATGAATGCATGAATGTACCAACCAGCTATCTTGATCGGAGGCTACTTAATTGTGGATGAAAAAGGCTTTTCCATATACATGTTGTGTCAATTGTTACCCATTAATTGCTAATGAAAAAGACTAAAAAAAAGAAAGAAACAAGCATTCATCGATAATTGGACCCCTCATGAAAAATATGAATTTTAAAATAAAAGAACTTACATGTAATGTAACGGAGATACACTGTTTTGCTATCTCCAGCCAATAACACAATGACATGTGAAAAATTTATCCTACGTGTCGTTGCGTTATTGACTGGTATAACAAAAAGTGATATCCCGTTACATGAGAGTTTAAATTTAACTATAAATTAATCCATATAAATGATTTGATTTGAACCATGTTCACTTGATTCCCCCCAACCACTCCTGTACAAATCACAAAATATGGCTTTATCACCACCGTTATTGATTCCCCATTCTGTCCCTGTTTCCAGTCCTTGTCTTTCCTTACTTTGTCTTAATAATCAATTGACATGGGGCCGTTTTCCAAGTTAATAACAATAATAACTCAGTATTATAATTTTTTTCTTTTTGTTTTTTGTTTTTAGTTTCAATCATGTCAAAGGACAATGGGATCTGTAAAACTATATATAAAGAGAGATGGAGAAGATGAAGACTATAAACACTACATATGGAGTCTTCAGCAACTGATTCAAGTGGTGGCCATGACCAAATTGTCTCCAAAAAATGTAACTCTTTATTTCCAGCCTTGAACAAGTATCGATTTTCTTCTCGACGGACACCATCATCTTCTTCCTCCTCCTCATCATCCTTCTCCTCGTGTTCTTCATCTTTTTTATCATCGTCATCCTGTAATCCTGATCATCATGATTCTTCTCCTCTTAGTCAGGGCAACCCACTTCGATTTTCCGGCGTCCCATTTTCTTGGGAACATTTTCCCGGAATCCCAAAGAAACTAAACAGCAGCAAGAAGGAATCATATTCCTCATTGAAGCGTCTCCCACTGCCTCCTCCCACCACTACTACTACAAGTACACAAAAACCCTCGAAAAAGTTCATCTTCGATGACATTGGGGTCAATGTGAGGCACAAAAACCCGAAGGGACGTTCTAGTAATTTCGCAAAGGATCCTTTCTTAGCTGCATTGGTTGAGTGTTCTAAAGATGCTCATGATGACGATGATGATGAAGAAGAAGAAGAATCAAATGCTAGCTTTTCAAGTGGTGCCAAGGTCTCAAGGAGTTCAAGTGAGAGGTTCGGATTTGTCAATCTTTATACATCTTGTAAGAGAACTTGTGCAGTTTCTGAATCCATCATAGATCGTCCAAGGCCAAGTAGAACTTCTTATGATCCGATCAATCGCCTATTCCGATAAGTTTATGATCCTCACAAGTTTAATTTCCCTTTTATTTTTTTTATATAAAAGTTTCTTTGGCCTTTGGTAGTGTGTTACCAAGTGCCGTATAAAATATATGCCTATTTGCTGTAATTCATGTGATGTTTGTGGAAGTATGAGTGAAATTTACAAGACCCCATGTGGGAGCAGCAGGGTTTTTGTCCACAGAGTGAAATTTAAATTATTTTTCTGGGAGACGACACTCTTATTATACAAGTTATATGGGGGTGTATGGAGAATTGGGGACCTGGCAAACAGGTTGTTGACCTACAATGCTTCGTGCTCTGCCCTTTGTCTCTTTGTTTATTTTTTTCAAAATTTTAGATGTTAATTTTATTTTTTTATACAAATGATAGTAAGAAAAGGGGGAATCGAACTTAATTAGATTTTGACTGAATAAATAGGGATCAATTTATAGACATTTTGATTGCAGTAGAGAATCCAATCCAGTATGAATGTTGTTTTTGTTCACTATGTACTGACTAAATTTGTACTAGCGCAATCAATCGATGCACGGAGACATCAACTGCAAGGATAAATACTTTTAACTATTTAAGCTACAAACGAGTTGTAAATTTTTAGTTCTTTATTTGTAAGTTGAGGTGGTGGTAGGGGATGAATACCCTTGCTTTTAAGGGCACTCCCTTATGATCCAAGGCATGTCAGAGTTCCATGACTTTTTGTTTTTCTATTTTTATCTCTTCTTTTGGTCAGTAACTTTTTGTTTGCAAACTGATGTTTCTAAAGGCTTCAAAAGATAATATATTTTATATTTTTTAGTGCATCAAAAGAAAATCTATTTTTATTTTATACCACAAACCAACCACGTGGGTATCCTCATAATTATCAGGATTACTGGGCCACTACAATCGTTCGATCGACAGTAGGATGGTTCTGCTCTTAAATTCATGTTGCTGAGAACAAAAAAAACTGAGGCCCTACATATTTCTTAGCCAAGATACACTTTAGTCATACCAAAACTACGTTGCTCCATTTTAATTTTAAATCTTATTTACTTGTTGTCTAATTAGAGTTTTTGGATCGAGTTCCCTTTCACTCTTGTGTCTGAGTTTACAACACTATAGGTTCCAAAATACTTTGAAATAGTTGAAGCCTTAGGGAGTGCTTCGGTTATCTTCAATGGTTCCTTGAGATGTTAATGGGATGATAATTTTATCTTTATAGATGAATTTGATAGAGAATAGTAGTGGGACAAAATCTAAGTACACTACAGGTGTTGCTGATAATCATAGGTGTTGGAAGGACGTTGTTTGAAAATACATCATGAGTAGACAACCATTATAACCTGCACGTAGGGAGGCGTCTACGGCTTTAAAACAGCAACTACATCCCTCTCTTGATATCACATGCCAGATGTTACTAACTCTTTTCCTATACATTTACTGTACTAATTATTGTGTATGATAGATATTAACAGTGTATTATTGAATTCTTTGAATTTATATGAGTTTGTGTAAGTACAATTATTAAAAATTTCCAACTGGTCAAACATAAAGGTCAAAGGTTTTGTCTATTCTAGTAACTCATTTAACTTGGTAAATTGGATTTTTAAAGGGTTTTTTTTTTTTTTTTTTGGTCAAGGGAACTGTATTCATTAATAGTGGGAAACATTGCAAATTGAGGAAACTCATTTCAAATGCAGCCCAACACCAACAAATAAAGCAGGCCCAGAGAAACATAACCAAATAAACACAAAAGCCCATACAACATTAAACAAAGAAACCCTAGATCTAGAACACAGGAGCAGCCGCACATAGCATGCCAACAACCCCACCAGAGCAGATCCACCACCACCACCAAGGAGGAGTAACTGATACCAGGGGGTATCAAAGAGGCCAACGGAAGATGGGGGTGAGCATGCCACCCACACGGAAGCGCTCCCATAATCCAAGAGTCAAGTGCAGTATGCACTTTAATCGCAGCCACAGACCACCACACGCCATCGAGGAAGAACAACGAGAGCGGTGGATGCGGAACCGAGGAGCAAACGGTGGTGGTTGAGAACTGGCGACCAGACGAAGTCGCTGGCCATGTGTGGACGGCTACATAACAGAGAAGAGATGAGGGGAGTATAGATGTAAGAAGCGGAGGGTGAAAAGTGAAGGTGGCTGGGGAAGAAAGGAAAGGGAGATATGGGAGATAAAGGGTCTCACAGAGTGGGGCTTACCTTAGGGAAAAACAGAGAAAAACAAAAGGAAACCGAAGTAGAGGCAAGGAGGCCCAGATCTGAGACAGAGCTCAGGGAAAAAACACCCATTTCGGGTGGTGAGAAGCCAGGGACTCTCAAAATGGAGGAGGAGGAAGAGAGCTCTCTAGAGAGCTCTCGGCTGTTCTTTTTGGATTTTTAAAGGTTTTAGTTTGAATTTTCGGCAAGCTGGTTTGATCTCAATAAAACAGGTGCTGGGATTTTTTTCACTTGCTCACCCAAGTGATTGGGCTCAAGAAAGTGGGCTTAAGTTTTGGTACCCCCAAGCAGCTCTAAATCTCCACCAAAAGCAATTAGTCAATTAGTCAAGTAAATTGTCTTAAGGACCATATTACAAGCGTTCACTTTGACCAATTTTCATGTGTTTCTAATCTAATTCACAATTTTCATGTGTTTCTAATCTAATTCATACGTACAATTATAATGTTTTTCAAGTTTTGAGTTTCATCCGAAAGCAATTTGTCAAATAAGTGAATCACATTAAGTTCGTTCGCTAAACCGGAGTGATAGGTACACTGCATAATTTCTTTGATTGGATTTCAATAACTATTTGTTTCAGTCATGTCATATGCATTAAATTTGTATAGTTAATTGCATGTGTATTTCTAATTTTTTATTTTTGGTTTAAAAAATGAAGTTTTAGCCTTTTTATTTTATTTTTTGAAATAGTAGTAAAGATCAATAGTGAGTCAACTTTGACGTTGCAAAGGCCCACTGAATTAGTTTTTGGATCTTGAGGTCGAATAGGAGTGGGACAAATCCACCTTGATCCATTGTACCAAATCTCACCATTGTATAAAAAGGCCTAACGTAAGGGAAAAAAGAAAACAAAAGATAGTGGTGGGGAAATAAAGAAAAAGAAACTGGAAGGCTGAGTTCTGAAAGTGAGTGGAAGGGCTATCACGTGCCACAAGCGTTGCGCGCTCGACACATGTCCACGAGCAAACCTCACCACAACCGCGTCCACTGAGAATTGTATTCAAAGGGAAAGTCATGCTAATAAGTGGTGTGCTGATCAAATTTGGTTGCAGCAGCAAAAGCAAGAAGAAAAAAAAAGTAATTATATTCAAAAGACGATGACGTGTACCATCTTGTAAAACTAAGGTGCCGCCCCGAAAGGCCTGAATATCTCCCCGGTCATGCGGTGTGCTTTTTGTTGTGTAGCACCCTGTTTCTCGCTCTGCCTCTAAATCACCTAACATTTCATATTTCATGTTTTTATACTTGAAAGAAGTATGTCATTACTAGCTAGCTGTTGTTTTAGAATATGGCCATCCGTTTGTTTATCACTTCCTTTCTATTTATAGATTTCTCAACTACGTTATTTGAGAAACACTTCTCGCGGTACATTCCAAATTTTATTTTAATAATCTCAACCGCCTTTTTCATTTTAAGCTTTCAAATATAAATCACTTATGTAAAACTTAAACAACCTGAAAACAACCAAGGTGGTTGGTGTGAGTGGTTCGGCACTCTCATTCCTTAAGAGAGGTCAGGGGTTCGATCCCTGCTCTCGTACGGAGTCACCACTTTGGCCAACACTTTACCCCTTACAGGCCGACCCGGTGTGAGTGGTGATTAGTCTGGGTTGTGGTTAAGGCTTAAAGGTGCCACCAATAGTTGGGGCCCATTCAGGACCACCTCATGGTTCATACCCAAAAAAAAAACAACCTGAAAACAACTAAAACATCTAATTGAGACGAACAAAATATATGAAAACGATTCTTTAAGAAAATAATAAAATAACAACGATTTTATGAAGCAGTCAAATGAAATTTTTTTTTTGGGTCGAAATCTAAACTCAAGTAATTTGTTTACAAAGATGGTCATTAAAATTAGGATTGACAATGAGTCGTGTCGTGTTAGGATCATATACGTGTCAAGAATGCTCACACAAACTCGACCTATTTAATAAACGTGTCGTGTCGAGTTGACCCACTAATTTCTTGTGTGGGTTTCAAGTCGTGCATCGGGTTGACACACTAAGTGGTAGCAACTACAAGATATTTAAAAAAAAAAATTGAAGAATAAACAAAGAAACGAGTTAGTGGGTTACATAGGTATTTTAGTAGGTTAATATATATTTTAGCGGATTGGAGGGTTGACCAGCCATGACTCATTTTGTTAAACAGGTTATATAGATATTTTAGAGGGTTGACTCGAAACCCACCAGTTTATTAAGCGGGTCATGGAGAGTTTACCCGAAAATGACTTGAAAATTTAATCGTGCGAGTTGACCGGCTAATTTTCCATGCGGGTTTCGAGTCGTGTCAGAAATTGCCACCCCTAATTAAAATACATACAGAATTGGCCATAAAACCCTCAATGTATGAGAGAGACCCTTGTAGGGCCCACCACACATTGTTTTTCAAATGATCTAAACGATAACTTTTAGATATTCCCTCAAAGATCATATATGCAAAAAATCACTTGAATCCGAAACCATTTGACCAGTCAATTAGATTATTATTTTTTTAGTCTTTTCTTGAAACACTGTGTTCGTCAATTTTGTTGCTTGCAAATGGATACCTTAATGATTTTCAATTTTTTCAAATTTTTTGCAAGTATGATATATGAATAAAGACTTGAAAAATAGAAGATTTGGATCATTAAAAAAAAATTCATAAGGTATCCTAAAAGGTGTCCTTCAAATAAAATTATTTGAGAAATCCCTTAATAGAAAGGGACTATATATATGCACACATCATCACTAACTTATGACCAGAGTGTTTAAATATGGCCATGCGTTTGTATTTGGGGATGAATATATATATATAGTTAGGCATGTCCTGTTGTAGTAAATGCTCCACCCCTCCCTCCATTATGATCCTAATTTTTTCTTTCGCTCTTCTATTTGAGAAATTATAGAATATTACGATAGTATGACTATGTAATTACTATCGTAGTATCTATAATTTCTCCTATGCAAGAAACAAAATTATTTTGGAATGAGAGAATGGACAAAGGTAGAAGAGATGGAAGAGAAGACAGAGACTAATTACTGTTACTATTACTTGTACACGTATTAAAATATGGGTGGATAACATGTCTTATTTTTCCCCCTTTAGAAAATATTATTAATAAATATTCAATTATATTATAACATATATATATAATGTACAATATTACCGTAATATTCTATAATCACTCATTGCATAACGGCTGAGCTACCCATTAGGGCTCGTCAATGGGCCGGGCTTTAAAGAGGAGAGAGAAAATATCGGGCCGGGCAGGGCCGGGCTTTTTTAGAAAATTCAAAGTCCAAGCCCATCTCATGAGCCGGGCTTGAAAAAGCCCATCGGGCCGGGGCGGGCCGAAATGGGCTTAAAAAAATAATAAGTGTAAAAAAAAAAAAAAAAAAAAATTTATAAGGATGGTATGAATAAATATGCAAATGTTTGGTGATGTGTTAAAGAAAAGTATGATTATATTTTGTGGTATGATTATGTTTGGTGATATGATATGTTGTTTGTCTTATTATATATATATATATAATTGTTGTATTAATAAATGACACAAATTAATGTGCTAATCATCCAATTATAAATTAGGAATGAGTAGAATTCAATGGAAACAAACACAATTTTTATAACAAGTAACACACAAAAAAAAATTAAAGAGGGAGATTTGTCATTCAAGTGATGTAATCCTAATCCTAAACCCTTATTTATACATAATTATATATGTATGCGGGCCTAACGGGCCGGGCTTTTGTGGGCGGGCCGGGCCGGGCTTTCATGGGCTTAATCGGGCCGGGCCTATGGGCCGGGCCGGGCTTCAAACACCCAAGCCCAAGCCCGGCCCAAGTCCAAACGGGCCGGGCCCTCTCAAAGCCCATAACGGGCCGGACCGGGCTTTTTTTTCAATGAGCCGGGCGGGCCCCCGTAGGCCATGAGCCCGCGGGCCAAATGATGAGGCCTACTACCCATTACACCATTTCTCTCTCTCTTATGCATTTAATTAAAAGGAAAAAGGATAAAGCTCTCTCTCTCTTGCGTACTAAATTAAAAAGAAAAAGGAAAAAGAAAAGAAAGATGGAGAGAAAGAATCAAAGAGTAGAGAAAAAGATATTTGAAGTGGGAGGCATCATATTTTCATATAACACTATAGAATAATATATACATTTTCTCCATGAATCCTTCTCCAAAAGCTGCCAGATGGTGCATGGAGCCGCCACGTAACACATCTGCTGTGGGCATTTCACTTTGACGTGGCAGTGCACCCGAGCCCCCTCCCCCTTCCCTAAATTAATGAATAAATACCCTCGACCTCCTCCATTCAATTGATCTCTTGCTCTATTCCTCTCTCTCTCTCTCTCTCTCCCTTCATTTCATAAACTTCCAACTCTTCCTCATCTTACTTTCCTCTGTAGTCTTTCTCTCTCCTTAATTCTAGCTAGTTTCAATTAAGAACACATAATGGCAGCAGAGGTTGATACTACTTCTAGTGGTGAAGATCAAACTCGCAGTCGAGATTTATCGTCAGATCATTCGCCCTTTATGATCAATTCTTCTACTTGCTTCCCTATCACTCTCAAGGTACCAATAAAAATCAATGCATCACTCCATCGTTTGTGTTTGACCAATATTTGAAATTTGACTCTAGCGAGCTTCCACTGTTTTTATTTTTTATTTTTTGGTGAAAATTTCCCTTCATGTTTTAATTTATTAATTAAATTTGATGATGATATGCAGTTCCTTGACGTGTGTTACCGAGTGAAGATAGACAACAAATTACAGTACAAAGGCGGCTGCTGTTTCTCAAAAGGACGCCTCATGCAAAAGGGAGAACCCGGACAAGAGCCACAAGAACGGACCATCCTACATGGAATTACAGGCATGGTGTCTCCGGGAGAAATCCTAGCCATTCTCGGGCCATCGGGCAGCGGCAAATCCACGCTCCTCAACGCCCTTGCTGGCAGGCTTACCCGGAGACACCATGGGACCGTCTTAGCCAACGGTCGAAGCCTCACCAAAGCCGTCCTCCGTAGGACCGGCTTCGTAACTCAGGACGACGTTCTCTATCCTCACCTCACCGTCCGCGAAACCCTCGTTTTCTGCTCCCTCCTCCGCCTCCCTCAAAGCCTCTCCAAAAGAGACAAAATCTCCGCCGCCGAGTCGGTGATCTCCGAGCTGGGATTGCACAAGTGCGAGAACACCATCATCGGCAACACCTTCATACGTGGCGTGTCGGGAGGAGAGAGAAAGCGAGTGAGCATAGGGCACGAGATGCTGATGAATCCCAGCTTGCTGATCCTGGACGAGCCGACGTCGGGCTTGGACTCTACTGCGGCTCACCGGTTGGTCAGCACGCTGGGGTCGCTGGCTCAGAAAGGAAGGACAATCGTGACGTCCATGCACCAGCCGTCGAGCCGAGTTTACCAGATGCTCGAGTCGGTGCTGGTGCTGAGCGATGGAAAGTGCTTGTATTTTGGGAAGGGGAGCGAGGCCATGAGCTACTTCGGATCTCTTGGCTTCGCGCCGGCTTTTCCTATGAACCCTGCGGACTTTCTCCTTGATCTCGCTAACGGTACGCCACCTTTTCCAACCTTGTTCTAGCTTACCATAATTGTCGTTTCATCAATTTATTTTTGCTCCATCACATCAATATTTAGAGTGTCGTTCTAATTTAGTTAATTCTATTATTTTGAATCCTTTAGAAATTTAGAGTTTAATTCTCAGTAGCAATTCATTTTCACTAGTTCTTTTTTATCACGTAGTGGGAATAATATAGCAAATGGCAGATATATCCAATCACGTTATACAACATGACAAAAGTGTACACATCCTTCAAGAGTTTTATTTGAGAAAAAAACCATTCAAATCCGAAGTTGTTTGGTCATTTATATTGTGAAAAAAAAAAAGCAGCTCGCTAGGTAAAAATGAAACACATCAAATAGCTAGCTGAGTTTTTTCATGGATAATCTTTGAAAGATAACCTACAAATTGAATAGTTCCGATCATTGGTTTATAGCCGAGAAAATAAAATGCCTTTGTATAGAAAATATATATCCGAGAAAAAAAGTGGGGTCCATATAATCCAGTTAAGGTGATCCATGTCCAAAAGTAAGTCTCGAGCTAGCTAGCAATTCCTTGTCCATACTTGAGCTGTTATTTACGGCGATCCATATAAATGTGGCCATGGTTGTATGTATCATGGGCTATCGGTCTGTGTCCTCCATCGATGGTGGCAGAGTACATTAACTATCAGTCTCCCATAACTTCACAAGTCCTTTTTGGTAATTTTATCGTTGATGATGCACAAGAAACATTAGAATGAACTTAGCCAGCAGACACAGCTAGCTACAAAAAGAAAGAAGGAAAAAAAAAAGTTCTTTTAGGATGACTTGGCATTCTGTAAAGGTAGCATTTCTTTCAATAAAAAAAAACAGATTTTATAATAATGCTTTCGTGCTCTCCACGTGTCTCTTTTGGTTAAATAGAACGATGATCTTTCCCTTGAATTGACTCATGCACTACCTCTCTCTCTCTCTCTCTCTCTCTCTCTCTATTTAAAATAATGTCAAAACATAAAATAACCAAATTCCTAATACTTTGATCCTTGAATAGTGCCTGTAAATATTCCTTTGCAATTCAATTCTCACCGCTCACATTAGAATTTTGGTCTAAATTTAATGAATTAAAGTCATGCATCCTGTAGGCTGTAGCTTGTTGTAACTTGTGTTGTGGTCTTAACTTATAATAATAAGATTGGGTTTAAGTCGATAGCTACATATTTTCAAGAAAGGTTATTTTGTGAGACAAGTACTTTGTATTGATATCGTTTAGGTGTGCAGTCTAAAATATAGACAAGACATGCAAAGGACAGAGAAAGTCTTCTTTTATTTATAGCGGTATTTCTGTTCTTAATATTGTAAGAGTGTTTAGATTGAACTCGTCTCTCGTTCTTTGATTAGAAAAAAAAATTAGGTTTCCGGATTTTGATTTAGCATATGAGGCTTCCAAATCCTTTAGTGCAGCACAGAACCCTTTAATTAATTTCCAAAGAAGGTTTCCATTGATGGATTTTTGACCTCTAATATTTCCCCCAATTTAGTAAGAAGATATGTGGTATGGAGAGTGCAGTCAGCAAACAAAATAATATAGTATGGACAGTTGTGTAGCCCACTATATATCATACCCTTAATTTCAACAGAGATTCAATGATCTTATGGGCTATCTATGCCGCTTTCGACCGTCCACTCAATCCCAATGCTTCATGGTGTGATATGAGCTACTCAATGATATAATGCAAATATAATTAATTTTATATATATATATATATATATATATATATATATATATATATATTGTTCAATTAAGTTGACCATTATTCATTGGGGGTTTGCGGATCATGCATTGGTAGTGACATGTTATGTTGCTCCTTAAAATGTAAGACCCTTGCGAATTTATTCATCGTATCTTCTCGAACTATGATGGAGTTTTTTATATTTAAAATTCTATAACAATGATGGATATTTTTATCATATCTCGAATTATTGTGAACTAGTTCTTGACCGTGTAACTTGTTGAGGTTTAATGTGGTTGTCTAATATAGTATCAGAGCTCTGTTATTATTGAAACCTTGAATTATTATTCATGGATCTGCGGTTTAATTCTTAATTAATTTATGAGATATGATTGAAAGCCCCTGTTATTAGTGCTTAGAGAGAATATAGGTTGTGTTTGTCACAAAACTAAAGCTACAATTAAAGAATGCACAAAGAATTGTAGAACTAGTACGTGCTCTTTGACCAGCTAGCTATAGGACTTCTTATCTCTTGTAGGCAGAAGACCATGCTCAACTTTAGAGAGGGTTAAACAAACTTGAAGGGGCTTCTTGTCCCTTAAAAATACTTTTCCTTTAATCTATTCGTAGACACTGATATATATATATATATTGTGGATTGAAGTGGAGAAATCGATGACGGCATTGATAGCGTGAGAAACCATCATTTGGTTAAGAAAGCATAAACATTTCGAAGTTGGCGAATCGCATCATTGTCTCTTTATTGAATAGTATACTTGTACATTATGAGAAAGTTTCAATTGAGAGATCCTCATGAAACTCTTATTATTTTGTTAGTGCCTAGTCTTTAGTGTTTGAATTATGCACCCTTTAATTTTCGGGATCTTAGTATGCTGATTGACGTTGTTTTAAATGCGATAATTTCTATGTACATTATATCATTTTGTAAAATATAAAAAACACAACCTTGGGAGTTTTTATTTTCTTTCTAAACAGAAAATTTAATAGAGGACTTGTTCTTTATAACTTAGGTATCTTTAACTTGACATTATTGCGTTGGTATTGGATAGTGGATTATAGGCCATCCTATAACATCATTACACATATTTGACCACAACCTTATGTGTGCATTCATCTGGCCACTAGCCACAAATCATCACTTCAATAAAGTGGGTTTGCTTGGTCACTGTATATGCCTTTTTCGTCTTTTATTTCTTAATAAAATAAAAAATTAGGCGAGATTAGCTTCTCAATATCAGTTATTAGAGGCACGTCTTTCAATTCTTATTTACCTTTTTTCTCGAATCTTGAACTTAGGATATATTAAGGAGCGACATGTGTTAAATTTGTAGCATTCATCTCACTTAGTCCTCCTTTTTTTGGTTTGAAAATGCAAAAAAGCTAAAAAGGTTACAAAGAAAAATTTTGAGAAATTTTTCTTTTTTGAGAAAAATTAAGTTAGAGCAAGTGGTGGCCCCTCCTTTTAGTGGCAGCACCAACATGAGTGGCCTCTCACCTTACCACCATCACCGGTCAGCTTTATCAGCTAAGCTTAATTCGGTCTGCTGCTTATTATTATTTGGTCGTGCATGATAATATAATTAATATTTGTTTAGTTATTGTGCATCTCCTAGTCATTTCTGTTTTTTGTTTTTTATAGTAAAAAAAAGAGTGTTTCTAATTTCGTATTTAATTACCAATTAATGTCCTAATCATCAATGGACCAACGTCTACATTGGATATAATATCATTATGAGTGTCATTTTTGGTATCTTCTTTTCAAGGTTCTTTGATTGAAAGATTTAAGGTATGCCTATGTCTACTTATGTGTGTCATTTTCTTAAGTCTCTTTTTAGATAAATAGTACTTATTGACACAAACCTAGTCGGCCACCGATACCGTGTCTAATTAGTTAATAGCACGTGAATGGTCCATGACCAATTTTTTGTAGGCACCAATGTACGTACAGTATTATTAAAGGAGTTTCACTATTATAAATTAATATAATGAAGTTAGATATATAGTAATATTAGTAAGGATTAATTAATTTTCAGTGAATTATATGTATATATGCAGGAGTTTGCCAACTTAATGGTGTAAGCGAAAGAGATACGCCCAACATGAAAGAAATCCTTGTTTCCTCATACAATACGTTGTTAGCTCCCAAGGTGAAGGCTGAGTGCTTGGGAAATGGCCTTCTTGTATCAACCAAAGAAACTGCCTACATCGAGAACCATTCTTGTAATAAAGATGAGCGCAGAAATATTGGTCTCACAAAAATCCCTGGGGTTTCCACTTGGTTCAACCAATTCAACATTTTGCTGCAAAGAAGCCTCAAGGAACGAAAGCATGAAGCCTTCAACTCACTGAGAGTGTTCCAAGTAGCGGCTGGAGCTTTGTTAGCTGGCTTAATGTGGTGGCAATCTGATTATTTAGATGTCCAGGATCGTTTAGGGCTTCTCTTCTTCATCTCTATTTTCTGGGGGGTCCTGCCCTCTTTCAACTCTGTTTTCGCATTCCCTCAAGAACGCGCCATCTTCCTCAAGGAACAGGCCTCGGGTATGTACACACTGTCTTCATATTTCATGGCTCGATTAGTTGGAGACTTACCAATGGAGCTCATTCTCCCTACAATCTTTCTCACCATCGCTTACTGGATGGCTGGATTAAAACCCGATTTCGGTGCTTTTCTCTTGACATTACTAGTTCTACTCGGCTATGTGCTTGTGTCTCAAGGGCTTGGCCTTGCTTTAGGCGCTGCTATCATGGATGCCAAACAGGCTTCCACCGTAGCCACCGTGACGATGCTAGCTTTTGTGCTAACCGGAGGATATTACGTGCATAAGGTTCCGTCCTGTTTGGCTTGGATCAAATATATTTCTACTACGTTTTATAGTTATAGGCTGCTAATCAATGTGCAATATGGGGAAGGTCATAAAATCATTTCTCTCTTGGGCTGCTCATCTCAACGTCATCATGATGCAGGTGATCATAAAGTAAACTGCAAGTTTGTTGAACAGGATGTTGCAGGGCAAATTAGCCCTGTGGTGAGCGTTTGTGTCCTGTTGTTTATGTTTTTTGCATATAGATTATTAGCTTATCTTGCATTGATGAGGCGAATTAAAGCCTAAATTAAGTCTACAATTTTACATTACATGCATCTAAGTTCCTTGTTCTTCAAGGGTTCTCTTAATTGTAATTAATTATCCAGAATGGATGAGAAGACTCAGAAGTCAGAAGGGTGGATTTTTCTTTTTTCTTTTTCCCTCTTATTTTGTGCTTGCAATGTACAAGTTGATAGATCTTATGTCACCAACATTGCTGTATTCCATTGCAGTACATCGAATCGAAATAACTGTAAGTTTGAACTTTGAAGCATCAAAAGAGAGAGGTTGTGATTGATGTAAATAATGAACACAACAAATTGTTCAATGGTATGGATGAAATGCAATATTGCATATAAAACGTAGAAGTTAAAGTGGCACCTTATTAACCAATGTTTTGTGTTTCACTTTGGCCTCAATCATTAAATATGTTAAATAATTTGTTAAAAATGCTGATGTGGTATGAATGAGATTCACTTTTTAGTGAGATAGATGCTACATAAGAGCCACGAGTAAAAAAATAATAATCATAAATTTAACAAAAATTATATTTTAATTTTAATTTTTTGTCTCCTCTCTCTCTTTACTCAATCCCTTCCCATCACTATTAAAAACTTACTTGTAACGGGGATAGTATTATTTTGCTATCCCCAACCAATAATACAATAACACGTGAAAAAGTTATCACGTGTCATTGCGTTATTGACTGGGAATAGCAAAAAGTGACAGGACCCGACCCAAATTCCACTTTGGAATCTGTGCCGAACTCTTTGCGTATCCAACACTTGGCAAGTGCTGGGCACACTTGACCAAATTGCCATTCTAACTAAAACTCAAAATTTCTTTTAAGGTTTGACTTATGCCGAAAATTCGGCAGAGTCTCCCTTGTAAATTGCTCATTTCCCCAAATTTTCACTTGTACAAAATGCAACTCATATATTCCCAATCATTCAGCATGCACAATATTAGAACACACACGCAATCCAAAAACAAATCTTTGTGGCCTCAAGCCTTACCTAAATACTAGGGCAAAATCAGAGCATGCTAATTCAGTTAATTTACAAAAGTAGTACGGTTACAAGAGAATATCCTACATTGTGGAAAAAGGATGAGTGGTGGGTGATGATCGCCCTGTGGTGGTGTTCTGGTACACAACTACTGCCTGGGGGCGCAAAACATTAAAAGTGTGAGTGGACAAAAGAAAGTTTTGGAAAATAATATCAACATACTAACCCTACTGTTAAAACATTTGAAAATTCAATTATATCCATGTTCTATATTCGTACAAAAATCAAGCATGCATATCTATATACAAATAATTGTTCATATATTCAATCAATTCATCAAAACCATTTGAAAGCATTGAAAAATGATAATTTCTTTTCCACCTAGGTTCCTCGCTCCTCACGGTCCGAATATCCGTAGGACTCGTGGGGCAAATGTCAAACGCGTGCTAACTCAACCGAAAGCAACTAGGATGTCCGTGGACATCATTGTATATGAAGGCAACATTTGGGTACCTATGGTGGTTTAAAAACACAAGCCTTTCTTGGAAAATTATAAAACTATTTCTCACTCAACCCTTATATCCTGTTACCATTTCCTTTTCTACTTTCCAAGCCATTCACATTTAATCATAAACGAAATTTAATAAAAGCATTTGAATTCAAACTTTATGCTTAGAAAGTAAAAGTCATAAATAATTCATTCATGATCAATTAATAAAACTTTTACTGCATAAAATTCATTTATAAAACAAAAGTCCACTCACTGCGCCTCCGAGCTAGCCTGACCCTATGAGGGTCCTTCCTGCAGGTTTGATGGAGCCCGAGTACCTATTTAAGCGATTAAAATATTTAATTAATAATATAGCTCAACCACAAATATTTAATCAAAACCTTGACCCCAGGCCTTAAAGTGCGTGTGCGTAACTTAAGAAGGTTCCTAGGCCCATTTCCAACAGTTCTGACAAGTGGAATGGTCTGAAAAGACCCGAGATTAAATTCTCATATTGGTCAACCTGGTCCCCCTGGGGTCCCCGACCTCCGATTAATAATCCGAAAGTTCCTATAGGTTTACCAAAATTTACTAACCACGTCCTGCAAGTTTGGTCTAGATCGAATAGTCAGGTACCGTTTAACCTAAACTTTGAATTATTGAATTGGAGTATATGGGACTCCGATTCTCGATCCGCGAATTCCTACACGATCCTAGAGGTGCCTAGATCAACATATTTTAAATTGGAGTCTATCCAACGGTCCGAACAAATCGAACCTAGATAACGCCTAATATGCGATATCTGATCGACAGTCAAACGTTAACCAAATTCTAATCCGAGGATACCGTCGTGCTCGGGACAACATGCTTATCATTTTAGGACCAAAACTCAACCTTGCCCGCTGACGCGCCGCCACCACCGACGGGTGTCTAGAGTAATTTTCTGGCGATTGGAAAACTCGAAACCACCGACCAATATTCCTACCAACAAGCACATTGAGAGGAGTAACTTTATACCTTTGCTTAGAGATCAATTCAATTATTAAGGCCCTCGAATGAATGGTTTTGTCTTCGAAAAACCTAGAAATTTCTAGGTTTTCAATGA
Source organism: Prunus avium (assembly GCF_002207925.1). Next base: position 64,864 of record NW_018921533.1, read on the forward strand.
CTTCCGGGTGAAATCACGTCTGGTCTTCGAGGGATATTACAAAGGGAAGGTGGGGGAGTGGTTTGGGTATGATTACATGGCCTGTGGTGCCTGGAGTTGGCCGGAATTGCTGCCAGAAGTCGTTGAGGTCACGGCGGCGCTGCACAAAGGGGAGAGACAGATTCATGAGAGAGAGAGAGAGAGAGAGAGAGAGAGAGAGAGAGAGAGAGAGAGAATTTGATTTTTAAAAACCCATTTTGAAATATTTATGATTATGCCACTAGGCTTCCGTAGATCATAACTTCTTTGTTACAACTTCGATTTGAGCCTACTACGTGTCTATGGACTCATCTCGACGTGCTTTATGCAACAATACTACTAAAATCCCCAAATTATTTCTCGAACAAAAAGTCAACTTTTAAACCCTGTAAAATATTCTCAAGGTAAAATTGTCTTTTACTTGAATATTTTAATAATTAAATATTAATTTAGGATTGGGTTATTACAACCTACACCCTTTATAAAAATTTTGTCCCCCAAATTTCATACCTGTCACTCGAAGAGGTAAGGATATTGGGCCTGCATCTACTCCTCGGGTTTCCAAGTGGCCTCCTCCACTGCGTGACTCCTCCACAGGACTTTCACAAGTGGGATTTCTATAGAATGTAGTACTTGTATCTTCTCGTCCAAAATCTGAATGGGTTGCTCCATATAACTCAAATCGTCCTTCAGTTCTATTGGTTGTGACTCAAGAACATGAGAAGGGTCTGAAATGTACTTCTGGAGCATGGAGACGTGGAATACGTCATGTAACCGAGAAAGTTCCAAAGGTAAGGCAAGTCTATAAGCCACTGGGCCCACACGCTCCAAAATCTCATATGGCCCAATGTAACGAGGGCTTAACTTCCCCCACTTCCCAAATCTCACCACATCTTTCCAAAGCGACAATTTTAAGAATAGCCAATCACCAACTTCAAACTGAATATCCTTCCTTATGTTATCTACATAGCTCTTTTGTCGGTCTTATGCTACCTTGAGTCTTTCCCTGATTAATTTAACTTTCTCTTCTGTTGCTTCAATGTCTTCAGATACTTCCAATCTCTTCTCACCTACTTCATCCCAATAAATTGGAGTTCTACATTGCCTTCTATACAAGGCATCATAGGGTGACATCCCAATGCTTGAGTGATAACTATTATTATATGCAAATTCCATGAGAGGCAGTTTATCATCCCAATCTCCCTGAAACTGTAGCGCACAAGCTCTTAGCATATCTTCCCAGGTTTGAATCGTTCTTTCCGACTGTCCATCAGTCTGGGGATGAAATGCAGTACTGAACCACACTTGGGTCCCAAAAGCTTCATGTAACTTTGTCCAAAAATAAGACGTAAATTGAGGATCTCTGTCTGACACAATTGACACTGGCAATCCATGCAGTCTTACAATTTCAACAATGAAAATTTTGGCCAGTTTATTCAAAGTATAAGTCGCATTCACCGATAGAAAATGAGCGGATTTGGTGAGTTGAGCCACTATTACCCAAACTCCATCATGATTGTTCCGTGTCCGAGAAAGCTTGAACACAAAGTCCATAGTAATGTGCTCCCACTTCCACTCAGGAATCGGAAGTGGTTGCAGCAACCCAGATGGTTTCTGTCGTTATGCCTTGACTTGTTGACAAATCAAACACTTACTGACATATTCTTCTATTTCCTTCTTCATGAAAGGCCACCAATAATGCTCTCTCAGGGTGTGGTACATTTTTGTGCTGCCAGGATGCATGGCGAAGGCCGAACAGTGGGCCTCCTTAAGAATTTCTCTCTTTAATGCTTCATCCCCAGGAACATACAATCTTGTTCCCACCATCAAAGCTCCATCATTTCTCACAGAATAATTTTTTCTCGTACCATTCTCAACCTCCAACCTTAACGTGCAAATTAATGGATCCTGCATTTGGGCATCAATAATTCGTTCAACAAACACCGGTCTTACGTGGAGAGTAGCAAGCAAGGCTCCCTGATCATCCATGTCCAACCCAATTCTAGACTTCCTCAACTCAACCAACAATGGAAGATACTCTAATCGAAGATGATCCAAGGATCCAGACGACTTCCTGCGAAGAGCATCAACCACAATATTAGCACTCCTAGGATGATGTTCAATAGTGCAGTCATAGTCCTTTATCAATTCTAACCATCTTCTCTGCCTCAAATTCAATTCCTTCTGGGTGAACAAATACTTTAAACTTTTGTGATCAGTAAAAATTTGGCACGTTTCCCTGTAAAGATAATGTCGCCAAATCTTTAAGGTGAACACCACTGCAGTGAGCTCCAAATCATGTGTAGGATAACTCAACTCGTGCTTCTTAAGTTGCCTAGAAGCATAAGCAATCACCTTGCCATATTGCATCAACACACAACCTAGACCTTGTCGTGATGCATCACTGTAGATAATAAAGTTTCCACCGTCATCAAGAAGTGCCAACACTGGAGCAGTTGTCAACCAGGTTTTGAGTTCATTAAAGCTTTCTTCACACTCATCCATCCATTCAAACTTAACTCCCTTCCTTGTCAAACGAGTGAGGGCTGTCGGTATGGTAGAGAAACCCTCCACAAAGCGACGATAATACCTAGCCAACCCAAGAAAACTTCGTACCTCAGTGACATTAGTTGGTCGCGGCCAGTTTACCATTGCTTCCACCTTTTGGGGGTCCACATAGATTCCTTTAGCAGAAATCATGTGCCCCAAGAAAGTCACTCTATCTAACCAAAATTGACATTTGCTAAACTTTGCATACAACTGCCTCCTCCTTAAAGTTCTCAGAACAATTTCCAAGTGCTTCATATGCGCCTTTTCACTTTTTGAATACACAAGGATATCGTCTATGAACACAATTGTTGTGTGGATTTCAGTTGCACCAAAATGGATTAAGCTGCATCCTCAACTTGTGATACTCGCAAGTGCACGAACCGTTAGTAGTATAGCATATGTAAGTGCGAGGTCGATTCCACAGGGATTGGTGATTGAATGATCCAATTTAGTTTCCCTACACAAAATAGAAACAAAAACAAAGAACATAAAACAAGGAAGAAAGAAATAAGTAACTCAAGCAAATAAGTTCCCAAGTTCAATTTAGATTAATGGATTGATTCTAGCTAAAGTATGATTAAGCCATGGTGTGTGGTCATAACCTTGTGTTCCTAATTCCCTAATTTGATCATTTGTTGTCTAACCTAAAATTAAGCATTAGGAACCCATTAAACATAGAAGAACAATTTAAACAACCAAGCATGTATCTAATCCCTGTTGTCGAATGTCCATACATACTCTTCCTATTCATAGTTCAATTCGAATTAAAGCATGGTGTATACTCTTAATTCAAACCAAGATAGCTAACACGCAAGCCTAAATGGTGATCAATCATTCAAACTAACATATTAACTTATAAGCATAATGAATAAGAACAAAAACCATAATTAAAACTTGGAAACTAATTCAACTTGAAAACTTAAGAAAAGAATTTACATAACAAAGAAAAATAAATTACAACTAAGAAAACATTAAAGAAAGCTAGAATTGAGAACTAGAAAGCAAAACTAAGAGAATTTGAGGGAAAGAAGGGAAG
>NW_018921533.1:93261-105326 GCF_002207925.1 Prunus avium
GGACATTACGAATGGAATGTTTTACCGTTTGGATTGAAAAATGCTCCCTATGAGTTTCAAAATATTATGAATGATATATTTAATCCTTACACAGCCTTCACCATTGTTTATATTGATGATGTTTTGGTTTATTCTAATTCTTTAGAACAACACTTTAAACATCTGAATATCTTCTTGAAAGTTGTGAAGCATGCAGGGTTAGTGGTTTCGGCAAAGAAAATGAAATTATCTTCTTCAAAAATTCATTTTTTGGGACACAATATTAATAAGGGGTTGATAGTTCCTATTGATCGAGCAATATCCTTTGCTGAAAAGTTCCCTGATGAGATAAGGGACAAGCAACAATTACAAAGGTTCTTAGGAAGTCTTAATTATATAAAAAGATTTTTATAAAGATTTGGCTCAAGATTCAAAATTGTTATACCAAAGGTTAAAAAAGAACTCAATTCCCTGGTCAGAAGAACACACTAAAGCGGTGAGGAGGTTGAAAATCAAAGTCAAAGAACTTCCTTGCTTAGCCTTAGCCAACCCCGAAACCTTTAAAATAGTAGAAATAGATGCTTCAGAAATCGGGTATGGAGGAATCCTAAAACAGAAGGTCAATAATTCAGAACAATTGGTTAGATTCACTTATGGAGTTTGGAAACCAGCTCAAAAGAATTATTCTACTGTTAAGAAAGAGATGCTAGCCATAGTCCATGCTGTTTCTAAATTCGAAAGTGATCTTTTAAATAAAAAATTCCTGATAAGAGTGGATTGCAAGGCTGCAAAAGACATTCTGTTTAAAGATGTAAAAAATTTAGCATCAAAACAAATTTTCGCAAGATGGCAAGGAATACTATCTGCTTTCGATTTTGATATTGAATTTATTAAAGGTGAAACTAATGCGCTCCCTGATTTCTTAACTCGAGAATTTTTGCAGGGTGCGAACCAGGAGTTCCGGACAAGTGACTTCAGGTAGGAGCTCTTCAGGAGCTCTTGCGAGGTCATCCCCGTCTGATCCAAAGCCTTTGATGACTTCTTCTCCATATAATAAGGGTAAGGAGAAGTAGATTGCTGAAAATCCATTCCGTGAATATATGAATATGTCTGTAGCAATTATTGAAATGAATGATCTGGACAAACATCCGAATTTTCTAGCTGAAAAATATTTAAGGGATAACCTTCCTCCCTTAAATAAGCCCCGTCTATTCTATGAAACTCTCCTAATTGAAACTAAATCTGTTAATATAGTTCATCGTCATAGTTCATCGTCACAGTAGCTTAACGGGCAACGGCTAATGAGCCTATCTGACAGCTAGACAACTCGAATAGCCCTGAAAGGGCTAAAAGATTTATCCATCCTGAAATTAGGCCATATTCATATAATTTCTGGGATTATAAAAAAGCATGGGAATATGTCTTATGTTTTCAAAATCAAAACTATTCTCATACTTGGTTCATCCAATTTAAGCTTCGGGCTCTGAAAGAACTCCCAAATTGGTTCAAGAGCTTTTTCCTTATCTGGGGTCCTACTATGGAATACCTTCCTCCTGAAATTAAAGAGTCTTTTCAAATGAAATTTTGTAAATGGAATAAGAATCATCCTGATCAAAGGACTTTGTTCATGTGGTTCATGATAATGTATGAGCTACCTTGGATATTAAAGTGGGAATATGTCATCTCGGAAGACATTGATGAAGAATGGACCTAATTCGTTGGTGGGACAAATTCACAAGAGACCATTTAGTTCCTGTCAAGATTACCCCAGCAATTATTCCCTTCTTTGATCCTGTTGCTGCTCAGCCATTGGTCACTTCTTCTGCCAGTCTAAGTGTTTCACAAAGGCTACAGATGCTGATAGATCAACCAGGCTCTTCTTCATCAAAAGAAGATTTGAAAAAGAAAGTCCTCGAGATCCTGGATTTAGATGACGAGTCGATGGCATCAGCTTCCGCCACTCAACCTGAAGATGAGGTGGACCCTTTTGCTAATGAAGACATGCTTGACCACTTTCATTGGGATCTCCATTCGGATCTTTATGGTGGGCCTAAGTAATATTATGTCTGATAAGAAGACAATTTGTGTTTACTGTAATTATCGATAAAGCTTTTTACTTTTACATTTTCTCTGGTAAAAGCAAGATGCTCCTGCTTTTACTCTGTTTTTATTCTCCTTTTGTAAGAGTTTGCCTTTTTCCTTTTTTGGCCGTTTGCGTGAAAGTTAAGCCAGAATCATTAAAGTGAAGATGCCGCTCTACTGTAGGCTGCTTTGTGATCTTCTGTCTCTAATTGACACATCAACAACCATAAGGCTTTAAATGAAGGGCTTCTCCTCCTCGATGGAGCACCGAAAAAGATCGCCTCTCAAGCAGAAAATCAACTTTGTATTTTGAGTGTTTTGGAGTGTTTTGAGTGTTTTCAAGTGCTACTTTTGCGAAGCTTCTGTTAAGCACTACTGCTTTCCCTACTTCTATGTAAGTTTGTTGAATATTAATGATATTACGTTTGACATCGTATTTAATTTCTCTATATTATTATCCTTGGTTTTGGCTTTGTATGTTTGAATTCCTCATAATAATTATGTTTATTCTCTACGTCTCTACACTAGCTTCCATACGAAAGCTTAAAATTGATTGAAAAAATTTTGCTCTTAAGAGTCTGGGCCAGTACCTGGCGTATATATATATATATATTAGATGGTGATTTTATCCCCATATTTACTTTTTATTTAAAGTATGGTGTAAAATTAATACCCATACAAGCACATTTATTTTATCTTACATTTACTTTATTATTTAAAGTATGGTGTAGAATTAATATCCATATTTTATCGTACATTTACTTTGTTATTTAAAGTATGATGTAGAATTAATACCGTACAAGCACATTTATTTTATCGCATATTTACTTTTATTTAAAGAATGGTGTAATTCATACTCATACAAGCAAATTTATTTTATCGTACATTTATTTTATTATTTAAAGTATGGTGTAGAATTAACTTCCATCTAGCAAGAAATTTACTTTATGAACTTATTTTACAACACATTTACTTTTATTTAAAGTATGGTGCGAGTTTATCGTCTATACTAGCAATTTATAGCAATTTATTTTACGAATTAATTGTGTGATATGATGAGTTTTACAACATACAGAGATTATGACCAGAAGTTTCTTACTCCTCGTCATACAAATACATCAGGACCAAAAGATCTTTGATGATGATAATGATATGAGTTTTACAGCATACAACGATCAGGACTAGAAGTTTCTTGATCCTCATCATACAAATACATCAGGACCATGAAGATCTTTAATAATGATAATGATATGAGAGCCGGCAGTCTCTCCGGTACTATATTTGTAAACAATTGATCGGACCTGAAGTTCCTTGATAATGTAACAGTACCGTATAAATGAAAAGTACAGTAGATAAGAATAGTAAATGTAATCGAAAATGTATTATGAATAGTAACTGTACACATGAATGGTGCCATACACATGAATGGTTACTGGCAAATGTATTGTATGCATGAATTAAAACTGTATTCAGGACTTGATGAATAGTACCGTATATACATGAATAGTTTTGTTTGTATGAATAGTAATCATTTTGGGTGAACCGTCTCTATATGCAAAAGGGATTGTAGCTCCTTAAATTCATGGATGAGCAGTTAAATTAGATGCCAGAAGTTCCTCAACTCATGGATGAGCAGTTGAAGTCCCGTAATATGAACATCAACTATAAAAATATTCGTACCATGAAAATATGTGATTTTGGCCTGAAGTTCCAATAATTAAATAGACAACCCTTGAGGTATTATTGCAAATTGTGGTGCACCAAATATTTTTGGCATAAGAAAAAGATGAATTTAATAAAGCTTGATTCTGTTACAATCAATATATTTTTTCCTTGAGGTGTCGATTGTGAATTCCGGTTGTTAAGAATACACCGTAAAATGAATAATATCAGGATAAACCTTAAATGATGAATTGTGGCTCCCCACATATTTTGTTATTTATACCATCTGGGGCCGAAAGCCCATGGATCTCAATATATCAGAAATCTCGATCCTGCAAATCTGGGTATTGTTAAGCTCATAATTTCATATATATACCTTATTTGCTTAGTCTTTTTGCTTAGTTTCTTAGCATTCTGAGTCATTTACCTCTCTTTGTGTGTTTTGTAGGTCAATAGAGCAAGAGAGCATAATTCATGCAACTCAAACATGTTAAGTGACAGGACTCGACCCAAATTCCACTTTGGAATCTATGTCGAATCCTGTGCATGTCCAACACCTGGCAGGTGCTGGGCACACTTGACCAAAATTTCTTTTAAGGTTTGACTTTTGCCAAATATCTTTAAGACTCGTGGGGCAACTGTCAAATGCGAGTTGACTCAACCGAAGGCAATAGTTTATCCTAAGGCAACATTTTGGGTACCTATGGTGGTTTAAAAACCTTTCCTAGAAAATTCTAATACTGTTTCTCATTAAATCCTTTAATCCTGTTATCAATTCCTTTTCTACTTTCCAAGTCAAACTATATGCTTGGAAAGCAAAACCATAAATAATTCATTCGGAATCAATTAATAAAACTTTACTGCATAAAATTCATTTATAAAACAAACGTCCACTCACTATACGTTTGAGCTTGCCTAACCCTTTGAGGGTCCTTCCTGTGGGTTTGGTGTAGCTCGAGTACCTATTTAAGCGATAAAATGTTTTAATTAATAAAATAGCTCAACCACAAATTTTAAATCAAAATCTTGACTCCCGGCCTTGATAAGAGCTAAAAAGTGCATCATTTATGTCCCTAAAATATACCCTTAGAGCTTATTTATTTGCTAATTTATTCATTTTGGTCTACTATACTTTAATTTGTCAAATAAAGTTTAATATTATTTTGCATTGACTTTGGCCAATTTTATGTAGGCATATAATATTGGAATTATGTGGGCAGCTTGTTGGAGTGCACAACAGATGAAGTAAAAGAGAAAACTAAGCCAATTCGTTGGAGACTCATCATGTGCTAAGTAAGAGACCATGACTTATCAAAAGAAGAAGCTGACGTGCATGCATAGGACTGTGGAGAAGTTAAATTCAAGGAGGAAAATAAATCCTAGGTGGTTAGGGTTTGACTATTATAAAAGAGTGCTACTTGCCCTGTCTCGGGGATTTTGCCTTTTAGCCCAAAACACTTTATTTTTCTAGAGTTATTTTTCTTTTTTTATGGAGAACTAACTCCCTAGCTAAGGCTAGGGGGAAAGCCTTTGAGATGCTATGTGGTTTCGTCAGTTTGATTTGAATGGAGCTTTAATGTTAAATTCTTATTTATGGATTTGTTCAATTTAATTTTAGTTTTTCTCTTTGATCGATTGATGGGTGCTTGAATTTTAGTTTTTCTATTTATGGATTTATTCATAGGTTCAGTCATGCTTTTCCTATAGTTTAGTAAAACCATCCATGCTTTTGAGATTTGAGAAAAATTAGTAGATTGCTTTGATTTCATTGAAATTATTTCTTGATAGGTTGTTGCTGTAGGTACAGTTTATGCTTGAAATTCTTTCTAAACGAAATTAAATTTGGTTTTAATTGTGAACAATCATGGTGAGAATCAAACTAATGGGATTACATATGTATTTTGAAGGTAGAACCCCGACGTCTTAGTATTTTATTATTATTGAACTTTCTTCTAATCTTTTAATCATATTCTTCTTGTTGCAGTTATTTTACGTATTTTGTGCACTTTAACACCGCTCTCTGTGGATACGATACTCGACTTACGAGATTTACTATTGCGCGACACCTGCACTTGGGTTTAGCTAGTAGGCTTTAAAGTGCGTGTGCGTAACTTAAGAAGGTTCCTAGGCCCATTTTCAATAGTTTTGACAGTTGGAATGGCCTGAAAAGACCTGAGATTAAATACACTATTAAATTCTTATATTGGTCAATGTGGTACCTCGTGGGGTCCATGACCTCCGATTAATAATCTGAAAGTTCCCATGGGTTCAACAAAATTTACTAATCATGTCTTGCAAGTTTGGTCCAGATCGAGTGGTCGGATCGGTCACAATCCCACGATCGGACGGTCACCGTTGAACATAATCTTTGAATTATTGAATCAAAGCATCCGGGTGTCGAATTTACGATCCCCAAATTCCTACAGGATCCTAGAGGTGCCTAGATCAACATATAAGAAATTGGAGTCAATCCAACAGTCTAAACATATTGAACCCGAATAACGCCTAATATGCGTAATCCAATGGACAGTCAAACGATAACCAAATTCAAATCCGAGTTTACCGTCGTACTCAAGACCAAATGGGTCACCCAAACAGTGCCCACACGCCGACAAGCGCTGACAATGCGTGGGTGCCCAGAGAAATTTCGGCGACCGGAAAATCTCCGAACCATCAGTCAAGACTTGGAGCAACTTTTGTTCTTGGATCATGGCCAAAAACTGACCAGAACTTGCCGGAAACACGAGCTGAAAACCGGTCAAACTTTAAGTGATAAATTGAGTTACAAAAACATAGAAATCGATCCTATTCAACACAACCAATAGCTAGATCGAAGAAATTGGTGGCCGGAATTGCCGGAACGAGCTTCGGGAAGTTTGGACCAAAACCGGCCGCTTTTTCTGGCAACCACCGGCGGCGGTTCCGTTGGAGGTGAGGTGTTCGTTCTGGCACTGGTCCCGTGAAATTTGGTGGCCAGATGATCTCGGGGGAGGGGGGGAAGTTGTTTCCCACGGGGAGAGGGAGAGAGAGAAAGAGAGAGAGAAGAAAGGAAAATTCAGATTTTTAAAAACCCATTTTTGAAATTTTTACGATTATGCCACTATGCGTGTCTACGTGTCTACGGACTCATCTTGACGTGCTCTACGCAATGGTACTACTAAAATCCCCAAATTATTTCCCGAACAAAAAGTCAACTTTTAAGCCCATTAAAATATTCCCAGGGTAAAATTGTCTGTTACTAGAATAATTTAATTATTAAATGTTGGTACTAAAACTGAACAAATAGAGATGAGTGCAACTTACTAGCGATGTGGACGATCTAGAGATCGATTGAGTGTTAGACGCAGATTCTTCCTGTCCTTAAATGCTGATCCTGAATAGAAGGAAGTCGAGGTTCGTGAGGTTTATGGAACCGGTGTGGAATCAGCCTAAGACCCTTCGATGCCCAAGTAAGTTTGCTTCTAAGAGCTTTTACTACTGACAATGTATTTAGCATAAAAGTCAATCTGAAAAGTCTTACCCTTGTATTGTAGTGAAGGGGCCTTTTTATAGAGGGCATTTGGTATGCTCTTAGTACTTAATTTCGATGTGGGACTCGTGGGAGGGCCCTACGAGGTTGACACGAGTCTTTAGATATTTCGGGCGGGCCCTTCGAGGTTGATTCTGCAGAATCGGTAGGGGGTACCGATTGTGGACTATGCTAGGCGGTATCGACCGTTCGTTGCTTTGAAGCAATATCATCGGTAGCCGATACCGATTGTTTGGAGCCTTGGGCGGTTGGGGAGTTTCATTAATCCACATATCACTGAATGAGTGGAGGATCAGATATGGCACAAACAGTAGTCCCCCAAGTTACCGATTGAGAAGCGACTTCTTGGTTGGGGACTTGAATATGTCTTTGGCATTCTGATCCGGACATGATGGTCTCGTTGTTGTCGATGTGGGGGCAATGTTTGTGCCTAATAAATCACGGCCGTGAGCTGGCCGAAGGAGCCCCCTTTCTCGGCCCTGGCACTTGCTCGTAAAATTGAAACGCAGCGTTTCAACAAGGTACTTTGCCTTCCTAAAGACAAAAGAAAAAGCTAAGGCATGATCATCTCAGCCTCGAGTGCAGGCCGAGCAAAATCACGGCCAGAAATATTAAAGTCAGATCATCACGTGATAGCAGGGACCCATGCTTCATTTAATGAAGTAGCGCCTGTTTAATGCAGCAAACCCACTAGCTACAAATAAGCATTTAATGCATGAGGGAAGGTGGGAAGTGACTGAAGTCAGGTTTTGGCGACAAAAGACAGAGTGATTAGACGTAGACATTCTCACAAGAATTCTTGCAGCTTGAGAGATTAGGTCACCAGCTATCAGAGCAATAAATGCGTCTCCACGGCCAGCGGCGCAGAAACCACGATTAGGGCGGCGGCCGAGATTTACCAGGATTTATGGGGTCACACCACCATGCTTCACGATCCCAAATGTCGATTGGACACCCACTTGCGCTAATCAGACTCCACTATGCGTAAATTCAGCCTCGATTAATCTTTACTTGCTTTCCTAGGAGTAGTGTTAGACTGTAAGGAAAATTCATTCATCAATATATCATACGACCCTTGATTTTCAAGGCGCCGGAGCACCATCCCTGTTGTTCGTTCACTCACCCCATATATCATACGACCGTCGCTCCCTGAGCGACGCGCCGGAGCACCGCCCAAAACCCACCATCGACACCATCACTCAATGGCCTTGTAGTTCAGGCCGTGAACCTAACGGCCGAGACTAGTTCCTCTCTCGGCTACAATTGTTTGATTAGAAGACGAGTTCAAACAGGCGCACCACTTATCCGCCCTACACTCATCAACATCTCAACGCACGGTAGACCGTGCTGGCACGCCCGCGCACAACCGCACCGCACCCAAAAGCAGGAAACCGCATGTCAACGCATATCCCCTCGGCCCGGAACTCCAGGCCGTGAGATTTGTGCGGCAGACACTTTTGGCATGCCCAGTGGGACTCTTGTCAAAAACTTATGGTTGAAACTAGGGCACAGGCAAAGCTAAAAAACAAAGCAGTCGAAATGAGTTCTGAGACTCCTGAGTCCACCTCACCAGTCACAATCACCGAGACCGAACATACGGTCGGGATCTCGGCTAGCATTCCAGTGACGACGGAACGTACGGCCGAGTCCATGCAGGAACAGGCAGTAGTGGAGGAGCTGATGTCCAAGCAGGCCTACAGGATAGAAACATCCTTCATGGCCGCAATGGACAGGTTCCCCTCGGAACTGCGAACGCTTTTTCAGGAGAGGATGCCGGTAGCCTCGCCCACAACACCTCCCAGAGCCGGACCAAGGAGCCAAGAGCGCGAGAGAATCGAGCCTTATGGCGAAAGCAGCAGCCTCGGCGTATCGGCCCACACCCAAGCATCAGGCCACGGCTCAACAGAAACGGCTGGGGGCAGTCCCAGCCCACATGGGCGAATTTGGGACCAACCTGCTCGACAGAAACGGCGCGCGGAGCACTCCATGCTTTGGCCGTATCACTAGGGCACGGCAGCCTCGCGCATCCTTCGATCCATCCATTCGGCCCAGTTCACACTGCGTCCGTCCACACCCATCCTGGCCCAAGCAATGCGATAGCCGTATCATCACAGCAGTACGGGCAGAGCAATCCGACCGTTCTACCACCGGTGCAGGCGTCGTTGTTTTCTTTGGGCTCTCACCTGCACTACGGTTCGGCCAATCCACTAGCAACGCATACGCACCTTGGCCAGACCCACGGCGCTCATCTGGCGTCAACCAGCGCGGTCATCCCGGCCGGCTCATCTGGCGTCAACCAGCGCGGTCATCCCGGCCGAGCCCCTAGTTCAAGTGGCCCAGCAGACAAGGCCACAGAACGAGGGGCCACAGGTCACGCGGCCGTATGCAGCCCAGCAGGAGGCACCACCTCAAGGGATCCGGTTTGAAGATGTCCGGTGGATGATCGAAGACGGCCTAGCTAAGAGGTGGCAGGACGCGCCAAGATATACAAGGCCGTACCCGCCAGAAATTGACCGGTCCCCTCTCCCCCGGAACTATCGATTGCCGGAATTCACGCTTTTTTCTGGGGATGGGCAGGCCTCCTCCATTGAACACATAGGCCGTTTCACGGCCTAGTATGGAGAGGCCGATTCGGACGCCCAGAGGCTTCGTCTATTTGTTCATTCTTTGACCGGCGCGGCGTTCTCGTGGTTCATAAACCTTCCGCCGAACTCAATAAGGGATTGGTCTGATATGGAAAGGGTATTCCACGAACATTTCTATCAGACCAACCGAGAAATAACGGTCGCTGAGCTGGCAAGGATTCAAAACATGTAGGAATTGGTGCCGCACGAACCTACCAGAGAGGGAGTTCGTCAAGATGGCCGAGGAAGGCTTGGAATTCGAATACCGGAAAAAATTCCAGGGGATCAAATTCCGGGACATGCATGACTTGACCAACAAAGTGGACAGGTATGCGTCCTTGTTGAAGGAAGAGATGCAGAAGAAGACGGCAGCTCACATAGAGGGTGTGCCCATATCCAAGGTTTTCGTCGACTGTGGGGCAACGGTCAACATCCTTCCTTATTCCTTGATGAGGAAGCTAGACAAGTCAAAGGAGGACCTCATCCCCAGCNCAAAGGGGACCTACTACAGGAATCCCATCGTCAGCTACGCCGAAGCAGACGGCTCCGCGGAGGCCGAGGCCGAGGAGGTAGAGATGAGTTCGGCCGAAGTCAGGATAGACAAACCCTTCGTTTGCAGAGGGCTTGTTAAAACTGACAATAGCCGCACACAAATCCCCGACGCCAAGTTCGCAATGCGGGAAACGAAGGCCTACACTTTTGACTTAACAAGGGCCGAGGCTATCTTCGACCTGCTATTGGCCGAGAAAAAGGGCAAATTGTCCTTCGGTCATAAAATTCCGAAACCCGAAGAGCTCAAACGGAAAACGTTTTGCAAATACCACAGTTCTTGGTCTCACAACACCAACAACTGCGTTGTCTTGCGAGACGTTATCCAGAAATTAATAGACGAAAAAAAGCTCCAGTTTCCGGAGAAGGCGGTCATGTAGGTCGACTCCAAGCCATTCCCACCACCTGTTATCAACATGGTCGACGCCCAACTCCCAGCTGGGTATAGGGAAGTTCGTCGATCGGCGAAAGGGAAGGAGCCACTGGCCGAACTAGAGCCGGCCCTTTGCGAACGATGCAAGTATGAGATCGGTCAACCCAGGCCGCAGGAAAACAAGAGGAAGGCCGCCGAGCCATCTCAAACGACCATAAAGAGATTCGGTGGTCAGTACGACCAACGGCAGACCAGCAGAGCTGTTTTCAGCCGACTGGGGCCACAAACCCCCAGAACCTCGGTCAGCCTCGAAGAAGAGGCCGCCCCTAGGCCGATAAAAACTTTCAAACCACCGGTCATAAAGGATGACCGTTGGTACCATGCACGACCTGGGGGCAGGGCCGAACCGCTGACGAAGACCCAGCTGAGGAGAATGCAGAGACAGGTTCAGCAGGCCAGAATGCAAACAACTGAGGCAGAAGGCTTCAAGCGCTAAAAGAAAGTGGCAACTGCGGACGGGCCGTCATCCAAGCCTCTGAGGACGTGGCGCCCTAGGCAAGACGAGAGTCCCCGTGGATCATCGACCAATTCAGCTCAGCCAAAAGCCGCGGTCATGGAGAGGACAGACGAGGGTGTCGTCGACATCTATCACGGGAGGGACCCCCCTTTTTCGGCCAACGGTCTGTCCTTTCTCAAAGAATTCCATAAGGACCATTCGGCCACAGACCTATATGGCATGACCCCTGAAAGCCGTGAAATCGTGGAGTTGGCTCTCAAGAACACAAAGGCGGAAGCGCTCCTCATCACCAACAGTTTTGACTCGGCCATTAAGGCCGTATACCAAGCAAACAGGGAAGCCAGGGCAAGAGGTCTGCCAAGTTACCAGCCCGACCTCGGCGGATCAGAGGCTAAGATCCCCTTCAGCAGGGGCGATTTAGAATATCTCCGTGGGGTTCAAACCCTTCCATCAGCCGCCAAGGCGTTTCTCGACCGAGGTACAGCTCAGGGTCAAGGAGGAAATTGAACGGCTCCTTAAAGCCGGCTTCATCCGAACGGCCCAGTACGTTGAGTGGCTGGCCAACATTGTACCGGTTTTGAAGAGGACTGGGCTTTGAGGGTTTGCACTGATTACCGAAATCTGAACCTCGCAACCCCCAAAGACGAATACCCCATGCCTATGTCTGACCTCCTGGTGGACGGGGCCGCCAAGCACGAACTCTTGTCTTTCATGGACGGCCATGCGGGTTACAACCAGATTTTCGTAGCC
>NW_018921533.1:133823-146799 GCF_002207925.1 Prunus avium
GGCTAAAAATCTGCATGGTGGAGCCTGATTGGAGCAAGTGGGCAGTCCAATCGACATTTGGGATCGTGAAGTATGGTGGTGTGACCCCAGAAATCCCGGTGAATCTCGGCCGCCGCTCTTGATCGTGGGTTCTGAGCTTCTGGCCGTGGAGACGCATTTATGGCCTGGATAGCTGGTGAACCAATATCTCAAGCTGTCAGAATTCTTGTGAGAATGTCCACGTCTTATCACTCTGATCCTCATCACCAAATCCCGACTTCAGTCACTTCCCACCTTCCCTCATGCATTAAATGCTTCTTTGTGGCCAGTGGGTTTGCTGCATTAAACAGGCACTACTTCATTAAATGAAGCCTGGGACCCTGCTGTCACGTGATGATTTGCCTTTAATGCCTTGGCCGTGATTTTGTTCGGCCTCGGCCTCGGCCTGCGCTTGAGGCCGAGATGATCATGCCTTAGCATTTCTTCTTTTGTCTTTAGGAAGGCGAAGTACCCTGGCGAAACGCTGCGTTTCAGTTTTTACGAACAAGTGCTAGGGCCGAGAGAAGGGGCTCCTTCGGCCAGCTTATGGCCGTGATTTATCAGGCACAAACAGAACGGAGAAGGCCTTGCGCAAGGAAGTTGATCGAGTTGATTGCTTGCCCTTTACTAACGAGGTGGAACGAGCTTCGCCGCTGAAGCGGTTCACAATGCCATCCATCACCACTTTCAAGGGAGACTCTGACCCTGAGAGCCATTTGAGCACTTCAAGAGTACCATGATCCTATACAAGGCAGACAATGCCCTGCTGTGCAAAGTTTTCGCGATGACTCTGTGAGGAGCAGCTCAAGATTGGTTCCACACTGTACCGTTCGCGTCGATAGGCAACTTCAAGGAGTTCGCCCTCATCTTTATAAAGGAGTACACCTCCTACAATACGGTCAAAAGCATGCAGACCACTTGTTCAACCTGCGCAAGAAACCAGACGAGTCTCTTCCAGACTACCTCAGATGGTTTAAGGCTGAGAAGGCGAACAACATAGGATGCAATGACCAAGTTGCATCCTCAGCTTGTAAGAAGGGCTTGCCAATCGAACACGAGCTATACCATGAGCTGGCCATAACTCCAAGCCAAACCTTGGCAGAGGTCTTCGTGACGGTAGAGCGCTATGCACTTTGGGACGATGACTGTATTGTGGCGAAGAAAGCCAGCAAGCAAGTTGATCACCCGACAAGGCAGGCGAACCAAAAGAGCAACAAGTTCAAGCCCAAAGCCCGAGACAAGCGCATATTGCGACCCCAAGAGGGAGGCTCGGAAACAGGAACTTTCACTAAGTTCACTATCCCGATCCACCAGATCCTGGCATAAGTGAAGGACAAGCCGTGGGTGAGAAGACCGCCACCCCTAAGAGGAGACCCCTCTAGGAGGGGCACTAGGAAATACTGTACATTCCACGGGGAGTACGGTTATTACACAAACAACTGCAACGCCTGGAAAAGGCACCTTGAGGAGCTAGTCGAGATGGCCATTGCACAGAATTTGTCACAAAGAAGGCCATCGATCAGATTGAGGATCGTGATGCGGCTGCCAAGGAACCTCCCCAAAAGGTCATACGAATCAACACCATTCTAGCTAACTCCCAGGAGTTTGGGCTGACCACCAAGGAGTGCAAGAGAAAGATCGCGTAGGCGACTTATGTCTCCCAAGTCACAATGGGTGTACCAATCATTGCGAATACACCCATCATCGGCTTTCAGAAGGACTTGATTGGGCTTGATCTGCCGCATAATGACGCCCTAGTAATCTACATCCAAATTGAACAAGCTGTGATCAAGCGAGTTCACGTGGAGGAGGGCAGTGCAGCCAATATCCTGCAACTATCTGTTATCCAACAGATGGGATTGGAACCCAAGATCAGCAAACTCGCCAGATCGCTCACCGGCTTTAATGGGGCCGTGTCAATCATTGTTGGAACAATTGACCTTGACATCCACTCACCCCCGGTGGTCTGCTCGCAAACCTTCATGGTCATCGACAAGGTCTCTCCCTACAACGGAATCTTGGGCAGACCATGGATCAACAAGATCAAAGCCATCACATCTGCTCTACACCAGAAGATCCGCTACCCCATCCCTGGTGGTGTGATTGGGCAGATCAACAGTGACCAAGCCATGGCAAGGAAATACATAGCCCAAAGGCTCAAGAAGAGCAAGTAGCTGCAGTTCACACCAGAAATGCAAGCTACCAACAAGGCAGGAAGTGCGCCTAGCAGACAAGCAAGCCTGAATTGCAAGGGAGTTGCTACCTCACAATAGCAACTAAGGCGAGGGAATCCGCCCGGAAGGCTCCCTTGAAGAAGGTTGGAAGCCCGAGGAAGACGTTGAGTTAGTACCCCTCGATCCTGACTAGCCAGATAAGAAAGTACGGATCGGCTCGCGCCTAAGCCCAGACGAGAAGGTGGAGCTGACCACCTGCCTCCAAAACAACAAAGACATGTTCGCGTGGTCGCCATCTGACATGCCTGGCATCGACCCAAACATCATCTGCCACCGGCTCCATGTCAACCCCCGCCAACAAGCCAGTAGCGCAGAAGAGACGCAACTTCGCTCCTGAGCGGGTCGCAATCATAGAAGCAGAGATCGACAAGCTCCTAGCTGCCGGCTTCATTGAAGAGGTCTCCTACTCAGAATAGCTAGCCAACGTTATTCTGGTGACGAAACAAGAAAAGGGCAAGTGGAGAGTTTGCGTCGATTACATCGACCTCAATAAAGCCTGCCCTAAAGACAACTTCCCACTGCCGAGAATCGCCCAGCTCGTGAATTCAACTTCCAGCAATCAGCTGCTCAGCTTCATGGACGCCTACTCAGGCTATAACCAAATCCTGATGCACGAGGATGACAAGGCGAAGACCTCTTTCATCATCGAGAGAGGGACCTACTACTACAAGTAATGCCCTTTGGTCTGAAGAATGCCGAAGCAACCTACCAAAGGCTCGTCAATAAAATTTTCAAGGAGCAGATCAGCAAAACCATGGAAGTCTACGTGGACGACATGTTGGTCAAAGCCCCTAAGCGAGTAGACCGCATTAAGAACCTCACTGAGGTATTCAGCCTGCTTCGCCAATATCATATGAAGTTGAATCCAAGTAAATGCACGTTCGGTGTATCATCCGGCTGATTCCTAGGATACCTAGTCACTCAAAGAGGTATTGAGGCGCACCCACGCCAAATCAAGGCAATTCTCGAGATGAAGTCACCTTCAACGGTAAAGGAGATACAAAGTCTGAAGGGCAGACCAGCGGCCCTCAACCGATTCCTCTCGAGATCTACCAACAAGTGCAGACCATTCTTCAAAGCTTGGAAGAAGGGACAAAAAGACAAATGGGACGAGGAGTACGAAGAAGCTTTCCAGAATCTAAAGACTTACCTCACTTCACCTCCCCTGCTCTTAAAGCCTATTCCTGGTGAAGACTTGTTCGTGTAGCTGTCAGTGTCCAACTCGGCCGTCAGCTCAGCTCTCATATGAGAAGAACTGGGGGTCCAACATCTGGTATTCTACACGTTAAAAGCCCTTCTCGATGCAGAGACGCTACCCAAAATTGGAGAAGCTCATTTTGGCCCTTGTAGTTTCCGCGAGAAAGCTACAAACCTACTACCAAGCTCACCGAGTCATCGTCATGACCGACTTTCCTTTAAGGTCAATCCTTCACAACCCTGACACGTCTCAACGACTCATGAAGTGGGCTATAGAGCTAAGCTAATACGACCTCCTCTACCGGCCAAAAACTGCAATAAAAGCCCAGGCTTTAGCAAACTTTGTCGTAGAATTCACGCCATCAGCCGAAGAAGAGAAGTTGGTCAGCAAAAAGAAGGAAAGTTTGAGAGCAGACAGGACCTCCCCTGAACCTGACCAACCTAGAGACATGTGGCAGTTGCGTGTAGATGGAGCGTCGAACCAAAAAGGAGCTGGAGCAGGTGTTCTCATCATCACCCCAGATGGAACCTTGTTGGAGCAAGCTATCACGTTTGGCTTCCATGCCTCAAACAACGAGGCAGAATACGAGGCATTGCTCGCTGGCTTGTGCTTGGCAAAGGAGCTGTTAATCAAGAAGTTGGCCATCTACTCAGATTCCCAGCTAATCACAAATCAAGCCTCAGGAGAATGCATGGCAAAGCACCTAAGGATGATCTTGTAACTTGACAAAGTCCAAGAGCTGTTGAAGGCGTTTCCTATCTTCACCATCAAACAAGTGCCTCGAGCAGAGAACGCACACGCATACACATTGGCAAGCTTAGGATCAACGCTTGATACCCAGTTCAAATGCTCTATCCAGGTGGAGCACCTTGACTAGCCAAGCATAGAAGAGGCAGAGCAGCCAAACTTGATGCAGATCAACGAGGATCCTAGCTGGCAAGACCCTATCATTGACTACCTAGTTAACGAAAACTTATCCAAGGACAAGTCTGAGGCTCGAAAAATCAAACAGAAGGCTGCGAGATACTACATGAAAGGTGACATGCTTGTTCGCAGATCATACTCCAGCCCTCATCTTACTTGCATCAAGTACCTGCAGATGCTCAAGGTTCTCTGCAAAATACACGACGGCGAATGTGGAAATCACGCTAAGGGCAGATCGCTTGCCCAAAAGGCTCTCAGCATAGGCTATTTCTGGCCTACCATGCGCCAAGACTCCATGGACTATGCTCGAAGATGTGATTGATGCCAATGATATAAGCCAATCCTTGGCTTGCCAGCTGAGGAATACCATCCACAGAATAATCCATGGCCTTTCATGCAATGGGCCATTGACCTGGTGGGACCTATGCCGACAACACTTGGCAATAAACATACACATGCAGGCGACCAGCCTTATCTCTATTGAAGGCAATCTACTTCTCAAGTACAAACTTCATGGAGTTTTTTTTTTTAACGCTATGTCCCCGACATACGCCCATAGGCGACAAGCCTTATCTCCATTGCAAGCAAGCTACTTCTCGAGTACAAACTCAATGGAGCCTTTTTCGAGCGTTATGTCCCCATTGAAGATGATAAGTCCATAAATATACTCATTTATGTACTCTCT
Source organism: Prunus avium (assembly GCF_002207925.1). The sequence goes on from NW_018921533.1 coordinate 138,883, forward strand.
TTACTTAGGCTTTGTAGAAGAATTAGACTTAAAAAGGGCTTATTACTTCACTTTTCTGATTTTCAGCTTTTCTGCGCTCTTGGAAGGTTTTTAAGGGAAAATCAACTTTTCGGAGGAATTTTAGTGCAAGGTCAATTGGAGATGAAAGCTAACACCTTGAAGTTGAATCTGTGATTTTTCCAGAATTTTCTACCGAGCCAATTGGTACAGTATTACAAGTAACGTTAGCCCACGTGCAGACAGGACAGTTTCGTACATGTTACGTGAATATGAAGAAACGGAAGCCTTCCCGAATTTTCCAAGTTACGTGCTATATATGGTTGGAAAGATAAGACATTTATCTTTCTAAAATATATTTTTCCTGATTTTTCTAGAAGGCCGAAGATCCCCAAATCGTGTGACAATTGGGCTGAGCTGTATTTCCCTGTGGAGTTAGGAATTGTGATCTTTACTTTCCTATTTGGATTCCTTGTTTACCAAGACTTCTTGGACGACTTTTCAGTAAATTTTAGGGTTTAGGACTTTGATTTAAGTCATATAAAAGGCCAGCCAAGGCCCCATACAGAGGATTCACGTCCGAAGGAGATCAACCGCGCAAGAGGAAAAAGCTGCCAGCGAGTTCTTTCTTTTCCTTTCTTCTTTTAATTTTCAGTTCTTATGTATTTATTTTTGAGTTCATCCAAGAACATGAGTAACTTTCAGTTCTTGTTAGTTAGGGCTTAATCTTGAAGCCCTAAACATGATTTCAATTCTATAAACAAGTTTGAATGGATTTTTCAGTTTCTACAAGCGGGATGATTTCGGTTTCTCGATGTTATGTGAATTCTGATATTTTGTTTCTTTGAGTAGCTAACTTTGAAGCATGTATCGGAATTAAATTGTTGTAGAACATAGGTCAATTGCCATATTGAATGTGTTCTTGTTTGCAACGAATAATTGGGTTAAGAACTAGTTATGAGAAATCGATTCTTGAATTCCTAATAACAAATGCCATGTTTTAGGGTTTTTGTGACACTCATATTCTCTTTGATCTTAATGGATTCTTGATTGTTAAATTGAGTAAATGCCATACTGGATTTCAATTAAGAATACACGTATTGATGTAAATGCCATACACTTTACATACACTTAAGAGAGAATCATACAACTCGAGTCAAATGCCATGATCTTGTTGTGAGTGTCGTCATCATATGCTTGCTAGAAATTGATTATCTATTGTTGTTTATGGATTGATTGATTGTTTGAAGGTGGATAGTTTGTCCTAGCTATTGTTCTTGATTGATTTTAAACTAATTTCTCTTAAACTCTAATTTAAATTCTGTTCTGTTTTCTACAAGCTACTTCTCGAATACAAACTTCATGGAGTCTTTTTCAAGCGCTATGTCCACGACATATGCCCGCATGCGACAAGCCTTACCTCAATTGTAGGCAAGCTACTTCTCAAGTACAAACTCAATGGAGCCTTTTTCGAGTGCTATGTCCCCAACATACGCACACAGGCGACAAGCCTTACCTCCATTGTAGGCAAGCTACTTCCCGAGTACAAATTCAATGGAGTCAATTTCAAGCGCTATGTCTCTGGACATACACTTATGTCTGCTGCGCAAATCTCACGGCCTGGAGTTCCGGGCCGAGGGGATATGCGTTGACAAGCGGTTTCTTGCTTTTTGATGAGTGTAGGATGGATAAGTGGTGTGCCTGTTTGAACTCGTCTTCTAATCAAACGATTATAGCCGAGAGAGGAACTAGTCTCAGCTGTTAAGTTCACGGCCTGAACTACAAGGCCGTTGAGTAATGGTGTTGGTGGTGGGTTTTGGGCGGTGCTCCGGCGCGTCGCTCAGGGAGCGACGGTCGTATGATATATGGGGTGAGTGAATGAACAACAGGGATGATGCTCCGGCGCCTTAAAAATCAAGGGTCGTATGATATATTGATGAATGAATTTTCCTTACAGTCTAACACTACTCCTAGGAAAGCAAGTAAAGATATTGAAAGTGCATTACAGGAAAAAATAAGTTGCTCCGTGGGAGGCTTTGGTTTGGTGTTTGAACCCTTTGAATGTAGCTCGAGCCTTGTATTTATAGGAAGAGTTCCTGGATGAGTAATCGAGGCTGAATTTACGCATAGTGGAGTCTGATTAGCGCAAGTGGGTGTCCAATCAACATTTGGGATCGTGAAGCATGGTGGTGTGACCCCATAAATCCTAGTGAATCTCGGCCGCCGCCCTAATCGTGGTTTCTGCGCCGCTGGCCGTGGAGACGCATTTATTGCTCTGATAGCTGGTGACCTAATCTCTCAAGCTGTAAGAATTCTTGCGAGAATGTCTACGTCTAATCACTCTGTCTTCTGTCGCCAAAACCTGACTTCAGTCACTTCCCACCTTCCCTCATGCATTAAATGCTTATTTGTGGCCAGTGGGTTTGCTGCATTAAACAGGCGGCTACTTCATTAAATGAAGCATGGGTCCCTGCTATCACGTGATGATCTGACTTTAATATTTCTGGCCGTGATTTTGCTCGGCCTCGGCCTCGTCCTGCACTCGAGGCCGAGATGATCATGCCTTAGCTTTTTCTTTTGTCTTTAGGAAGGCAAAGTACCTTGTTGAAACGCTGCGTTTCAGTTTTACGAGCAAGTGCCAGGGCCGAGAAAGGGGGCTCGTTCGGCCAGCTCATGGCCGTGATTTATTAGGCACAAACAACTTACAAGATACAATGAGAATTGGAGTTTGAAAGACAACTGAAAATTCCATAAGCAAAGTAGCCAACCGACCAAGTTCAACAAGAAATAAGGTGGTCAACTAGAGGCCACTTATTGAAAGAAAATTACAAGGTTCAAAAATAGCAAAAATGAACTACATCTACTAGGGGACTTCGGCAAATGACCCTCAGTTGATCACATCCTCAGCTGCCTCAGCATCACTCTACTCAATCGGCACCATTTGTGGATTATTTGACCTAAATTGGGAGTTACTCAATTTAATTAGGAGTTACCCAATTAAATTGGGAGTTACCTAATTAAATTGGGATTGATGTGATTCTTACCACAATTAGGGATTTGATTTAAATCAAATAAATCAAATCCCTAATTAATCAAATCTCGCCAAATCGGGGAGGAATAATTCATTTCCATCTACAGAATTATTCCTCTGAAACCCTAGCCTTCGAGGCCCCTATAAATACTTGGCTACGCACAAGGGTTGAGGTACGTCTAAATTCCTACTGAAACTCTGCAGAAATTCTCTCTCACAAACCCTAGCCACCAAAACCCTTTCTCCCTCACACAAGGCTCCGGCCACCACACATAGCTCCGGCCACCTAGTTTTCCTTCAAACACCCAACCTAACTTAGGCATCATAGGGCCTTTGGCCAACACCCCCTGGGTGTGGTCCTCTCACTCCATATTGTTTTGCAGGGAGAAAGAAAAGTGAAGAAGATGAAGGAATCTTAGGCGAATATTCTTGTGGGATGAAAATCGCTCCCACAATGGTGGGAAAGGTAGGTGAGCTTATTCAAGTGAAGATTTCCAGCAGCCACAAGATATAAAGAAGATGAAGTGGGTGTTGTTGGTGTTGTTGGTGAACTAATTTTCAATTGCATTGGTATGTTAGGTGAAGTAGGTGTGCTTGGTGGATTTGACTGTGTTATCTGATTTCATCTACCCCCTATGCCTATAAATAGAGATTCTTCAAGGAGCTGGGAATTCATCATTCATTCATATTCCATCACATTGTATACAAAGAGAGGGAGAGTTGAGAGTCACAAAGGGAGAGAAGAGAGAAGGCATCAGTTGGGAGGCTTTGGACTCCTAGTAGCCATGGGAATGAAGCTTTTCCATCTCTAGCATGTTATCTCTATCTTCTTCTTCTCCCTTTGCCTTTTGTTCTCTTCTTGTATTTCCTTAGCTTTACTGCGTCTTTCTATATAATAAACACCTTGTAATTTTCTGTTATTGTTATGAACATGATGATTTTAAGTTTTTAAAGTTTGATTGGTTTCCAAGTTTCAATTTTGGTTCTTGTTCTTATTCATTATGCTTATCAGTTGATATGCTTGTTTGAATGTTTGATCACCATTTAAACTTGTATGTTAGCTATGTTAGCTATCTTGGTTGGAATTAAGAGTACACACCATATGCTTTAATTCGAATTGAACTATGGATAGGAAGAGTATGTATGGACATTCGACAACAAGGATTACATACATATGCTTGGTTGTTTAAAATGTTCTCTTATGCTTAATGGATTTCTAATGCTTAATTTAGGTTCGACAACAAGGATCTAATTAGGGAATTAGGAATATGAGATTTAGACCAGACAACATGGCTAGATTATACATTAGAAAGAATCAATCTTTCTACTTGAATTGAACTTGTTAACTTGATTGCTTGAGACTTAGAATTGTATTGTTCCCTAGTGTCTTAAAACTGTTTTTAAACCCAAAACCAGTTTTAGTGTTCTTCTTTATTAGTTTGTAACTTTCTCTTTTCATTTCATGTACTCTTCTCAATCACCTTTAAATCTTGTTTCTATTTCTGTTTTGTGCAGGGAATCAAATTGAATCAATCTATCATCATCAACCTCGCATTTACACATGCTATACTACCCAACGGCTCGTGCATTTGCGAGTATCACAAGTTGAGGATGCAGTTGAATCAATTTTGGCTCAATTGAATCTGACAACAACAGGTATATAGTAGTTAATGCTCTTCAGTAATATATTACAATATTATGACTTTTCCACAATTTATATTTCATGCAAATTTGAAAAAGGCAGTTAAGTTATGAGGTTGTGTTTAGCTCGGGCCAGAAGTTTCAGACTCACATGCATTGAAATATATAATTTGAGAGATTTGATGTGGTTATTTGAACCTGTAAGGCACAAGGTTCCAAATGTACATTTTGAAAAGACGTGAAAACCACAGGTGAAAGTTTAAGAATTTTCCCAATTATCAAAACAGAAATAGAGCATACAACAAATAGATTATTTTCACCTGCAAGGAATGAGCAGGCTCTGTAAAATCTATAAAATTCCATTATGATCTGGAAGTCTCTGGAGAAAGAGGACAGCACCTCTTGAGCTTAGCCACGACCCTCTCTTGGTCTTCCAAAATCTTTTCATTAGAAATCTGCAGCATGTCAAGCCTTGTCTGCGTATCAATGGAGTATGAACTCACCAGTTTCAACAAAGCCTTATTTTCTTTTTTAAGGTTTTCAACCTCTTGTTGAGAATCATGAAGCATTCTCCAAAGAGATGAATTTTCAGTGTTCAGCTCCTGAATCTTGTTTGCTTTGGCATGCAAACAATGAGCCATGTTAGAAATAGAAGCAGCACTCTGAATGCTAAAAGCCATTGAGTCATCAATAGCTTATTTGTCAGACCTTCCTGTTAATTCTTAGCTACTATGATAGCAGTCGTATCATTGATCATCATAGAGTCATTAATCGTGTGATGACTATTTTGGGATACAAAGGATGGACGCCAGACTTTGGCGTCACAAGTTGTTTTGGGAGCAACATTTAAATCAAAATATTTTGGGCAAGAAGAGGAGGAAGCCATTTTAAAAGGTTTCGAGGAAAGTTTTAGAAAAGTTGAACTTTCAGAAAATGGAAGGAAGTTGAGTTGAAACACAGTTACTCCAATCACGCCTTACAAAGGCAATATATATAGGCAGAAATGTGGCAACGTTTCCAGGATCCCAATATATTCCCGGATCCCAATATTTCCTTTTTCTTTTCCAGATTTCAAAACTTCACACATCCTTCATTATAGTCTATCGGAGGTTCAGGGGTCATAAGGACAATTATTGTCAACCGAATATTATCCTAATGGATTTCACGGAGTCACTTTTTCAAAAGCATCTTGAGAACCTCGCAAATTTCTGTAGTTAATTTGAGATTCACCGGATCAAACTATTCCTCTAATTTGTGTATAAATATGTTACTAATGACATTTCTTTGCATAATACATCCAGTTTTTCGTCATATCTAGTGATGCAATACCTAGTTGTTTTTCCTATCAGTGAGCGCTCGATGTGCTTGAGAAGCGAGACTAACTTTGATCATCCATGTCGGAAGCGAGACTATCCCTGATCACGTTTCGGTGATGTAAGGGAACTATAAGACAGACAAGAACGAACACATCGCTCTAATCTCCTGAAGTTCTCCTAAGCTAGGGGGAATGAGAGTTTGTTGTATGCCAGTTTCCTTCCCAGACTACTTACCTACCTTGCAATCAATATCACAATTCTTTGTATATTTTCTTTCTTTTTATAACTCTCTGTTCATGTGGGATTTTGTTTCTTTAGAACCTTCATCAGAAGAACAAATCCATGTTTTGAACCTAACATTGAGGGTAATTTTTTGACAGAGACAAAAGAATTGTGATTTTTGCAGGATATAACTAGATCATTAAGAGTTTCATTATATTTGCTGAGCCGATGCGAGCTTGAATGATATTTGAGCAAAGTTTATCTCACCTAAGGATGTAAGCAATACTTGTGTTATTTCATACTTGTATGCTTATTAGTATTTTTGATATTTTACGACACCTTCATTGGTAAACAAATGGGGAGATAAGACCATTCCAAAAGAATGCCATGCAAAGGACCATTCCAAAAGAATGAATTACATTACAGATCATTCCAAAAGAACGACTTGTATTATGACTATTCGAAAAGAATGGCTTGTATCATCTTGATATGTATTCATGAATTATTAATGCAAATTTTACAAATTGTAAGTTGAATACATTGATAATACAGTGCATAAATTAAAGCCTCGAAAGAGCAAAACATGAGCAGAGTAGTGATCAATGAGATGCACGGCTATTGCATAGCAAATGATATGGATTGAGGTCCCGGAAGGACAATCCATTAACATGTCAATATTAATATGGTGCATGCCTAATGCGTAGCAAATTAGATGGTTTAAAGTCCCAGAAGGACAATTCATTGACATGTGTATATTAATATGTGGCATGCCTGCAGCATGATAGATATGGGTTCTAAATGTTCCAACTCTCTGAATGAAGATTATCCATGCCCTATTATAAAAAAAAACGCTCCATTGGAGGTTATGATCCACATTCTCACATAATTCATCTTATAAGAGATGTATGTATGGAAAGATACAATGAAAGCCCCTGAAATAGCTTGGGTACCCAAAGGTAAAGAAATGCTAATAATTGATGCATGCGCATGCACATGAGAACGGTGAGACCACGAATTGATGAATGACAATTTTTGGTTTTGGAGTTGCTACTCAAATCATCAATGGGCTATGTTGATTGGAACCATGTTCTATTATTAAATGTCGACAAAATCATTGGCCAAAATGGAAAGAGGCACTACTACAAAATAGTTAAATCACGACACAAAGTAGACGACGGTGCATCTTAAAACCGTCATTATGTTTTAAAAGACGACGGTGTTTTTAAAACCGTCATGATATATCATCTTATACACTACTAGCGTTAGATTATTTTTAAAAGACGACGCTTGTCACTAACAAGCTGTTTGTGCCTGATGAATCACGGCCATAAGCTGGCCGAAGGAGCCCCTTCTCTCGGCCCTGGCACTTGTTCGTAAAAACTGAAACGCAGCGTTTCGCCAGGGTACTTCGCCTTCCTAAAGATAAAAGAAGAAATGCTAAGGCATGATCATCTCGGCCTCAAACGCAGGCCGAGGCCGAGGCCGAACAAAATCACGGTCAAGGCATTAAAGGCAAATCATCACGTGATAGCAGGGTCCCAGGCTTCATTTAATGAAGTAGTGCCTGTTTAATGCAGCAAATCCATTGGCCACAAAGAAGCATTTAATGCATGAGGGAAGGTGGGAAGTGACTGAAGTCAGGATTTGGTGATGAGGATCAGAGTGATTAGACGTGGACATTCTCACAAGAATTCTGACAGCCTGAGATAT
>NW_018921533.1:151753-164041 GCF_002207925.1 Prunus avium
TCCATTCATCAATATATCATACGACCCTTGATTTTCAAGGCGCCGGAGCACCATCCTTGTTGGTCGTTCACTCACCCCATATATCACACGACTGTCGCTCCCTGAGCAGCGCGCCGAAGCTCCGCCCAAAACCCACCACCAACACCATCACTCAACGGCCTTGTAGTTCAGGCCGTGAACCTAACAGCCGAGACCAGTTCCTCTCTCGGCTACAATCGTTTTACTAGGAAGACAGATCAAACAGGCGCACCACTTATCCATCCAACACTCATCAACACATCGACGCACGGTAGACCGTGCTGGAACGCCCGCACACAACCGCACCGCACCCAAAAGCAGGAAACCGCGTGTTAACGCACATCCCCTCGGCCCGGAACTCCAGGCCGTGAGATTTGCGCGGCAGACACGTTTCAGCGTCGTCTTTTAAAACAAGCTGAACAAAAAAAAGGTCACTTGATTTTTAAAAGACGACGGTTTTTTGAAAGAACTCTCGTCTATTATATGTAAAGACGACGGTTTTTTTTAAAAAACCGTCGTCTTTTAAAACACGGAAAAAACCATCGTCTTTTAAAACACGGTAAAAAAAGGCCCCTTAAGCGAATTCGCGCTCGACAAATTTTCAAATTTTCCCCCGTCTTTGAAAACCTTATCTCTCATTAACAAGCGTCGTCTTTTAAAACACACTAAAAAAGGCTGCTTAAGTGAATTCGCGCTCGACAAATTTTCAAATTTTCCCCCGTCTTTGAAAACCTTATCTCTCATTAACAAGCGTCGTCTTTTAAAACACACTAAAAAAGGCTGCTTAAGTGAATTCGCGCTCGACAAATTTTCAGATTTTCCCCTATCTTTGAAAACCCTATCTCTCCCTCCTTGAAACCCTCTTGAGCTCTCTAAAACACCCTCATGAAACTCTTTACAAAATCATCAAAAAATCGATATCAATGAAGGAGTTGAGAGATTGAGGTCTTCGCAAATCCATAAGATGGAGAGGGAGGTTTTGTATTCAAGAATCAAAGCTGGTTGAAAGGTTTGATTTGAAAGTCAGCTAATCTCTCAATACCCTTCTATATCTTGCTAGTGAATTCTGGATTAGTCTCTTTGCGTTTCTGGTATGTTCTTTGTCTCCCTGATTTCAGATTTTCTGTCTCTCTTGATTTGTTTGGTTTGTTTACTTATTTTTTTTATTTCTGGTTTCTTTTTAGATTTTCTGATTTGGTTCTCAGAAGATGAGGAGGAAGCTTGCAGATTTATAACTTTTTCTTTTGCAGGTTTTCTATGTGAGTCGTATGTTTTTTTGTTGTTGAAAATTTGTTACCTTCTCTTTTCACCATCATTTTATTTATATATTTATCCTTTTGCAGGTTCTCGATGGTCTTTTTTATGCTCATTTTACAAGTTTTCTATGGAAATATGGTCCAATGGTAAAATTTCTCTTCCACCTAATTTTATATGTTTATAATCTTAGCCTTTTTTCTCTCTCTGTCATTTTGATTTATTTACAAGGATGATGGAGGAGACTTCAGTTGTGCATCATTTGTATGTTTGGATGAGGAAGGCTTGGATTAGGAGTACGTAGGTCTTGTTAGGAAAAGATTGTACTACTTAATTACCATATGTAAAAACTATTGAATCTTCAAGTTTTATGAAATAAACTATTTTTGAGTGTATATATTCATTAATAAAGCATTATGGTTGGTTTTCTAGTTAAAATCGTTGTATAGCATCATATGAAATCAAAAAGAACTAAAATGTAGCAGTTTGGGAACTTATTAGACGACCGTTTTCATAATAAATCATGGTCTTTACAGATAATTAACGACGGTTTTTATAAACCAACCATTGGCTGTATAGATAATTAACGACGGTTTTTATAAAACAATTGTCGTCTTAACCTACAATCCACGACGGTTTTCATAAAAAACCATCATCTTAACCTACAATCCACGACGGTTTTATTAAAAACCGTCGTCTTTACAGATAAACAACGACGGTGAAAAGCCGTTGTAGTTTGACACCCAAAAAGATGGCGGTTGATTTAACGACGGTTTTCAAAGCATTACAACGACGGTGGATCCCCGTCGTCTATTTCATTTTTTGTAGTAGTGAGGCAATTCCATTATAATTGAGAATGAATGTGAAAGAACAAACCCATAGTATGAACCCTAAAAAGATGTTAACCCTACAGGTTATACATAGGTGTTCAAGATAAAGAGGAATACACTCACTTTATATGACACAAATATTTTTGGTAAAAACAAGGAATGTTGAGGTTCTCCATATTTATACATGCAATTGTGCCTTCTTATTGTGCACATTTATGGAGACCAACATGCTATCTTTAAGGGTCATTAAATGCATGGAAGCATATCGCCAGAAGCAATTCTCTAAAGATGTATAAGAGAAATAAATAGCTGAGTATAAAACTATATAGTGTGTTATGAAGTGTAATCCCTTAAATAAAATCCCTGAAGGATTAAAATTGCATGAAGTAAGTCTTTGACGGACATGTGCTTGAAGCACAAATTTTGTACTCAGTATTAATATGTATAAATTGCCTTAGAGAATACTTTGATTGAATTTAAATTTAAAGATGTTGCAACGTATTCAAATGTTTCAAGTTATGAGAAATATTCAGACTCCTGAAGAACCGGTGGAATAGCATATGCAATTATTCTCAAAACATACAAGGATATGGATGGAATAACATATGCAATATTCTCAAAACATACAGTGATATGTACGAATGACTTATTATACCAGATAAATATTTAATGCTCTTATCATTATAAATACGAGGTCATTATTATTATTTTAATGCATATGAAAATCAAGTCATTATATGAAGTAAAAGGCTTACGAAAGTAGCCTATATACTTTTCTGTATTATTCTAACCTCAACAGGAATTAAATAAATGAAGACACATATACATCTTCCAATGATGCTGATGTCGCGACAACAAGTTTTATACAAGCACTATCAAAGATCACTCCTTGAAGTACAAATGTGATATCAATATCATTTATGTTGGATCATCATAGAAGTATGGATACATCATGGGGAGTAATTTTTCTGGGGGAGCATCCAATAATATTGCAAGATCGATTCACAGAATCAATGCCAACTAAGACATTCAGAAAGATGGTCAACAGTACGGCTTAAAGATATTTTGCCAATCATCAGGGGGAGCATGTTGTCAATAAAGATCTTCACACACTGTACTCTTTTTCCTTCATCCAGTTTTTTATCTTACTGGGTTTTTCCTGGCAAGTTTTTAACGAGGCAGTGTTGCATGTGTGTCGATTTTATATACACAAAATTTTATGTTACACATGGTTATGTACTCTTTTTCCCTTCGACCCGTTTTTGTCCCATTGGGTTTTACTGGCAAGGTTTTTAATGAAGCATATTCATGCACGGTGGACATCCAAGGGGGTTAAAAGCGTTTTCTCTCCCTCAATAATCGGGTCTGCAAGGGAAGCAAGTTAATGGGGCAACTCAAACTGTCAACCCAAATCAATGTGGGCGTCGACGTCTATCGTGGAAGGCTAAGGCTCGAGCAACCCAATCGGTGTCTAAGGCCCAAAAGGGTGATGAGAACCCGTAGCAATCGGTACTGAACATTGTTCAATTGGAGATTGATACAGAGATGGGGTTAGCAGGGCTACCTCGTCAATTTCAATGAGACAAATGGAATGGAATGTGCTGGGGCTTGGGAACCCCTACATATTCCATGCTCTAAGACAATTCCTTTGAGTTCAAGACCCCATTTTTGTGCAAAGACTCTAGTTAACATCTTGATGATCATTTTGCTTGAGATGATTTCTAGTGTTCAAAATGCCTTTGCTCCTGTCCGGTCCTTTCCTGATAATCTCTTACTTTTGAGCCCATGCATTCAGGCAACAAACATTGACGAAACAAGGAGACAAAGGTTGTTGTGATGCTTGATGAATGTATGGCATATGATCGAGTTGAATTTTCTTATTGTCCTTGTTCCCAGTTTGTGTCTTATTATAGCCATGCTAAGTTTGCTCTAGGTAGTGTGTCTTCAGATGCTTGGCTAGAAGAGGGACCTGCAAGACCAATGTGTCTCTGCTAGTTGACGTTGTTATTTTGGTTTAGTTTTGAGTTAAGTTTGTAGCCTGTATGGAGTGTGTGGCACTCTTTTTCCTTCATCTCAAATTTTTCCCACTGGGTTTTTTTGAGGCAAGGTTTTGATGAGGCCATGTTTGTTCGCTCGAATCTGTAACCTTTTGACAGTTGAATGAAACCTTACTATTTCAAAAAATATATATATATATACACCATTTGTGAGTCACATATTTGATAGAGTGGTCATATACATTATTGGTGATACATGGTGGGGTGAGTCATTTAGGGCACCTCCAACGCCAAGCCTGGCCTGGGCAAAAGGCTACCCAGGCCCGATTTCCATCTTCAGTGCGCAAAACTCAGCCCGGGCAAGGCGTGGGACCCAACAGCCTGGGCAAGCCCACGGGCAAATCTAGACTGGGCTTTTGCCCGAAGGTGCTGACATCAGCAAGCGAAATCAAATTTGTTTTAACTGTTGGCGCTTGAATTTCACGCGCCAACAATTAAAAAAATTTGATTTTAGCCGTTGACGTTAGCGTGACGTCACGGCTGACACTAGCGTTGACAGCCTCCAACGGGAAGAAGCCATGTGGTGCTTCCCAAATGTTTTGATTGATTTTTTTCAGAAATCCGACGGCTGTGATCTTTTTGGCTTAAAAAATTGCAAAAATAATCGAAATTTTTTCTACAAAATACCAACAAATTCTGGATTTTTTCCCTATAAATACCTAACAATTTTATTCACTTTCCACACCAAATCTTCATACAAACTCTTTTCCTTCCAATATTTTTTACTTTCCACTCACATTTTTCTACTACTTTCCAATAAAGAAAGCATTAAATAATATGACTATTTATTAAAAATATTTGCACATCACAACAAAGATTAATTAAAAACAAACCTTCATTTATTGCAAACAACACACAAAATAAACCATAATTAAAATCTTATCCGAAAATTTAATTCAAAAATTTAATCTGAAATTTTAGGTGATAAATTTATAATACATAGTGACACGTGGCAACCGAAAATATTATATAAAAAGCTTATCAAAATTAATGGTTTAAAGTATAAAAAAAATAGAAAATAAAGTACAATGAATAGTATTTGCCCTTGCCCTAGCCTTCCAAGGGTGGAGCCAACTAAGGCAAGGTTGCCACTACAAAATTATTTCCACTGGTCCGACGGTTGTGCTGCTCCACGATTCATCGGCAACCAATTCGCCATTGGACTCCCCAATGGATTAAGACTCACCAATCTAACGTGAGCCAAGACCTATTGGGAGAAAGACGGCAAAGGCCAAGAGAGGGAGCAGTTCTAACAATGAATGTGCATAATTTTTGGAGCAAATTCCTAGGAATGGCGCACTGAGAATTGAGAGAGATTTGGGAAAAGAAGAAGCAGACAAGGCACGACATGAAGCGTTTGCAATTCAAAGGTAGCAGGCACAAGAACAAGACATGGAGGACAAAGAGATGAAAATCATGGCCATGGATACAAGTCATATCTCCCGTGAAACAAAGTCCTATTGGAAGCTAAAAAGAAGGGATGTTGTGAGAAGAAAGCTTTTCCATGACAATGGACCTAGCAACATGGATTGGTTAAATGATCCAAACCATTAGGTTGTATTGAAAGAGTTGCCATATGTATTAATTTGTTGTATTGTTTCCCTTTTATTCAATAAAGAAAGCATTAAATAATATAGTTATTTTTTAAAAACATTTCATACATAAAAACAAAGCATAATTAAAAACAAACCTTAATTTATTACAAACCACACACAAAACAAAGCATAATTCCAAATAAAGCATAATTTCAAACACAGCATCAAACTTGACTTCATCCACTATGATTGCCTTTCATCTCCCATAAGTGCTCGATCAAGTCAACTTGACATCTCTCGTGAACGTACGAAGATTGCATTTCCTAATAACGGTTAATCATGGGGTTGTTGTATCGACCATCCCAAATTAATAGTTCATGCTCCGTTGGGTGTCCATTTGCTCCCATCGGCCTTTCATAAATTCTTGTCAATGATGTGTTCATGGGATCAGGTTCGAACACCTCTGGAGCATCATAATCATACTCATCCTCCACAATCATTTTATGGAGGATGATGCAAGTCATCAAAATGCTCCGCAACATCTCCTCATGAAGCATCTGAGCAGCACCCCTAATAATTTCCCAACGAGCTTGTAAGATACCAAAACACATTTCCATGTCTTTCCTATAACCTTCTTGAAAGGCAGCAAAGCTTTTTTCCTTCTCGGATTGGGGATTCGAAATTGTTTTCACGAATGTAGTCCACCTCAGATAAATTCTGTGGGCGAGGTAGTACGCACTCGAGTATACGGTATTGTTGATTTGATATGTGATCTCGAGGGACTGAACTCTCAAGACATCATTGAATACTGGGGATTGGCTATGCACATTAAGGTCATTATGAGATCCGGCAACTCCAAAGAAGGCATGCCAAACCCAAGTGTTGAATGAAGCTACAGCCTCCAGAATTATACTTTTTTGGCCCTTTCTGTTCCTAGTGCATGCAGTCGACGCTTCCAATCATGCTTGGGAAACGTCGAGCCTAGGCTTTTTGTACAAGCCTTGGGAGGTCTCTAGCCGTAGGTTTGCGGAGGTACTTCCTCGTGTAGAGCTTTTCTATTACATTAGAGAATCTGACCAAGCACTCTAGGATAGTTGATTTCCCCATCCTAGCAATCTCATCCACTTGCTCTGCAGATGCCCCATACACAAGCATCCGCAAAGCAGTTGTAAGTTTTTGCTTCGGAAAAAGACCCAAAACCCTAACAGCATCATACTTTTGAACGAAGAATGTGTCATAATTGCAAATATCATGCATGATTTTTTGGAACAAATGAGGCTGCATTCTATATCTCTCTCGAAAATGAGAAACATGATATAACGAATTTGGAATAAAGTAATCTTCCAAGAGATTCTTACCCCGAGAGTGCCTATATCTGTCCACATTCGTGGCACGACGATGGTGGTGTTGCCTTGATTCATTGAGCATACACACCGCTACAACCATTTCTTCCTCCTCTTCATTGGCCTCATGATCTTCTTCGGCACGTCTGCGCCTGATTTTTTCCTCTTCTCTCCCTTGCCTCTCCAACACCCTCCTCAGGTTAGACATTGAAATGTGTTTTGTAAAATCTGAGAAATGAAAGAATAGAGAAGATATGGTGTGAGAGGTATGAGTTGTGGGTGTAGTTTTATAGAGGGATTTAGAAGATAAAGATGACATGTGGCGCAATTTTAGATGGTGAAAATCTTATCTAAAATATGAAATTATAATTTTTTAATAAATATTCGAAAATCTTATTTGACATGGGACACGTGGCGCAATTTTAGAGGGTGAAAATCTTATCTGGAATATGAGATTAGAATTTTTTATTATATATCCGAAAATCTTATCTGAAATAAGACATGTGGCAACTGAGAATCTCATCCAAAAATCTTATCTGAAATTTGATGGACACGTGGCAACCAAAAATCTTATCCGAAAATTTAATTTGAAAATTTTATCCGAAAATGTTATCCGAAATTTTAGGTGAGAATGTTATAATAAATAGTGACATGTGGCAACCGAAAATATTATCTATAAAGCTTATCGAAATTAATGGTTTAAGTATAAAAAATAGAACATAAATTAAAGTGAATAGTGTTTGTCCTTGCCCTTGCTCTTTGGGGGTGGAACCAAAAAAGGCAAGGCTGCCACTATTCACGTGAATTGTGTCAAACCTTGCCTTACCTTTGCTTTGCCCTTGCCCTTTGGGGTGGAGGTGCTCTTATTAGGTATTAGGCATGATGGTGACATCCACTTATCCATGTAAAACATGGATTTACAACACTAGCTAGTATGCCACTATAAACCAAAAATCATATAAAAACTCTGTAGGGGCTAATTTTTCAATCCAAATTAAGAAGAGATGTGCTCGGAAAAAGGCACACCTATTCATTATAAATTCATAGTCTAAGCCAATTAACCTAGTTGAATAAAATTAAGAAATAAAATACATTAGGCTCAATTTCACATGTTTGAACTCTGAAAAAGAAACTTCCTAACGACAAAACTTTTTTGACTTACCAATTTTTTCTTGAGACACCCCAACGTAACACCTCCCCATCCCTCCTCGTCACTGCCTCAAACTCTCTTAGTCTCATTCTCTCTAAATGCCAATCTATTCTCTCTCTTGTCTCTGCTCTCTCTACTATCTTTTCTTTTCCCGACCCAACCCTAAACCGCACCCATCCCCCCTTTTCAGCCCTAAGAAAACAAAACTCCTAGAAAAAAAAAAAGCTGACTACCCCTCATTGAAGCTAAAGATTGCAAGCAAACAAAAGACCAATAACCAAAAAGCATTGAAGTCAAACCTATGGCTCACACCCATTACGAACTTGAAGCATTCAACTCAAAAAATTATAATCTAGAGGAGATGCTAAGACTTCAACAAATAATATTCGATAGCAACCCATCGACTTAAAAGACTTAGGAAATGGGAGAAAAGGCCACACCAGTAACTCTGGTGTAAGCATGTATTTATATTACTATATTGATAACTTACACTTCAAAATACAAGAGCTGTTCCAATAAACAAGGGATCAGCTCAGTTACAAAATAACATTATCAACATATCAAAATAACATTATCATCATATCAACTATTCAAATTCAAATCCACAACTGACTTATCAATAACAATCTGCTCATGACTTGGACTTGGTCTAACATCCCCCCGCAAGCTGAGTGGACGTTGAAAAACAGGCAGCTTGAGAACCAGTGTACGAAAACGAGACGAACTAAGACCTTTGGTAAATAAATCCGCAGTCTGGTCTTGAGAACAAACATAGTTTACAACCAGCTCACCCCGCACAACTTTTTCCCTAACATAATGATAATCAAACTCCAAATGTTCCGTTCGGGAATGAAAAACCGGATTGGACGCCAATGAGATGGAAGCATCATTGTCACACCAGAGAATTGGTGGTGGCAACGAAAGAGACAAATCGCAAAACAAAGCACGCAACCATGATATTTCTGCGGCTGTATATGTAAGCTGACGATATTCAGCTTTCGTGCTTGATCTGGAAACAATCTTCTGCTTCTTTGAGATCCATGAAATAAGATTGGAGCCTAAGAAAATGCAATAGCCTGTTTGTGCCTGATAAGTCACGGTCATACACTGACCAAAGGGGTCTTCCCCCTCAGCCTCAGCACCTGTTGCAATCCAAAACGCAGCACTTTTGCCTTCCTCAAAACAAAGGAAAAGTTGCGAAGGCATAGTCATCTCGGCCTTGCAAACACGGTATCGACAGGCCGAGGTCGAGGGATGAAGGGGACACGAAGATATTAAGAGTCAAAATCGTCACATGGCAGGAGGATCCCACGCTTTATTTAATGAAGTAACGCCTCTGACTAGCAAACCCACTAGCCATAAAAGGGCATTTAATGCACAAGGGAAGAAGGGAAGTGACTCAAGTCAGGATTTGGTGACAGAAATCAGAGTGGTTAGGCGCCAACATACTTACAAACATTCTTACAAATTGAGGTCAGATCACCAACCACCAAACAAGGGCATTAAATGCGTCCCCACGGCCAGAAGCGCAGAACCCACGATCAGGGCGGCGGCCGAGATTTCCCAGGATTCATGGGGTCACACCACCATGCTTCACGATCCCAAATGTCGATTGGACTACCCACTTGCTTTGATCAGGCTCCACCATGCAGATTTTCAGCCTCGATTACTCCTCCAAGCGCTCCTCCTATAAATACCAAGTTCAAGTTACATTCAAAGGGTTCAAACACCAAACCAAAGCCTCCCACGGAGCAAATTATATTTTCCTATAATGCACTTTCAATATCTTTACTTGCTTTCCTCGGAGTAGTGGTAGTTTGTAAGGAAAATCCGTTCATCAATATATCATACGACCCTTGATTTTCAAGGCGCCGGAGCATCATCTTTGTTACTCCTTTATTCATCCCAAATATCATACGACCGTCGCTCCCTGAGCAACGCGCCGGAGCAACGCCCAAAATCCACCATCAACACCACCATTAAACGGCCTTGTAGCTCAGGCTGTGAACCTGACGGCCGAGATCAGTTCCTCTCTCGGCCACAATTGTTCGATTAGGAGTCGAACCCAAACAGGCACACCACTTAACCATTTTCATCCACATCACCATCTCGACACACGGTAGACCGTGCTGGCATGCCCGCGCACAACCGCACCGCATCCAAAAGAAGGAAGCCACATGTTAACGCACATCCCCTCGGCCCAGAGCTCCAGGCCATGAGATTGGCGCAGCAAACACTTTTGGCAAGCCCGATGGGACCCTGTCAAAAAGTCATGGTGGAAACTAGGGCACAGGCAAAGCTAAAAAACAGAGCGGTCGAAATGACTTCTGAGACTCCTGAGTCCACCTCACCAATCACTGTCACCAAGACTGAACACGCGGTCAGAATCTCGGCAAGCGTCCCAGTGACGACGGATCGCACGGCCGAGTCCATACAAGAGCAAGCCGTGGTGGAAGATCTCATGTCTAAGCAGGCCCATAGGATAGAGACATCCTTTATGGCCGCAATGGACAGATTTTATTCAGAACTACGGACGCAACACCTCCTAGAGCCGGACAGAGAGGCCAAGAGCGCGAAAGGATCGAGCCTTACGGTGAAAGCAGTAGCCCCGGCGTCTCTGGCCGCACCCAAGCGTCAGGATACGGCCAGCATTCTCTGCCGCCGACGAACAGCTGGGGGCAGTCCCAGCCCACATGGGCGAGTCCCGGACCAACCTACCCGGCGGAGACAGCATACGGCTCACTCCACGTTTTGGCCAAAGCATTAGGGCAGGGCAACCCTGTGTCGTCTACAGTCCAGCAATTCGGCCCAACCCATACTTTGGCCGACCAGGCGCAGCCCGGCCAGAGCAACGCGACAGAAGCGTCATCACAGCAACACGATCAGAATGGCTTGGCCGCTGCACTACCAGTACAAATACACGATCCGTCCATTCCGACGACAACGCAGACGCACCTAGGTTCCCATTATGATGCAATCCAACAAAACCAGGTGGCCATACCTCGATGGCCGGCGGACCAAACGTACCTCGATCAAGCCCACGAAGTTCCTCTAATACCACCCGGCTCGGTCGCAGCGGCCGAGCCCTTTGCTCGAACGACCCAGCAGGTAAAGCCCGAAACGATGCACAACAGGATAGGCCTTTTCAAGGGTTTCAATTCAAAGATATCCGGTGTGTGATGAAAGACGGTTTAGCTTAGGGGCAGCCGGGGGAACCAGGTTACGCAAAGCTGTGTCTATCCAGAAAACCTAAGGCTTGGCACGACTCGCTCCCTGAGGTTTTTTGGGCGCGCCGCACTTCGAAACATTCGGCCAAGGGCACATCTCCTTATGTCTTAACCTACGGCCATGACACTGGTAAACTAATGGAGTTAAAGGTTCGATTTCTCCAAGTTATCAAGCAACTTAGCCAAGAGGGGAAGGACTACGCAAAAACCATGCCCCGGAGTTCAGAAAATTTAGGACAGGCGAGACTCGACGCTTACAGCTCGGTGCAAGTTCAAGAAAAAATGGCACCAAGGGCCTACGACAAAAAAGTCAAAAAGAAAAAGAGGGGGAAGTAGGCGAACGAGTTAAAACAAACGGTGCGGTCAACATAATGCGAGAAACATACATTTGATCGTTCAAGAAAGAAGGCATGACCACCCACTCATAGGTTCCGATTGCTCCTGGACATCTAAACGCCATTTTGTGAACATCTTCCTCGGCCACAAAAATCTGGTTGTAACCCGCATGGCCGTCCATGAAAGATAGGAGTTCGTGCTTTGCGGCTCCGTCCACCAGGAGATCTGACATAGGCATGGGATATTCGTCTTTGGGGGTCGCGAGGTTCATATTTCGGTAATCGGTGCAAACCCTCAAAGCCCCAAACCTCTTCAAAACTGGTACAATGTTGGCCAGCCATTCAACGTACCGGGCCGTTCGTATGAAGCCGGCTTTAAGGAGCCGTTCAATCTCCTCCTTGACCCTAAGCTGTACCTCGGTCGAGAAACGCTTTGGCGGCTATTGGAAAGGCTTGAACCCCTCCTTGATTCTTAATTCGTGCTCGACCAAACTTCTTAGCAACCAAGGCATCTCATGATAATCCCAAGCAAAACAATC
>NW_018921533.1:169194-185595 GCF_002207925.1 Prunus avium
CACTACTCCTAGGAAAGCAAGTAAAGATATTGAAAGTGCATTACAGGAAAAAATAAGTTGCTCCGTGGGAGGCTTTGTTTTGGTGTTGAACCCTTTGAATGTAGCTCGAGCCTTGTATTTATAGGGAGAGTCCCTGGAGGAGTAATCGAGGCTGAAAATCTGCATGGTGGAGCTGGATTGGAGCAAGTGGGCAGTCCAATCGACATTTGGGATCGTGAAGTATGGTGGTGTGACCCCAGAAATCCCGGTGAATCTCGGCCGCCGCGCTCTTGATCGTGGGTTCTGAGCTTCTGGCCGTGGAGACGCATTTATGGCCTGGATAGCTGGTGAACCAATATCTCAGGCTGTCAGAATTCTTGTGAGAATGTCCACGTCTAATCACTCTGATCCTCATCACCAAATCCTGACTTCAGTCACTTCCCACCTTCCCTCATGCATTAAATGCTTCTTTGTGGCCAGTGGGTTTGCTGCATTAAACAGGCACTACTTCATTAAATGAAGCCTGGGTCCCTGCTATCACGTGATGATCTGACTTTAATATTTCCGGCCGCGATTTTATTCGGCCTTGGCCTCGGCCTGCGCTTGGGGCCGAGATGATCATGCCTTAGCATTTCTTCTTTTGTCTTTAGGAAGGCGAAGTACCCTGACGAAACGCGGCGTTTCAGTTTTTACGAACAAGTGCCAGGGCCGAGAGAAGGGGCTCCTTTGGCCAGCTTATGGCCGTGATTTATCAGGCACAAACAACTAGAAATTAGAGTGGTTAGGCGCCAACATACTTACAAACATTCTTATAAATTGAGGTTAGATCACCAACCACCAAACAAGGGCATTAAATGCGTCCCCACGGCCAGAAGCGCAGAACCTACGATCAGGGCGGCGGCCGAGATTTCCCAGGATTCATGGGGTCACACCACCATGCTTCACGATCCCAAGTGTCGATTGGACTACCCACTTGCTTTGATCAGGCTCCACCATGCAGATTTTCAGCCTCGATTACTCCTCCAAGCGCTCCTCTTATAAATACCAAGTTCAAGCTACATTCAAAGGGTTCAAACACCAAACCAAAGCCTCCCACGGAGCAAATTATATTTTCCTGACCTCATCCTGAGAAAAGAACCAGATTATCAAAATATATAGAGGAGAGGGGGGGGTGACCCAAGAAATAAAGGGGAAAGAAGAAATCAGGGAAAAGTACTCACGGCCACGGGAGGGGCTTCACTAACAACCACAGGAGGGACTTCCTCCTCATCCTCGCCCTCCGAGAGAACAAGGAGGGTCCTTTTCCTCGGCCGCTCTAACGCCGCCATCTCGACCGCAATACTATGTTAGCTTGTAAGGAAAATCCGTTCATCAATATATCATACGACCCTTGATTTTCAAGGCGCCGGAGCATCATCTCTGTTACTCTTTCATTCATCCCATATATCATACGACTGTCGCTCCCTGAGCAACGCGCCGGAGCAACGTCCAAAATCCACCATCAACACCACCATTAAACGGCCTTGTTGCTCAGGCCGTGAACCTGACGGCCGAGATCAGTTCCTCTCTCGGCCACAATCGTTTGATTAGGAGTCGAACCCAAACAGGCGCACCACTTAACCATTTTCATCCACATCACCATCTCGACGCATGGTAGACCGTGCTGGCTCGCTCGCGCACAACCGCACCGCATCCAAAAGAAGGAAGCCAATTGTTAACGCACATCCCCTCGCCCCGGAACCCCAGGCCGTGAGATTTGCGCAGCCAACATAGCCACCAGTAGAATGCCGTGAATCAAGATCTCCGGCGTAATCAGCATCGGAATAAGCACTCAACTTCAGCTGGCCTGGTTTATACCGTAAACCATGATCAAAAGTGAATTTCAAGTCCTGAGGATGCGTTTTACTGCTTGCCAGTGAGTTGTGGTTGGAGAATGCATAAATTGGCATACTTGATTTACAGAGTATGAAAGATCAGGTCGGGTGATCGTTAAATACTGCAGAGCACCAACAACTTGCCTGTACTCAGTAGGATCACAAATAGGTTCACTAGAATACATACTCAACTTTTGACTAGAAGCACATGGAGTGGACAAAGGCTTACAATCTCTAAAGCCAGTGCGTACCGATAAATCATTTGCATACTTAGCTTGTGTCAAGTGAACACAATCACCCTTATAAGTAACTTCAATTCCCAAAAAGTAATTTAGGGGCCCAAACAACACATGTTTCTTCATCAAACAACACATGTCTTGAGATGTAAGTTCGTCCTGTACTGAGGTCCAAACATTGATAACCAAGATGATTTAACGAATATCCCATGAACACACAAGACTTAGAGCGACGTTCAAGCTTGTTTTTGTTATATGGATGTTAAGCTCATAATTTCATAAATATACATGCCCTATTTACTTACTTCTTTTGCTTAGTTTCCTAGATTTCTATGTTATTTGCGGTTGAAGTCCCGACCACTGCTCCGGCCAAAGGAGGGGCCGTTACCCTGGGTACTCGGTCGAGGAGGCACGGCTGATGTCTTCTCCCCTTTGCCACCCTTGGGGGGAAGGGGGTCCCAATCTGCATTTTTCAAAGCCCCCCTTACGGCCTCTTCAACAGGCCGAATAAATTTGGCCGAGATACACTCCTCATACCAGACCCTTCCATCCTCGTCATACGCGTTGCGACGCAACCAAGGCGTCAGGGTAAGGAAGGTCATCCCTTTTTGGAGTTGAAAGGAAATGCCAGCCACGCCGTGCTGCTGGGCGACGTCGGCCCTCCAAGATGAGAGCCGGTTGGTTGACAACGGGGGAAGCGGGGCCATCTGGATCAGGCCGAACTGCCACGCCACGAAGTTTGGCAGATAAACCTCGGCCCCGGCCTTGGACAGAACGCAGTGGAGGTCGCACGCAACTAAGAAGGAGCCCCAGATCTCCTTCAGGTCGTTCTCCGTCTCGTCGTCAGGAATGGCGGAGAGGTCGTGCGCCAGAAATAAGGGGAATGGCCGAGTAAGGCAGACGTGGAACTGCATGCCAGTTCTCTCGGCCAGGCCATAGAAAAATTTGTAGCAGAAAGCCGAGGTGTTGTGCTTCCTGGGGGCTCGGGCTTTCGTGCTTGATCTAGAAACAATCTTCTGCTTCTTTGAGCTCCATGAAATAAGATTGGAGCCTAAGAAAATGCAATAGCCTGTTTGTGCCTGATAAGTCACAGTTGTACTCTGACCAAAGGGGTCTTCCCCCTCGGCCTCAGCACCTGTTCGCAATCCAAAACGCAGCACTTTTGCCTTCCTCAAAACAAAGGAAAAGTTGCGAAGGCATAGTCATCTCGGCCTTGCAAACACAGTATCGACAGGCCGAGGCCGAGGGACAAAGGGGACACGAAGATATTAAGAGTCAAAATCGTCACATAGCAGCAGGGTCCGACGCTTCATTTAATGAAGTAACGCCTCTGACTAGCAAACCCACTAGCCACAAAAGGGCATTTAATGCACGAGGGAAGAAGGGAAGTGACTCAAGTCAGGATTTGGTGATAGAAATTAGAGTGGTTAGGCGCCAACATACTTACAAACATTCTTATAAATTGAGGTTAGATCACCAACCACCAAACAAGGGCATTAAATGCGTCCCCACGGCCAGAAGCGCAGAACCTACGATCAGGGCGGCGGCCGAGATTTCCCAGGATTCATGGGGTCACACCACCATGCTTCACGATCCCAAGTGTCGATTGGACTACCCACTTGCTTTGATCAGGCTCCACCATGCAGATTTTCAGCCTCGATTACTCCTCCAAGCGCTCCTCTTATAAATACCAAGTTCAAGCTACATTCAAAGGGTTCAAACACCAAACCAAAGCCTCCCACGGAGCAAATTATATTTTCCTGTAATGCACTTTCAATATCTTTACTTGCTTTCCTAGGAGTAATGTTAGCTTGTAAGGAAAATCCGTTCATCAATATATCATACGACCCTTGATTTTCAAGGCGCCGGAGCATCATCTCTGTTACTCTTTCATTCATCCCATATATCATACGACTGTCGCTCCCTGAGCAACGCGCCGGAGCAACGTCCAAAATCCACCATCAACACCACCATTAAACGGCCTTGTTGCTCAGGCCGTGAACCTGACGGCCGAGATCAGTTCCTCTCTCGGCCACAATCGTTTGATTAGGAGTCGAACCCAAACAGGCGCACCACTTAACCATTTTCATCCACATCACCATCTCGACGCATGGTAGACCGTGCTGGCTCGCTCGCGCACAACCGCACCGCATCCAAAAGAAGGAAGCCAATTGTTAACGCACATCCCCTCGCCCCGGAACCCCAGGCCGTGAGATTTGCGCAGCCAACATAGCCACCAGTAGAATGCCGTGAATCAAGATCTCCGGCGTAATCAGCATCGGAATAAGCACTCAACTTCAGCTGGCCTGGTTTATACCGTAAACCATGATCAAAAGTGAATTTCAAGTCCTGAGGATGCGTTTTACTGCTTGCCAGTGAGTTGTGGTTGGAGAATGCATAAATTGGCATACTTGATTTACAGAGTATGAAAGATCAGGTCGGGTGATCGTTAAATACTGCAGAGCACCAACAACTTGCCTGTACTCAGTAGGATCACAAATAGGTTCACTAGAATACATACTCAACTTTTGACTAGAAGCACATGGAGTGGACAAAGGCTTACAATCTCTAAAGCCAGTGCGTACCGATAAATCATTTGCATACTTAGCTTGTGTCAAGTGAACACAATCACCCTTATAAGTAACTTCAATTCCCAAAAAGTAATTTAGGGGCCCAAACAACACATGTTTCTTCATCAAACAACACATGTCTTGAGATGTAAGTTCGTCCTGTACTGAGGTCCAAACATTGATAACCAAGATGATTTAACGAATATCCCATGAACACACAAGACTTAGAGCGACGTTCAAGCTTGTTTTTGTTATATGGATGTTAAGCTCATAATTTCATAAATATACATGCCCTATTTACTTACTTCTTTTGCTTAGTTTCCTAGATTTCTATGTTATTTGCCTCCCTTTGTGTGTTTTGTAGGCCAAAGGAGCATGAGAGCATAATTCATGCAATTCAAGCATGTTAAGGCCTAATTTGGATGAAGAGAAGAAGAGCTTAAAGACAAACTCATTTTTGGCTACAGCCCCCAGCCAGAAGCTTGAAATGATAAAGGTGGACGGGAGCGCAGCGGATAGAGCCCATTCTCACATCTCCCTCGAAAAAGCGTCCTCTGGGTTTTGAGGTCCTTTATCAAAAAGAAATCAGGATAGATAAGAAAGTAGCAATTGTTATCTAGAGCAAATTGATGAACTGAAAGTAAACTAGAAGAAGCTGTAGGACACCGCAAAACATTATTTAATTGAAAATTGGAGGAAGCTGTATGAAAATCAACAGTCCCAGTATGAATAATAGTAAGTCCAGAATCACTACCTATGCCTCCCACTTGATCATTACCATTGTACTCTCGAGGGTTGTTCAAGGTGCCAAGATCAGGAGTAATATGAGAGTTTGCACCTGTGTCAATCAACCAAGTGTTGGAATTTGGGCGAGGGTTGGTGTTGGACTGAGATGCCATAGCAGAGAGACGACGAGTAGGAACCCTACCCTCATAGGCCATATTCATGCGGTTAAAACAATCAAGGGCCTGATGCCCGTTATTTCCACAAATCTGACAGCGATTGTATGAAACAGTAGAAGAGGAAGCATCACCTGAATTACCAGTACGCTGAAAATTGGAATTTGGTCGGAACTGACCTCGACCACCAGAATTAGGATTGCTATTGTGGTTTGGGGTAAAACCTCTCCCAAATGATCTTCCTCGACCTCCATGACCACGAGCAGCAGCAAATGCATAAAATCCTACGGTCGGATCAACTTGTGCTTGCGCCTATTCACCTTGACGGTGCTCAGCAATGAGTAAGAGAGCCTCCAAGGCCTCATACGTAATCGGAGTGTCCCTGGCCTGTGCAGCACTAACAGTGACTTCAAAGGCCGGGCCGATGTTGTTCATGATAATAGTAACAAGATCAGGATCCATAATGGGGCTTCCAGCAAGTGCAAGATTATCTGCAATCGAGTTAATTTTGTCCAGGTAATCTGAAACGGACAAGTCACCTTTGGTGGTGCGAAGGAGTTCATTGCACAGATGAAGGATGCGATTGTGAGAGGTGGATGCATAGCGACGTTCCAGAGATAACCAGGATTGACGAGACGTGGGAGACAACGCCACAGTGGACAACACAGACGGAGTGAGTGAGTTTTTTATCCAACTCAATATTGTCTGGTCTTGTTGGATCCAAGAGAGATAAGAAGGATTGACAACATTTTCGGCAGAACCAGGAAGAGACTTGGGAGGACAAAGGATTGTGCCATCAACATAGCCAAAAATATCACGACTACGAAGAATTGGAGAAATTTGAGCCAACCACAGTGGGTAGTTGGAGCGGGTCAATTTGATAGTAATGATGGTGGAAACAGCAGGTGGAGGCTGATGGCGTTGGTTGTTGATGATGGATGGAGGAGTTTGGTCATTGGTGTTGGTGGTATTGTTAGGAAGGGCAGAGCTATCAGAGTTGGCTATGGGAAACGTGGGGAAAAAAAATCGTTAGATAATAAGAGCTCTTGATACCATAAAAGACTAAGGAAATGGTTGAAAAGGCCACACCAGTAACTCTGGTGTAAGCATGTATTTATATTACTATATTGATAACTTACAATTCAAAATACAAGAGCTGTTCCAATAAACAAGGGATCAGCTCAGTTACAAAATAACATTATCAACATATCAAAATAACATTATCAGCATATCAACTATTCAAATTCAAATCCACAACTGACTTATCAATAACAATCTGCTCATGACTTGGACTTGGTCTAACATATCCCTCATTCTCTCTTCCCTGTCGCAATTTAAAGCAAAGAGAGACATAGACATAGTTTTTATTGAAAAATGGGAAAATTGCCTCTCGTTTGTCAAAGCTATGTTCCTCGGGTTGATGTGGATGTGTATCTTATCTATTATGAGAAACATGTACGGTTATCCGCCACCAGTTGATGGACATCCTCCAACACCAGTTGATGATGTGGAAGCACTAACACCTACCATCTTTGTGCCATTGGAACCAACTGCCACACCACTACCAGCAAAAGATGAAGACTTGATAGAAGATTGTGAAGATTCTAAGAGATACTCGACTACACTTGCTGGTCATGTGTATGCCAACAAGCTCCCACCACCATCTTCCATGGAACATTAAGTTGTCAAGAAGAAAATCAAGGCCAAAACAAATAGTTGCTTTTGCATGACAAAGAAATTTTCTTACAAGTATAATTGATTTCTTCTTCATCTCGATCCCCAATTACTCTAAATCTTTTACACCGCACCACACGATGAGATCCTCGTCTATTCCAGGAAAAAGTAATTTATTTTTCATCCTAATCCCCAATTTCTTTTAGTCTTTGGCACCCCACCAAACGATGAGATCCTCCTCTGTTCCAGTATTGTGTGGCTACAGTTAATTGTGGTTTTCTTCTCTGATCCTCGAATGTTCCATGTAAAAGTAATTTTTTCTTCATCCCAATTTCAAATTCCTATTAACCTTAATCAATATTACTCTTATGAAGCCCACCTAGTGTGCTTCTTGTCTTCTCTGTATTAGAGAGGGTTTCTAAACCCTTCCTCTCATTGTATTCCAGCTCTATAAACCTATCAGACCATCACCTAGCCCAAAAAACAAAAGAAAAGAAAAGAAAAGACACTATGCCTCATTTAATTATTTTTTTCGAGTCATGAATGAAATATTAACATTATTTTTTGTAACTTTTTGCTTGGAGATATGTTTCTGTGGTTGATGTGGATCAATATCTCATTCATTATGATGATCCGTAACCAAGTGATGGAGATCCTACAACACCAGTTGATGATGTGTAAGCACAGACACCTGCCATCTTTCTGCCAGTAGAGCCAACTGCCACACCACTACCGGAAGAAGATGAAGACTTGACAGTAGAGGGTGAAGTGGTAATAGATACTTGAGAACACTTGCTGGTTCTGTGTATCCCAACAAGCTCCCACCACGATCTTCCATTAAACAATGAGTTCTCAAGGAGAAAATCAAGACCAAAACAAATAGCTGCTTTTGCATGACAAATAAATTTACTTACAAGTATAATTGATTTCTTCTTCATCTCGATCCTCAATTCCTCTAAATCTTTGACACCGCACCACACGATGAGATCCTCCTCTATTTCAAGTAAAAGTAATTTCTTCTTCATCCCTATCCTCAATTTCTTTTAATCTTTAGCACCCCACCACATGATGAGATCTTTGTCTGTTCCAGTAGTGCGCTACTATAGGTGATTGCGCTTTTCTTCTCTCACACTCACGTATTCCTGGTAAAAGTAATTTCTTGTTCATGCCAATCCCCAATTCCTCTTAACCTTAATCTAGATTACTATTAACTTTAATTAAGATCCTCGTCTGTTCTTGGTAAAAGAAGTTTCTTCTTCATCCAAATTCCTAATTCCTCTTAACGTTAATCAAGAGTACCATTTGACATAGCATAACACGATGATATCCTTATCTGTTCCAGTAGTATGTTGCTACAGTTGATTGTGTTTTTCTTCTTTGATCCTCGAATATTCGAGGTAAAAGTAATTTTTTCTTCATCCCAACCCCCAATTCCTATTAACCTTAATCAAGATTACTACTTTCTTAATCGAGATCCTCGTCTGTTCCAAGTAAAAGTACTTTCTTCTTCATTCTAATTTCAAATTCCACTTAACCTTAATAACTACCCTTGTTTGCTCATATCTTGATATATTGATTGATTCATCCTGAGACTAGTGGATGCCACCGAGTGTGCTTCTTGTCTTCTCTGCGATAGAGAGGGTTCTAAACCCTATCTCTCATTTTGTTTCATCTATATAAACTTACTAAACCCTCACCCGCCCCAAAAAAATAAAATAAAAGAAAGGACACTATGCCATTATTTAACTTTTTTCTCATTTAATTTTTTTGCAGTCTTATATGAAACATGAGACATTTTTTTTGTAGCTCTTTTCTGGCTATGTTTATCAATCTTAATGTAGCAGTCTAGTTGCCTCTTGGTTTATGGAATGATTCCTCTTTGCATCTAGCTTGTGAGAGCCTAAAGAGAATTAGGCCCCAAGATGTTGATTTTGTTGTTGTTGTGCAGATCTTACATGATAGCATTGAGATCATTCGGTCTTGATGGTATAAATCTCGCTTGGTGTTGTAATTTAAAATGTAGAGTGGGTTTTATGCTTTATTTTTCTTCATTTTGAAATGATATTGAGGTCTTGATAAGGCTTAGTGTTTGGCTTTGGGAACTAGTATAATGACTCGAAAAGTAGGCGATGTGGATTGTTGTTTGACTGTTTGCTTGGGTCGGTGCAAATAAACGAGAGAATTCATTTGCTTGGCATGTATTTGATGGGTAGGCATGAAGCCCTCCTTGTGGCTTGGAAAGGATTGGCTGAAGAGATTAGAGCTAATTTTTCGAACGAGTCTACAGAAATGCGGCCTTGGGTAGACCATGTTTTGCATACCTCCCTAACCTTTTTTGGTTTTAGCTCCCGTGGAGAAAAAAAGGCAGCATTTTCGGCCCTTTTGCTGGCATGACCCATTGGTGATTGGAGAGGGCTAAACGTACCCCTATCACCATATCTTTAACAGAAACCACAAGACAATAGCAAAGAAACGCTGAAATATGCTTCAAGATTTTGCAACATTCCTTTCCAGCATCATATAACATCACATGTGATCGAGAAAAATATTTTCTCCTCCTTCGTTTGGAGAGACACCACATAGATCCTTCCCTGGTTTAGCATGACTCCCTTTCTTTTTTTTCTTTGATTTTTTTTTTTTAATATTAAAAAAAGTTGCTTGGCATGAGTCCTCAAGTCATCTAGATTTGCAATTGCTTGTGGAGTCGCTTTTGGGTTTTCTAGCACCTTGGTGGCACAAATGCTTAATTTGGCCCCTAGGTGCCCTCTCACAGGATTTTGTTTTGCTGAAGCATAGAGATCTAAGATAGAAACAAAGATAAAATGTTAGAGCATCTCAAATAGTCTCTTCAAACTAAACTCTTCAAATTGTGGTTTGTTAACTTACGTGGGAATTCAAAGGGTAAAATTTGCTACTTTACTAATTTGTACCCCCATCAGCCTCTTCAATTTAATTAATTCAATGTTTGACTTTTCTTTTTCTTTTTAATCAAACACTAATATTTGTTGAGGCCCACAATATCCAAGGCTGGGCCCAAATATATTTTCGGCCCAGTACAACACCTAACTAGGGAAGAAGCCCGACTTGGGTACGCAAGAGTTCGTCATGTGCGTTTGCACGAGTTATGGTCCACGTGCCCCACTACAAGGTTAAGTGGGCCCAAGTCATGCAAATTCCTAGGGCTTGTTGAGCGGGTTGTGGTATGGATGGTTACGAGTGTTCACGAGGCCCATTGATGGTCTAAGAAGTGGAAGTTTTGGGATGCTTGGGAGCACCAAAACTTGAGCTCATTTCTTGAGCCCAAACATATGGGTAAGCATAAGAGAGAAAAAGTGGCCCATCACCTTAGGATGTGGCCTAGAAACTTGAAAATATTCCAAGAAACCTCCAACACATGACTAGAGCCACATCCAAGACAAACCATCATTGAAACCAAAGGAAATTCACGTGTGCAAGCTGTTGGGAGTAAAACACCCTTCAAACCAACACCTTTACCCATTTATTTCCCCTACCAACTCTTGCCAGAAAATAAGGAAGGAAAGAAGGAGTGAGCATTGCCAGGGATAGGAGGTGCCGTAGAGACCAGCTGCAGGAAGACTCTAGAGCTCCAAAAATTCTTGTCCTATTGTGTTTGGATTAAGGAAATTTCATAAAAAGGGTTGAATCAAAGGAAGTAAAAGGAAATTGAGTAGAAAACTTGGCAAAATTGGAGAGAACCAGTTAGGGTTTCTTGGAAAGGAAGAGCTTAGTGCCTATAAAAGGGGGCATCTCCTACCCAGCAGATCAACACATCTAGACTTAGCAAACATCCTGACTCACTATTGGAACCTTCAATTTCAAGCCTTGTTCTCCCATCTTCTTCTTTCCTCTTTGAGCAAACCATCCAAGAGCGTGACGAAGCTTGCGTCAAGCTGCTGGAAATTTACTCAAGCCACCCATCCTTTCATCCTCTTCTTTCCCTCTCTTCCCTCATCAAAATCTCCCCAAATTTCCTTGTCCCCCTGCTCTAAACCTTTGTTTTCCATAAGAAATGCAAGCTCTTTCTCTCTTTGTTTTCGATAAGAAATGCAAGCTCTTTCTCAACTCCCATGCCACAAGCTTCTTAGGCCAAGCCGTAATATTGATCTGTAAGTAGTTGTCTATCTTGTTGGTGAAAGAAACTGTTTGTGCCTAATAAATCACGGCCATGAGCTGGCTGAAGGAGCCCCTTTTTCTCGGCCCTGGCACTTGCTCGTAAAACTGAAACGCAACGTTTCGCCAAGGTACTTTGCCTTCCTGGAGACAAAAGAAAAACGCTAAGGCATGTTCATCTCGGCCTCGGTTGCGGGCCGAGGCCGAGGCCGAGCAAAATCGCGGCCAGAAATATTAAAGTCAGATCACCACGTGATAGCAGGGACCCATGCTTCATTTAATGAAGTAGTGCCTGTTTAATGCAGCAAACCCACTGGCCACAAATAAGCATTTAATGCACGAGGGAAGGTGGGAAGTGACTGAAGTCAGGTTTTGGCGACAAGAATCCTTACAGCTTGAGAGAAAAGATCACCAACTATCAGAGCAATAAATGCGTCTCCACGGCCAGAAGCTCAGAACCCACGATCAAAAGCGGCGGCCGAGATTCACCGGGATTTATGGGGTCACACCACCATACTTCACGATCCCAAATGTCGATTGGACTACCCACTTGCTCTAATCAGGCTCCACCATGCAGATTTTCAGCCTCGATTACTCTAAATACAAGGCTCGAGCTACATTCAACGGGTTCAAACACCAAACCAAAGCCTCCCACGGAGCAACTTATTTTTTCCTGTAATGCACTTTCAATATCTTTACTTGCTTTCCTAGGAGTAGTGTTAGACTGTAAGGAAAATTCATTCATCAATATATCATACGACCCTTGATTTTCAAGGCGCCGGAGCACCATCCCTGTTGTTCGTTCACTCACCCCACATATCATACGACCGTTGCTCCCTGAGCAACGCGCCGGAGCACCGCCCAAAACCCACCACCAACACCATCACTCAACGACCTTGTAGTTCAGGCCGTGAACCTAACAGCCGAGACTAGTTCCTCTCTTGGCTACAATCGTTTGATTAGAAGATGAGTTCAAACAAGCGCACCACTTATCCATCCTACACTCATCAACATCTCGACGCACGGTAGACCGTGCTGGCACGCCCGCGCACAACCGCACCGCACCCAAAAGCAGGAAACCGCGTGTCAACGCATATCCCCTCGGCCCGGAACTCCAGGCCGTGAGATTTGCGCGGCAGACAGAAACCAAAGTGCTTCATAAGGCTCCACGAACTTTTCGAAGCACTCTTGGGGCTTGATTCTTCAACTCAGGCACAGAGGCAACTTCATCCATTTGCTCTTTACAGCAACCCAGGCCCATCTGTAGCTGCTGGAACGAAAAAGCCCCTACAATATTTAATTCGATTTAATAATACCAAATCAATATTTAAATAATAATTCATTATTGTTCACTCAACCCCATATAGGCTTTTACCATTCCAAGAAAATTTTTGTTGTTCCAAAGCTTAATAAATGCATTGAAGAGTGAAGGAGTAGTCCTAGATTTGGTGAGTGGGTTTGAAAGGGCTATTGGAGAAGGTTTGCTGATGCGGCTCACTTATTTTAGTGTCCCAAAACCTTTGAAGAGGCTGTTGGAGATGCATGATTCTTCTATATGTTGAGTAAATAGCCAAGCTAATAACAAGAGAAGAAAAGAGTCTTATCTTTTAGTTTTATTTTCTTTGGACTAATGCACAAAGCTTGTGATGGAAGAGGTGTTGTAAGAATGATGGCCTAGTCCTTAGTGAAGTCGTCATTTTATGTGGGAGCTTTTTGTTTAGAGCTGCAATGGGCTTCTTGGACTGTTGCTAGGTGGCTCAAGTTCTCTGTCATCGCTGTGTTTGAGTTTATAGCACCAGGCCCCTAAACACCCCGAAAGAGTTGAAGCCTTAGTGAGTGCTTTGGTCATCTTCAATGGCTTCTTAAGAAGTTAATGGGGAGAGAATTTCATCTGCTAAGAGGAATTTGACAGAGAACAACCATAGTGGGACACAACCTTAGTTCACTGGATGTATTGATGATAAGGATACAACAGCTGCTGCAAGGACGTTCCTTGACAATACAGAGGAGTAGGTGCTAGAATGTAAGTTGAGTTCAAACTTTTTCTGAGAATGTGGATAATATATTATACTTCCTTTAGTGGCTTGAATGAATCAAGACGTAACATGGTTTGTCATGAGAGGCTTGTGGTGTGGGAGCTAAGTGGCCCTAAGTTTAGCATGAGTGAGAGGGATAATTTGTATTTCTTGGGTTAAGAAAGTGTATTGCAAAAAAGATTTAAGTGGTGTTTAAGGCTTGAAAATGGTGTTTTGCATAGGGTTTTAAATAATGGATGAAGCTCATGACATGGTTCTTGAAGGGATGCTTAAAAGAGATAGAGTTGGAAAGGAAAAGGCTTGGAACTTTAGTTGGACTCTATCTTCTAGCAACTCTAGAATTGATTTTGGCAGCTTGAAAGGGTTTCTTCAAACAGAGAAAGGTAATTCTAGTACTTGAACATGAGAATAATGACTTGTAGAAATGTTTGGGGGGTGTTTAGGGCTTTGAATGATGCTCTCAGAGAAAAGGAAACAAGATGGAAGAGATGGTGCTTGAACTTGATGTTTCCAGCAGTTAGAGAATAAGCTAGCTTGCCTTGCTTTGGTTGATTTTGCTGGCTAACCCATGGCCTTCTTTTATAGGCGATTGAGCTCTTCATTACCTCAAAAACCCTAAATGGTTTCTTTTCATTTGGCCAAGTCTTCTCCTTTCTTTCTTCTCACTTCCTCCAACCTAACCTTAATTAGTAAAAAATTTCACTGAAATTTGCTGAAGCCATGGTCATTGAGACAACATTTTGGTGCCCCAAAGCTTTCCTTGTAGCCAGAGCTTTCAAATGCTTTTTTCTTTGGCAACACTCCAACTTGCCTTTCTCTTCTCTTTTTGTGCGTGAACTTATAGAGGTAAATATAAGTAAAGCTGGTGGTCAAACAGAATGGTCGATGCTTATCTCTTCCAACAACCTAAATATCTAGGTAAATTGAATTTCACAGGTTTCAGCTTGAATTGGGCAAGGTTGGTTCGATCTCAAACAAAGAGTTGCTCTCTCTAAGTGACCCATGTGGTTGGGTTCAAGAAAGTGGGCTTAGGTTTTGGTGCTCCCAATCAATCCAAAACCTCCATCTTTTGAACCCTCAAAGGGCCTTATGAACGCTTGTGACCA
Source organism: Prunus avium (assembly GCF_002207925.1). Next base: position 183,700 of record NW_018921533.1, read on the forward strand.
TCCACACCACAACCCGCTCAGCAAGCCCCATGCATTTACGTGGCTTGGGGCCCACTTAAGCTTGTTAGGTGATTTGGAACTGAAATGAGTTGATAGGCATTGCATGTTATTTGCGTGCTTATGCTTGAGCTACACTGTATTGAACTGGCTTAAGGTTATGTTAGATGATGCTTGACAAAGCAATGTGCTAAGTGAGCTCAGGTATGTGAAATTGGTAAACCTTACAGGTTTGTATATGAAAAGGAAAACCATTTAATTAATACTTCTCAAATTCTTGGAAAACATTGTAAACTTGTTAATTTAATCCTTATTGTAAAATCGTAAATTCAACACAACCAAAGTAAACCCGTTAATATAAAATAGAATCATCAAAACCCAATTTTTTTTTTCCCGCAACCATACTCTTGCAAAAATACAATATGCCAAGTAATTTCCAAATATCCTATCTCAATTCCGAACTTCATTTCAAATGTTCATACCTGTGCAGAGTACTCTCAGTGCACATGCTCAAGAAACCTCAACCTATAATCCACACATATATCCACACACACACACACACACACACACACACACATTCACCACACCATCGTCATGTGCTGGGGAAAAACAATCCAACTTAACTAGATCACATGGCAAATGAAGGAAAACTTTAGAAAATCATGAGTTTCATTTAAACATCAACATAGATAATTAAAATCATGGCAACAGAAGCTTAAGCATGCATCTATGAGTTCAAAAACAAAAACTTTTCCGATGAATCTTTTAAGCCAAGTGATAGTTGTACTACTTTCCTAGAGCATACTTCTAGGAAGATTGGAAGGAGGAGTTACCCTGTTTGTACCTAATAAATCTCGGCCAAGAAAGTTGACCGAAGGGGTCTGGTCGAAGGACCAACAACTCGGCCCTAGCATCTATCCACGGTCAAGGCATCATTCGCTTCCTTTATTTAAAGACAAATGAGCTTATAAATCAATGCAACCTCGGTTAAATTGGCTGAGGACACCTCAGATACACGGCCAAAGTAGGAGAATCAAGTGATATCGCCACGTGGCATCATGGCCCCACGCTTCATTTAATGAAGTAGCACCTCTGACCACTGCAGCAAAACCACTAGCCGCAAAAAAGCATTTAATGCACGAGGGAATGAGGGAAGTGATTGGAGTCAGGATATGGTAAGGAAAGTCAGAGTGGTTAGGCGCAAACATTCTTACAGATTTAGAGGTCAGGTTACCAACCATCAGACCAGAGCATTAAATGCGTCCCCACGGCCAAAGCAGAACCCACGATCAGGAAGGCGGCCAGGATTTATGGGGTTACACCACCATGCTTCATGATCCCAAATGCCGATTTGACTACCCACTTGCTCTGATCAGACCCATCATGCGGAGTTTCAGCCTCGATTGTCTCTCCAGAGCTCCTCCTATAAATACCTGTTTGTGCCTGATAAATCACGGCCACGAGCTGGCCGAAGGAGCCCTTTTCTTTCGGCCCTGGCACTTGTTTGCAGAGGCTGAAACGCAGTGTTTCACCAGGGTACTTCGCCTCCTTAAAAATAAAAGAAGGAAATGCTAAGGCATGATCATCTCGGCCTCAAACGTAGGCCGAGGCCGAGGCCGAACAAAATTGCGGCCAAGACATTAAAGGCAAATTATCACGTGACAGCAGGGTCCCAGGCTTCATTTAATGAAGTAGTGCCTGTTTAATGCAGCAAAACCCATTGGCCACAAAGTAGCATTTAATGCATGAGGGAAGGTGGGAAGTGACTGAAGTCAGGATTTGGTGATGAAGATCAGAGTGATTAGACGTGGACATTCTCACAAGGATTCTGGCAGCTTGAGATGTTGGTTCACCAGCTATCCAGGCCATAAATGCGTCTCCACGGCCAGAGGTTCAGAA
>NW_018921533.1:228182-239092 GCF_002207925.1 Prunus avium
AACATGCTTGAATTGCATGAATTATGCTCTCTTGCTCTATTGGCCTACAAAACACACAAAGGGAGGCAAATAACTTAGAAATCTAAGAAAATAAGCAAAAGAAGTAAGTAAATTGGGCATGTATATGTATGAAATTATGAGCTTAACAGCTGGCACGCCCGCGCACAACCGCACCGCACCCAAAAGCAGGAAACCCCGTGTTAACGCACATCCCCTCGCCCCGGAACTCCAGGCCGTGAGATTTGCGCGGCAGACAGTGATAATTCCTCTTATACACGGCCAAGATCGGAAAGTCAAGTGGCGTCGCCATGTGGCGTCAAGGTCCCACGCTTCATTTAATGAAGTAACGCCTCTGACTCCAGCAGAAGACCCACGTCACGTAAGAGCATTTAATGAGCAGGAGAGGAAAGGAAGTGGTTGAAGTCAGGATATGACGAGTAAAATCAGTGATTAGGTGCGGAAATCTCACGACTTGTAAGATTAAGTCACCAACCATCAGACCAGGGCATTAAATGCTCCTCCAAGGCCCGAGACGTAAAGCCCACCATCAGGGCGACGGCCGAGATTTATGGGGGTCACACCACCATGCTTCACATTCCCAAATGTCGATTCGACTACCCACTAGCTCTAATCAACCTCACCAGGCAGATTTTCAGCCCCATTGTCTTCTCAGGATCTTCCCTATAAATACCGGGCTCCAAATACATTTAAGAAGTTCAACACCAAACACAAGCCTCCCACGGAGCAGATTATATTTTCCTATCATTTACTTCCTGTCATTTATCCTCTTATAATGCAATTTCAATACTTTTACTAACTTTCTTAGGAGTAGTGACAATTTGTAGGAAAATCTATTCATCAATATATCATACGACCCTTGATTTTCAAGGCGCCGGAGCACCATCCTTGTTATTTTTCCGTTCATCTCATATACCATACGACCGTTGCCACCCGGCAATGTGCCGGAGCACCACCTAGAAACCCACCATCAACACCACCATTAACGGCCTTGTAGCCCAGGCCGTGAACCCAACGGCCGAGATCAGTTCCTCTCTCAGCCACAGTCACTTTGATTAGAAGTCAGACTCAAAACAGGCACACAACTCATCTATTCACCCAATCACATCACCCTCAGACGCACGGTAAACCGTGCTGGCACGCCCGCGCACAAGCACACCGCACCAAAGAAGGACGACCTGTGTTGACGCAGATCCCCTCGGTCCGGAGAAACTGGCCGTGAGATTTGCGAAGCCAACACTTTTGGCATGCCCGGTGGGACCTACACTGTCAAAAGCCTTATGGTGGAAACTAGTTGACAAGCAAAGCTCAAGAACAAGAGAATCGAGATGACTTCGGAGACTCCTGAGTCAACCTCACCAATAACGACCTCCGAGACTGAGCAAACGGTCAGCGTCTCGGCCAGCGTTCCGATAACGACCTACAGGATAGAGATCTCCTTTACGGCCGCAATGGATAGAATTTCATCAGATTTACGAACTCTCTTCCAAGAAAGGATGCCGATGGCTTAACCCACAACTCCCCCTGGAGCTGGACAGAGAAGTGAGGAGCGCGAAAGGGCTGAGCCCTACGATGAAGGCAGCAGTCTCGGCGCTTCTGGCCGCATATCGGTGTCAAGCTATGGTCAGCATTCTCAGCCGCCGATAAATAGTTGGGGGCAGTCCCAGCAAACATGGGCAAATCCCGGCCCGACCTATCTAGCAGAAACGCCGCACAGCCACATCCAGATAGCTGTGCTGTTAGGGCAGAATAGCCCCATGCACTCCGTTGTCCAAAAACTCGGCCCTATCCATACTCTGGCCGCCCAAACACAGCCTGGCCCAAACAACGCGACCGCGACATCATTACAGCAGTACGGCCAGAATGGTTTGGCCATTGCGCAACCATTGCAGACGCCGATATTCCCGTTGGGCTCCCAGTTTCAGCATGGTTCGACCGTCCCAACGACAACCTGTATGCACTTGGCTTCCCACTGCCAGAGTGGTCCGATCCGACAGAATCAGGTGGCCACACCACTACGGCAGGTGGACCATGTGCACTCTGGCCAAGCCCACAACGCTTACCAAGTGCAGTTCGGCTCAGTCACCACGACCGAACCCCTCGTTCAAATGGCCCAGCAGATAAGGCCACAATACGATGCGCAACAAGTCCAACGGCCGTTTGCGGCCCAGCTGGAGTCGAGTCGAAGATGTTCGGCGAATGATCGAGGACGACCTAGCTCAAGGACGGCCGGAGGCACCAAGGTATACCAAGCCTTACCCGCCAGAGATTGACCGCACCCCTCTTCCCCGGAATTTTCAGTTGCCTAAATTCATGCTGTTTTCCGGGGATGGGCAGACCTCATCCATCGAACACATAGGCCGTTTTACGGCCCAGTGTGGAGAGGCCAACTCGGATGCCCAAAAGCTCTGACTGTTTGTTCACTCCCTGACCGGCACGACATTCTCATGGTTTATAAATCTTCCACTGAATTTGGTGAGGGACTGGTCTGACATGGAGAGGATTTTCCATGAACACTTCTACCAGACCAACTGGGAGATAACTGTCGCTGAGCTGGCAAGGATGAGCCAAGCGTCGTGAGACGTGTAGGAATTGGTGCCGAACTAACCTACCAGAGAGGGAGTTCGTCAAAATGGCCAAAGAAGGGCTGGAGTTTGAGTACTGAAAGAAGTTCCAGAGGATCGAATTCCGGGACATGCATGACCTGATCAATAAGGTAGACAGACATGCATCCCTATTGAAAGAGGAAATGCAGAAGAAAACGGCTTCAAAGGGGACTTATTACAAGAATCCCATCGTCGGTTACGCCGAAGCGGACAACCCCGCCGAGGCCAAGAACAGCGAGAAACTTGTCAGCATAGACAAACCATAGACAAACCATTCATCTGCAAGGAACTTGTCAAGGCCGACAATAGCCGAACGAAGATTCTCGACGCCAAGTTTGCGGCCCGAGAAACAAAGGCCTACACCTTTGATTTGACAAGAGCCGAGGCTATCTTCGATCTATTATTGACCGAGAAGAAGGTCAAATTATCTTTCAGCCATAAAATTCCGAAGGCCGAGGAGCTCAAAGGGAAGACGTTCTGCAAATACCACAGCTCTTGGTCTCACAGCACTAATAACTGTATCGTCCTATGGGACGTTATTCAAAGCTAATAGGCGAGAAGAAACTCCAGTTCTCGGAGAAGGCTGCTATGAAGGTTGACACCGAGCGGTTCCCTCCACCCGTCATAAACATGGTCAACGCCCAGTTCCAGACCGAGTATAGGGAGGTTCATCGGCCTATTAAGGCTACGGCAGGAAGCTCGACGTCAGCACTAAAGCTGGCGAGAGAAAAGGGGGTGTTGCCCGAACCGGAGTTGGTGTTTTGCGACCGGTGCAAGAATGAGATCAGTCAACCCAGGTCGCGGGAGAACAAAAGGAAGACCGTTGATTCCTCTCGGTCGACCGCGAAGAAGTTCGCCGACTAGAACGGTCATCGATCGGTCAGCAGGGCCGTTTTTGACAGATTGGGGGCACGAATTCCCGGTGGCCCGTATAGCTGAGAAAAGGAGCTCGCCCCAAGGCAAGTTAAGACTTACAGACCACCGGTCGTGCAGGATGATCGCTGGTACCACACACGACCTGAGGGCAGGACCGAGCCGTTGACAAAAACCCAGCTAAGGAGGATGCAGAGACAGGTTCAGCAAGCCAGAGCGCAGTCAGCCCAGGTCGAAGGCTCTAAACGCCAAAAGAAAATGACGGCCACAGACGAGCGACCATTCGTACCAACCAACCTCTCTACTACGAAAGAGGCCAGCACCAAACCTCCAAGGGCGTGGTGTCCTCCTCAAGATCAAAACCTTCATGAAGTAGCGGCCGTTTCTACAAAACCGAGGGCTACGACCCCGGAGGAGTCAGACGAGGGTATCATTGTTGTTTACCGCGGAAGGGATCCCCCATTCTCGGCCAACGGTCTGTCCTTCCTTATAGAATTCCCCAAAGACCACTCTGCCACTGACCTATACGGCATGGTCCCTAAGAACCAGGAAATCATTATTACCAAAGGATTTGACTCAGCCATTAAGGCCGTATACCAAGCAAGCCGGGAGGCTAGGGCCAAAGGGATGTCGGGTTACCAACCTAACTTAGGAAGATTGGAGGCCAAGGCTCCTTTCAGCAAAGACGATCTAGAATACCTCCGCCAATACTTTACCATAACCCCGGTCGACACTGTCTTTGGTCTGACGGCGGAGGAAAAGGTCCGGATCAGCCGATTGGATGAGTACTTGACGGCTAGAGATGTGTTGGCTAAGGCCAGACGAGCCCTCAAGGGAAAGTTCGAGGTCTCAAGCCTCTTTGCGTTCAAAGTTTCCACGAGCAACATCCCTGAGACTGCGAGGCCTGTGATCGACGGCCTCAGCGATCCCTTCCTAGGGATTGAGGCCGAAGATGAACCCGAGTTAGGGTTGTTTGATGAAGAATACAGGGGGACTCTCGGGGTGGGCGAGGAAAGGCTCTTCACCAAGGATGACTGCACGGTCGAGGTAGAAGTTGATAAAGGAAACCTGCACGGACCGAATTAAGTGAGCATCAACATGGTCTTAGTGCTGCCGTCTGAGTTTTCAGCCCCAGGGGGACAGAGCAGCGGCCTGGACAATGATGTGTTTGAAGAGAGGCTCGATCAGAGGCCGAAGACCAAGGAGGAATTGTTGGCCATGGCCTTTAACGAGGTTATACCCAGAAACGAACCAAACAAGTACTGACACCTAAAGCCGTTATACATCTCGGCTCATGTGGAGGGAGTACCCATGTCTAAAGTCTTCGTTGACTGTGGTGCGACGGTCAATATTCTTCCCTATTCCCTGATGAGAAAATTAGAAAAATCAAAGGAGGACCTCATCCCTAGCGACGTAGTCATGAGCAGCTTCGTTGGTGATAAATCTAAAACCATTGGGGTATTACAGTTGAAAATTACCGTGGCTAATTAGACGAGAGTCGCGGCCTTCTACGTAGTCGAATCCAGTGTAGACTAAAATATATTGCTTGGCCGTGATTGGATTCATCAGTCTGGATGCATACCGTCCTCCCTTTTTCAATTACTGTTCTTCTGGGATGGCCAGAAAATGTCCATACACCCGGCTGACGAGAAGCCGTTCGAAGCCAACACAGTACTAGCATGGATTTACGACGACGACGTTGGGTGGGTCGTCCTCACCGGCCACGATGCAAGCGGCCGACCAACCAGGACAACGACCCAGAAAGTCTTGGAGTTAGGTGCCGAAAATGTCCGACAGGATTCGGCACGCAAAGCGTTGATCGACCTTACTAGCCTTTAAATGACAGACAAAGCAACCAAGGAGGAAGGAGCAGCGGCCATGACCGACCTGCTGGAAGACTTCTTAAGCATTGGGCGGAAGAATCCTTATGGCCAAACTCACCGATCAACCTAATTGAGTTCCTCCACGAATCAGATGATGTAGATGTTTTGACCATCGACGACTTGGAAACAGCACCTGCCATGATGGAGGATGCCTACCCTGAAGTTCAGGACCCCTTATTGGAAATAAATGTAGGAATGGAGGCTGAACCTCGGCCTCTTTTTGTAAGCCAACTTTTAAATTCAGAGTTAAAGGCCGAGATTATCGGCCTGCTCCATGAATATAAAACTATTTCACTTGGGATTATCATGAGATGCCTGGATTGCCAAGAGGTTTGGTCTAGCATGAGTTAAAAATCAAGGAAGGTTTTAAACCATTCCAACAACCACCAAGGCAATTCTTGACCGCCGTATAGCTAAAAGTCAAGGAGGAAATCGAACGGCTCCTTAAAGCCGGCTTCATCTGTACTGCGCGGTACGTTGAATGGTTGGCCAACATCGTACCAGTTTTGAAAAATACCGGGGCTTTGAGGGTTTGCACTGATTATAGAAATCTGAACCTTGCGACCCCCAAAGATGAGTATCCCATGCCTATGTCCGATCTTTTGGTAGACGGGGCCGCGAAGCACGAGCTCCTTTCCTTTATAGACGGCCATGCTGGTTACAACCAGATCTTCATCGCCGAGGGTGATGTCCACAAGATGGCGTTCAGATATCCGGGGGCCATCGGAACCTATGAGTGGGTGGTCATGCTGTTCGGTCTAAAGAACGTCGGCGCAACGTACCAACGGGCTATGAACCTTATTTTCCACGACCTTATTGGCCGAACCGTCGAAGTCTACATCGACGACGTGGTCGTCAAATCCCTGTCCAAGGCTGACCACGTAGGACATATCCGTCAGGTGTTCGATCGAATGAGGGTGCACGGCCTGAAGATGAACCCTATGAAATGCGCCTTCGGTGTCATGGCCGGGAACTTCCTAGGTTTCTTGGTCCATCAATGAGGGATCGAGGTAGATAAAAATAAGGCTAAAGCCATTATGGCAGCATTGCCGCCAAGGACCAAGAAAGAGCTCCAGTCATTCCTCGGCAAAGTCAACTTTTTTAGGTGTTTCATATCCAATTTGGCAAGGAAGATTCAGCCATTGACCCCCTTGCTCAAGTTAAAGGACGTGGAGCGGTTCGTGTGGGGGGCCGAGCATCAGACGGCCCTCAACGAAATCAAAAGGTATTTATCTCAACCACCAGTCCTTATGCCACCCAGAAGAGGGAAACCCCTGAGGCTCTACATTTCGGCTTCTGAGGGCTCTATCGGCTGTCTACTGGCCCAGAACAACGAGTCTGGGCGTGAACAAGCCATACACTATCTTAGCCGCACCCTTAACATAGCTGAGCTAAACTATTCTCCAGTCGAAAAGCTATGCTTAGCACTTTATTTCACGGCCACCAAATTGCATCATTATATGCTTCCTTCGGTCGTTCAGATTATCTCTAAGACTGATCTCATCACATATATGCTTACCAGGCCGATCATACGCGGCCGAATTGGTAAGTGGACAATGGCTTTGTCAGAGTTCACCTTCCAGTATGTGGCTCAGAAGTCGGTCAAGGGTCAGGCTTTGGCCAACTTTCTAGCTCACCACCCGGCTCAAGGGCAGGAGGAGGAGATGGAAGTCGAGATCGGCATGGCCCTCGTGGAAAAGAATTACTGGACCATGTACTTCGACAGCTCAAGTACCGAGACCATATCTGGGGCCGGAGTCGTGATTGAATCCCCTCAGGGGCAGAGATGGCAATTCGCATTCCAGCTTAATTTCAAATGCGCACCAACAATCAAGCCGAGTATGAGGCACTTATCATTGGCCTCGAAATTCTGAAGGAAATGAAGGCAACTCGCATTTTGGTTCACGGCGATTCTCAGCTGGTGTTCAACCAACTGACTGGGGAATATCAATACACAAGCGAGAATCTGACTACATATTACGTGATGGCCCTCAACACGGTCGACGAGTTTTCTAGAATCTCTTTCGTCCATGTGCCGCGTACCGAAAACCACGAGGCCAACGAGATGGCCCAGGTGGCGTCAGGTGTGAACATTCTGGACGGCGATCACGACCGCGTGATCAAAATCGAGAGGCGCACCTTGACGACGCAAGTGTCTTCGGCCGAAATCACCAACGAGGTTAACACAGTCGAAGCAGATTGGCGCTACCCTATAGTCAGGTATCTATGTGACCACTCCGGCAACCACGAAAAGACTACGCGCTTTCGGGCTCGGTGTTATTTAATTTACCAAAACGAGCTGTGTCGAAAGGGGTCAGATGGCCTATTGCTCCTATGTCCCAACACCGAGGACATCTAGGTATTCATGACCGAGTCTCATGAAGGGATTTGCTACGCTCATCAGTCTGGTATCAAGATGAGATGGTTGGTTCGAAGGCACGGTTACTATTGGCCGACCATTTTAAAAGATTGCATAGAATATGCAAGAGGGTGCATTAAGTGTCAAATCTACGGCCCCATACAAAGAGTACCGGCCGAAGCCTTCCACCCGATTACCAAGCCATTGCCGTTCAAAGGGTGGGCTGTGGATATCATTGGCAAGATCTACCCGGCTGCGTCTAACCAACACGCATGGATTCTGGTGGCAACCGACTATTTTACTAAATGGGTTGAGGCAGAGTCCTATCGGTCAATCTCTAGTGCGCAAGGGGTCAAATTCTTTGAAAACCACATTGTCCACAGATTCGGTATACCCGAAATTATCACGGTCGATAACGGCCCGGTCTTCGCTTCGACCGAAACCCAGGAGTACGTCAAGAGAATGGGAATCAAATTGGTTCACTCAACGCCTTACTACCCCCAGTCTAACGGACAGGCCGAGGCAAGCAATAAGGTGATCAAGGGCATCCTTGAAAAAATGATTAAAGAAAAACCTAGGGCTTGGCACGACTTACTCCCTGAAACTCTCTGGGCATACCGAACCTCAAAGCGCTCGGCTACCGGCACGTCTCCCTACGCCTTAACCTACGGCCATGACGCTATCGTTCCAATGGAATTAAAGGTTCGGTCTCTTCGTGTTACCAAGCGGACTATGCAAGATAAGAAGGACTATGCACAAGCCATGGCACAAGAATCGGAAAATCTAGAACAAGCAAGACTTGACGCGTATAATCTGATGCAAGCTCATAAACAGATTGCGGCAAGGGCGTACAACAAGAGAGTCAAGCAAAGGACTTTTGCCGAAGGCGACTTGGTTTGGAGCGCCGCACTTCCTATTGGGACTAAAGACCCGTGGTTCGGCAAATTTTCGCCGAATTGGGAAAGGCCATTTATTATTGAACGAATTCTTGGCCGGGGTGCGTTTCAGTTAAAGGATGGGGATGGAGAACGTCACAACTTGCCGATTAACGGCCAATACTTAAAGAAATACGCCCCATCGTTATGGGAGATGGCCAAGGTTGAAGTGTGAGGGTCGCAGTAAGCGAACGAATTGGATAACAGTTCGATGAAACTAAAAGGAATTGAAAGGAGGTAAGTACATTTAATCATTCAAAGAAAGAGATATTTACTTCTTTTAAATCAAAAAAGAAAAAAGAAAAAAGAAAAAGAGAGAGGTTCGTATCTACAAGGAACGGCCAATTATGGCCGATTAAAAATATACATGAATATATATCATAGTCTATGTACAGGCGCCTAAATCCCCTCACTAAACATCCCCCAGATCAGGCAGGTGATCCTCCTCTAGGCAATGTCCCCGCTGTCCATGTCCGCCAGCCACCTCCCCCTAATCAGCTTTCTCTCGGCCAACGCTTTCTTCTTCTCGGCCGCCGCCTTGAGGAGCTGCTTCGCCGAAGACTTCAGCTCGGTGCTGGCCGCAACCTCACAGTCTCGGCGCTTGAGGATGAGTTCTCGACGGGCCTGAAGCTCTGCAATCTGGGCCTCAACCTGCGCGAGCTCTTTGTTTTCTCTCTTAACGATGAGGTCATTTTCCTTCAGTTGAGCCATGGCATGTTGGGCTTCTTGTTTTATCGCTGCCCTCAGCCAAGCGAACTTGCAACTCGTCCAATTGAGCCGAGTCCAGCAGACCAAGGGCCATGGCCGTATCCAGGCTAGACCTGAACTCCGCAAATTCGACATTGGTCATATCATTGACCCCCATGTGCAGAAAGTCCCAAAGCCGTTCAACGGCGGCCCTGGAATACTCGTCCAAGGGGGCAACCGAGGCTGAGCTACATCCTTCCTCATGGAGGCTGGCGTACAGTTCAGTGAGATCGTCTGAGGAAGTAGACTCCTGAAAAGAGTGGGAAAAAGTTAAGTATGAAACAACAAAGTAAGAAAGAAGCGAGAGGCACTCAAAGAATACTCACCTCAGTGGCCAGCGGTACAACGGAGGCCTCGACGACCGCGAGCTCGGTCACGACGACTGAAGCGGTCGGTGCACTCGATGCAATGGCCGTAGACAAAGGCAAGGATGGTTTGGGGGGCTGAGGGCGAAAGTTCATTAGTTAGAGACGTGCAGAGAACCCTAAAAAGATACTAGCATGTTGTGACAAGGACAAACACTTACCGAGCAGATCACAATGCCACTAGGGCGACGGGGGACGACTGGGGATGGCTCAACTGGGGACGTGGCAGCCAACAAGGGCACGGTCGTTACGACCAATGAAGACACCGCCAAGGCAACTGGCGATGGCTCCACAGCAGCTGCCTCAGCGTCTGGTGCCTCTGCAGCAACGGCCTCGGCGTTCGATGCCTCCGCGGCAACGACCTTAGCGTCTGGCGCCTCTGCGATGGCTGATTCGATGACTGCCACCTCGTCCTGAGAGTAGAACCAGATTATCAGTATGTTAAAGGGGATGCAGCCTGAAGCAAGTAAAAAGAAACAAAAAGATACACTTACGGTCGCAGGAGGGACTTCTTCCTCATCCTCGCCCTCTGAGAGAACAAGGAGGAGCCTTTTTCTCTGCGGCTCTGGTACCTCCTTTTCGGTCGCGGCACTTTCGGCTTGCATGGCCCGCCTGCTACGGCCTCAGTACCCACAACCTCTCTGCCCCTCTTACGACCTTGAGCTATAAAAATAAACAGAGTCATGTATGGATCAGAGATATCAAAAAGAGCGCAAAAGGGCAAGTGCTTACTAGCAGCAACGCTTGGTCGAGCCGGCGAGGGAGATGACACGATCCTAAGCCCCAGGGTCCTTCGCATTGCCACCATAGCCGTCGCCCTGGAGGTTGGGACTGTGGTCATGTTTGTGCCTGATAAATCACGGCCATAAGATGGCCGAAGGAGCCCCTTCTCTCGGCCCTGGCACTTGTTCGTAAAAACTGAAACGCAGCGTTTCGCCAGGGTACTTCGCCTTCCTAAAGATAAAAGAAGAAATGCTAAGGCATGGTCATCTCGGCCTCAAGCGCAGGCCGAGGCCGAGGCCGAACAAAATCGCGGTCAAGGCATTAAAGGCAAATCATCACGTGACAGCAGGGTCCCAGGCTTCATTTAATGAAGTAGTGCCTGTTTAATGCAGCAAACCCAT
>NW_018921533.1:255263-295949 GCF_002207925.1 Prunus avium
CCCCCCCCAAGTTGCCTTGAAATAGTCTGTCTTTATGACAATACCCCACTAGTTTCGGGGACACCTGAACCGTGTGGAGCTAGGATATGCGTTCTCGGGCTGACTACATGTCCCCCGAGTTCTGCGAAAATGTGCGTTCTCGAGCTAACTACATGTCCCCCGAGTTCTGCAAGGAATGCGGCTCGGGTCGACTTTGTGTTACCAAGGCTTGCGAGGATGTGTCACATTATGAGACACAAGGAGTTGATGGTATAATGTGAGAAATAAATAGAAATTCATGGAATTGACGGTACATTACTGGAATTGACGGGAATTTGATGGAATTGACGGATCACGAATGGGGATACGCCTAGGTGGAGAGTATAGAGTTTTCTAAGTTTTAAGGATTTTATACAGTTCACAATTACTTTCTTAAGCGATGAGTTTGTTTTTACATGTAAAATAGGGGAACATATTTTATCTAAATTGTTGATATTGACATTAAGATTTCACGTGTTCAATGCTATTTAAATAATTTTCTCGTTTTCCTATTTATCTGTAATAAATTAATTATATATATATATATATTTGTATACGAGCCTTATATGAGTTTCGAAGGAAAGGTTAAAAGTGCCTTTGGAGCTTGTTTGATTTATATATATATATAAATAAAATAAAATACGCAAGTATATATAAACTAATTTATGAATTAGAGGAAACTCTTTGAGTAGCCTACTTATGTGCAATTATGAACTGTTTTGAGAATTGGGGAAGTTGGAAAGTATTGCTTTATAGTTTGTGAATATTTTTGAGCATATCACTAACATGAGAACTTGGATTGATTTGTAATCACATTGAAATATAAGTAGGCAACCTGGAGTTACTTGGTGCAGCCGCGAGACCAAGTGATTGAAAAGCTATTCAGTTAAGTTATTTTTAAATCGGTTAATGTATTCATGTTGTTCCAAAAGTTGGGATCAATTTCTGTTGGCAGAACGTTTTATTTGATTTAAAGAGGCCTGAGGCCATAGAGATTTGATGTTTGGTTGCTTGAATTCCATTATTGTGCATGCTGAGCGGTTGTGGATATTTATATTGCTTGTTGTATAGGTGAAAAAGTTTGGGAAATGAGTATTTACAGGGGAGACTCTGCCGAATTTTCAGCAGAAGTCAAACTTGAAATTAAACTTTAGTTTTTGTTAGAATGGCAATTTGGTCAAGTGTGTTTGGCACCTGCTATGTGTGAGACATGCACAGGGTTCGGCGCAGATTCCAAATTGGAATTTAGGTCGAGTCCTGTCAATTTTGGTTTTAAAATGTTTAAACTAAAATTGATGATTTTATCTTGGTATTTTTTAGTAAAAGTTTTAATACCTATTTTCTGATTTTATGAGACAAGAATTGAAGGATTCCAAGTTTTAAGGATTTTCTACAATTCATAACTATTATCTTATGTGATGAGTCTGTTATTATATGTGGAAAATAGAAGCATGTTTTACTCAAACTATTGACAACAATATTAAGGTTTCACGTGGCCAAAAGTTACTTTAGTAACTTTCTCGTTTTCATACATATCTGGGTTGTTTTTGTACATATGTGAATGAGTGAAAGATTGTTCTTAAATCAAAAATCTTTTGTACGTTCTCAGAGGATTATTTAGAGTTGAAGTTTTTGGTTAGGCAAGTATGAAAGAATTACGTATGGCTTGATCCCTTAGTAAGGGTACGTAGGCAACCTAGAGTTACTAGGTGCAACCACAAGATCAAAGTTATTTGTTGAGTTAAGTTATTTTGGAATTTGTTAACGTATTCATTAGGCGTGGGCACGATCCCATTTGGACCGGTTTTCTCTAAAAAATGGAACCTGAACCGAAATTGCAGATCAATTCGGTTTGGACCAATTCTGCCAAAAATCCAAACAGAAATCCGAACCAACCCGAACCTGTCCGGTTCCGGTTCGGTTCCTACGGTTCCGGTTTTTGCTAGGCCCAAAATATTTTTTTTTTTACATTTTTTCCAGACCTGCCCAAAATGCATTTATATACTAAAATACCCAAAATTTGAGCTTCCATCAAGCTTTCAACACATCAAAATGAATCCAACTTCAACAAAAATACAATCCAACTTCAATCTAACTTCAACAACATATAAATTACAACCCAAATTCAATCAAACTTCAACAAAATAAATTCCAAAATAAATTACAAGCCAAATAAAACCCAAATTCAATCCAAATATATATTACAACTCAAATTTAATCCAACTTCATTAAATTCCTCCTTAACATTGAAAAGTAGTTGGAGCACACTTGGTAGGTGTGGATGAACTCATAATATCTGTTTGTACCATACTTGACCCTCCACTCGTACAACGACACGTGGATCTCATAAACTCGCCCAAGCACCCAAGGCCTCGGACAATCGGCATAGGCTACTGATGATATTGGCTCAAAGCAGCAAAAGATCATTACAAGCCCAACACAGCCTACAATCGGTATCCCCTACCGATTCTGCAGAATCAACCTCGAAGCACCCGCCTGAAATATCTAAGGACTCGTGTCAACCTCATAGGGCCCTCCCACGAGTCCCACATCGAAAATGACCACTAAGAGCATACTAAATGCCCTCTATAAATATGCCCCTTCCACTACAATACAGGGGTAAGACTTTTCAGCTTGACTTTTACACTTCTAGATGGTCAACAGCAAGAGCTCTTAAAAACAAACTTACTTCGGCATCGGAGGGTCTTAGGCTGGTTCCACACCGGTTCCATAGACCTTACGAGTCTCGACTTCTTTCTATTCAGGATCAGCATCCAAGGACAGGAAGAATCGGCATTCAACATTCAATCGATCTCTCGATCATCCATCTCTTGTAAGTTGCACTCATCTCTATCTGTCCAGTTTTTAGTGCCAACAATATCTACATAAAAAAACATAAACCCATTAAAACATTAGTCAAACATACATATTATATAGTACATTAATAAAGCACATAAAATTACAAAGACATACCTAATTCAATCGATTCATAGAACTCCATCTCTTGAATTGTTGGCTCATATTGTAAAGGTATGAGCATTGTTCCAATCCTCATTAGTTGGTGGCCCTTCCCTTTTTCTAGAGTAATGAGACATAACCACCCCATCTTCGTGATCCAGTTCATCTTCACCAAACCAAGAAATATATGGGCCTTCATCATCTTCTCCCATTCTCCAAAAGGCTTTTTCAAACTTTAAGGCGGCTTCCAACATCATATATGTGGAATTCCACCTAGTTGGCACATCCAACACCACAAGCCCTTTGCATTCAATTTGCTTTTTCTTAACACAACTCTTAAAGTCTTCTAATCTTTTGGGAGAAGATCTTACATACTTCACCGCATTTCTTATACACAATATGCTTTTCTCCAACTTCTTCAACCCATCACGAACTATCAAATTCACAATATGAGCACAACACCTAATGTGCATGTACTTTCCCTCTAATACAAGACTTCCATTTCCCCAATGACCCATTTTTGACTTCAAGTAATCTATGGCCTTTGTGTTTGAAGAAGCATTATCGGCCGTGATGGTTAGTATATTCTTCATATCCCAATCAAGCAAACATGACTCGAGGAGTTTACCAATTGAGTTCCCCTTGTGATTGGAAATGACACAAAAGTTCAATACTCTTTTGTGCAAGTTCCAATCACCATCTATGAAGTGTGCCATGATGACCATGTAATTTATGTTTTGAACACTTGTCCAAGTGTCCGTTGTGAGGCACACTCTATGAGGCGCTAATTCTTCTTTCAATTTTTGTTTCATGGCATCATACATTACCATGAAATGCCTCACAAGTGTCCTACGAGATGGCACTTGGAAATGGAGGTTCAAAGAATTACAAAACCGCCTAAACCCTTTTCCTTCAACCACACTAAACGGCATCTCATCCATTACTACAATCTCTACACATGCTTTTAACCACTCTTCTTTACCATGCACTGTTGATGTAAGAACCCCATGTTCTTGGTCAAAAGATAAGAGCTTTTGCCGTTTATCTTTAGGAACCCTCCCCGGATATTTCTTACATAGGTTTTCAATATGCTTCCTCAAATTTGAGGTCCCATTTCTAGTGGAGTCTGCCGCATAATTCATAGAGCAATACTTGCACCTAGCTCTCTTCTTAGTGGTTGCATATTTGCTCCCATCCTCTTTCACACTCTCAACCACATCTTCATATCTCTCAAAGTGGTCCCATACTTCCGATTTTTCTTTTCTTGGGCCGGAATGAGGTAATGGTGGAAGAGCACTTGATTGAGGTGGTGTTTGGGCATGAGGTGCACTTTGAGTTTGTGTTTGGGGTTGGGGTTGGGGTTGAGGGATGGGTAAAGTGGGTAAAGATGTTGATGCGGATGCGGATGCGGATGTGGATACGGATGCGA
Source organism: Prunus avium (assembly GCF_002207925.1). The sequence continues at coordinate 259,669 of NW_018921533.1, forward strand.
TGCGGATGTGGATACGGATGCGGATGATGAACCAACTTCACTATTAGTAGTGCCATGCACCTCTGCAAATGGGTTCAAGTTCAACTCATCCATGAATTCTTTAAGAAACCAAAACAAAAACAAAAACACCAACTTCAACATGATAAACAACACCTCAATTTAAAAAAAATAAATAAAAGAAACTTAAACATTTTATCAATCCAACTAAACAAAACAAAACAAAATCTTCAACATTAGTACTAATTTCATGCTAATTTAAACATGATATTAACCAAAACAGCACCTCAATTTAAAAAAGCAACACCTCAATTTAACCAAAACAGCACCAAAATAGCACCCTAATTTAAACATGATATTAACCAAAACAGCACCAAACAACACCTCAATTTAAAAAAACAGCACCTCAATTTAACCAAAACAGCACCCTAATTTAACCAAAACAGCACCTCAATTTAACCAAAACAGCACCCTAATTTAAACATGATATTAACCAAAACAGCACCAAACAGCACCCTAATTTAACCAAAACAGCACCCTAATTTTAAAAAAACAGCACCTCAATTTAACCAAAACAACACCAAAACAGCACCCTAATTTAACATGATATTAACCAAAACAGCACCAAACAGCACCTCAATTTAAAAAAACACCACCTCAATTTAACCAAAATAGCACCAAAACATCACCCTAATTTAACCAAAACAGCACCCTAATTTTAAAAAAACAGCACCTCAATTTAACCAAAACAGCACCCTAATTTAAACATGATATTAGCCAAAACAGCACCTCAATTTAAAAAAACAACACCTCAATTTAAACATTTCAATCAATTTGATAAATTTCTAGGGCAGCCATTTTATTTTAATCAAACCTAAATCAATTTGAAACACACCCTAAATCAATTTTAACCACAACCCTAAATCAATTTGATAAACACTCTGTGCAAACAACAAACAATAACAAAGCTTGACTGCATAACAAAGAAACTCAAATTCTGACCGAGAGAAACAGAGCTGAGCTAAATAAAATGAAGAGGTGGCTGCGAGCGAACTGCTGTGTTGAATCTGCGAATTGCAGACAGATAAGGTTAGCCAAATATTCGAAGGGGAAAAAGAAAAAAAAAAAGAAAAGAAGAAGAGACAATCTGTTCTTACTTGTGAGGGCGGCGACTGAGAGAGGTGGCGGCTCAGAGGCTGAGAGAGGCGGCGGCTCAGAGGCTGAGAGAGGCACAGTTGATAGAGAGGAGGTTTTGCGCATATCTTCTTGGCCCAGACATAGCCTCTGTCAGAGAGGATGAGAGAGAGGAAGGCTGAGAGAGAGAGAGAGAGAGAGAGAGAGGAAATAATGCAAGTAATGTAAACCAACAAACAGGAAAGAGATGGTCAGACAGAGAATCGAAGGGGGAAAAGAAAAAAAAGAAAAACAGAAAAGAGAAAGCCAGAATCGAACCTGCTTGCGTGACAACGGCGCGAGCACTGAGAGCAAGCTTCGGCAACGCGACGGCTGAAGAAGAACAAGGATGGCTGAAAGAGAGGTTCACACAGAGGACAAGAGAGGTTTGGCTTCGGCGGCTCAGATCAGACAGAGAGAAAGGAAGAAAGACACATGTTAAACTATATATATATAATATAAAAATATATATTAATTAATTGTATTGGACCGGTTCGGATTGGACCAGTTCCTTGTAGTGGAAAACCGAAATCGGTTCGATTTGAATTTGTCTCGATTTTTGACTTTTTTGGTCAACACAGTTTTTTTCGGTTTTTTCGGGATTGGTTTGGTTCGGTTTTGCGGTTTTGCGGTTCCAATGCCCACCCCTAGTATTCATGTTGTTCTAAGAGTTGAGACCAGTTTCAGATGGCAGAATGATTTATTTGGTATAAAGAGACCTAAGGCCATTCAAAGTTATTTGTTTTATGCATGCTAAATGATTGTGGCTATTAGTTGCTTTTTGTACAGATGAAAATTTTGGGAAATAAGCGAATTACAGGGGAGACTCTGCCGAATTTTCGGCAGAAGTCAAACCGTAAAAGAATTTTGAGTCTTAATTAGAAGGGCAATTTGGTCAAGTGTGCCCGGCACTTGCCAGGTGTTGGACAAAATGGAATTTGGGTCGGGTCCTGTCACAAATTATATAACTTCCCCAAAGCCGACAACTTCGTATACTTACTGAAACCAAGGTACAAGGGTTGACCTCCATCCCCAATCACATTGGCAAACTCATAAGGATCTGATCCAATATCGCCTAAATCATTATCATCCATCCCTATTTCTTCAGCCACAAAATTGAACCTACTTTGCTCATCTTCTTCCACATTTCTACTAGCATTAGTAGTCCATTCCCAAGGTTCTCCGTGCCATGTCCAAATCTTATAGCTTTGGTCAATTCCATTAAAGTATAAGTGGTTCCTTATAATTCCAACCCCAAACAATCGAATATTCCCACATTTGACAGATGGACAATGAATATGAGTTGTATTTCCAAGATTTTCTACAGAAAAATTAAAAAATCCTTCCACCCCTAACTCATATGTCTTCGATCTTCTATCCGCATGCATTCATGACTTATCCATCTCCCACACTACACAATCATATATATATAATAAAGTGAAAAGACCATAAATGACATAAGACTATATTCACGTAGCATAGAATAATTAAAAACAAAAACAAAACAAGTATTAGACGACGGTATTTACAAAATATTCGTCGTGTTATATTAATTCGGACGACGGTATCTGGAATTACTGTCATCTTTAGGCTACCCAAACTCAGAAATTTGTATTGCATTTTGAAGAACAATGTTCTGGGTTTAGGTAGCTTAAAAACAACGGTTATTGGAGATACTGTCGTTTTTAGGCTACCTAAACCCAGAAATTTGTATTGCTTTTGAAGAACAAGTTTTGGTTTAGGTAGCTTAAAGACGACGGTTGGTGTAGATATAGTCGTCTTTAATGTACCAAATCCAAAAAAATTCAAACAGCAGAAGTAACTGAACTACCGACGTATAACGAAAAAATAGACAACGGTTTGGTCCATCTATTGTTGTTGTAGGTTACACAAACCCGTAGCATAAATCTCCAATTCCCAATCATTTTCACAGAACTCATGGCCAACCAAACATAAAAGCACCCATAACAAAGAGTTATTATGACAAGCATGCAAACACCAAAACATATATTAAGAACCCATAGCTACCAAAACCAACGAAATCATTTATTGATTTAAGAAGCCATAATGCAATATCATTAAATAAAGAGATTAGGGTTTGTACTTACATGTAGAAGAGCTCAGAGAATATAACCAATGTTTTGAGAGGGAGAGCGCAATCTGATACGACGGAGGATGGAGAGCGAAAACTTTAATATTAGAATTTGAGTTGAACAGAGAGATCGAAATATTTTAGGGTTAAGGGGAATTCTTAAAATTTTAGATCGCGGTCAAAAATTTCAATGGACCGCATTTTTTAAAGACAACGGAAAGTACATATGTGACGTCGTTTAATATGGATCTACAACGACGGTTTATTAAATATCACGACGTTGTAAATATTTACTATGTCGGTAGGTTAAAGAAAACATTATAGTAAATGATTTTCACGTCACTTGGTGACAAAACCGACATCTTAAATATTAAATAATTAAGTTGGCTTTGGGTTTCTTGGGATTCGAACCCGGGTTACCAAGGGCGTAATTGACAAAAACAGTCGAGAGAAAACCGGCGTCGTTTCAATATACCCTAAACCCTAAACCTTAAATTTTACAACAATTATAAAACAATACACAAGTATGAGAAAACTAAAACGAAAATTGCTATGGACTCCTTACGACAATTCCATCAATATTAGTAGGCTAAAGTTAGGATTTCATATATTTGTATTTATGGGCACCAATGGATCACATAAACCTTTGGGTTATATTATGAAAGTATAAGTACTATTGTGCTTTGTCTGTAAACAATTTTGACTTTTGTTGTCACTTGTAATTTTGAAAACTAAAATTACATTTTTCAAAGCTTTAGGTGGAAGACAATCTCTCAATGAGTGCATAGTATTTGTCGGTTCACTTTTTGGATTTTTTTTTTTTTGAATTTATTATGAATATTAGGAATTAAATACAATAAATAAAAAAAACCTTATTAAAATTACATTTTTAAAAGCTTTAGGGGGAAGACAATCATTCAAAGAGTACATGGTAATTGTCGGTTTATTTTTCGAATTTTTTTAAAAATTTATTATGAATATTAGGAATTCAATACAATATAAAAGTCATATTAATATGAAATGACACGTGTCAGGCGCTCATAGGCTTATCCTGCGTTTTTTACACATGACGCGACAAGAGATTCACAGATAGAGATGATTGTTTGCGATGTTGAAAGATAACCGACGTTGTATGCAATTACAATGACATGAAACAAACACCAACGTCGTCCTAGTTCCTTTAGACGTCGTCAAGTTGTTAAGCACTGACGTTGTTTATGATTTACTGTCGTCCTTAACACTTAAAATGTCTAACCGACGTGGCTTAGATTTACAACATTTGTGTCCACATAACTACCGATGTTGTTTATATTGACAACGTCATTTTTTTAAAATTACCGTCATTGTAGAGATTTAAGACGTACTTTTGTTGATATTTACGGTCGTGGTTTTTAGGTACAAAATATTTTAGTATTTTTAAGCTAGATTATTGTTTTCCTTAAAAATATATGTAAACGTCAGTTTTATATATAAACCATCATGTTATTGGTAAGTACATGTCATTTTTATAATTTGTTGTCGATGTTTTATTTCCATCTATCACAAGACGGCGGTGGTTTATACTATTGTGACGTGTTAACAAGAATGAGACGCCGATTTATGGGAATTACTGTCGTGTTCAAATAATAGTCATTCATATACTCATAAATATCCTTAGTTGTTGATTGTTCAATAATTACAATAAAACATTATGTACATTGTAATTAAAAAATATGGTCATTGATTACTCTCTATTTGCTTGGTGACAAATTTTGCCCATTCCAGCCTGACTTCGTCAATATCTTCTTGTACATACTTAACTGGTTCTTTTTTCTTGTCAAACTACAAAAATAAACAACAAAAACCGACGTGTTATACAAATAAAAACGACGGTTATTAATAAACGGGCAAATTAAAACTGTCGTTTTATAAATATACAAACGGCGATTTTTCCAAAAAGTCATCATAGTTAAAAAAAAACAGAAATTAAATCTTAAATTGAGTTTTTTACCTTCTTCTCAAATGCTAGGGATGGATCATGGATTATATCTCTCATGAAACGCATCACGTAGTAGCCACACTCTACATTTGTTGGTTGTTGAGAAGTGCTGTGTAGAGTTTTCCATATGGGTGATTTATGTGATTGTTTGCCTACGTGAGATGTATACATTTTGATTGCACTATTTCAAGACAACAAAAAGTGTTAATGACAAATATTTTAGCCTTCTAACACACATTAGAATGTAGTAAATCAACTTACATATTCAATATATTTCTCAAGTCCCCATCAACCGAGCGGTTTGGCAATGAATCCATATAATATACCATCTCTTTATCTGGTCTCACAATCGCCAACACCCAATGACCCCTACACAAAATGAGGATATATAGGTTAAATAGTTTAGAGATGCCAAGAAAAATTACAGAGAAAACCTTGTTAAGGGGACTAACCCTGGATTATAAGGCACCAAGAAAAATTGGTTCCCATCTGCCTTTTCTAGGCGGTCTGCTAGATGTTTTGATCTATGAGATAACAATCTAGATTGAGCGCTAACTTGTCCAGGGTCGACGGGGCCAACAAGGTTTACCATATTTGCCATTTTTAAATAGTCAAATAGGTACCTAAATATATGAAATCAAATGAGTTTTTTAATTTTAAAGAAAGAGAATTGTAAAATGAAAATTGGATTTTTAGGTTTACCTCATGTATACTACAATCACTATGGATCCGATCTCAACCATGGATGCAAGATGAATGTATCATGCTCAAACCCAAACACTTCCCCTGGAATATTAATTCTCAAGGTTTCGTCCAAAGCCTTCAACTTCGTCTCAGCAAATTGGCATAGGGCTAACAGAGGAGGGGGCAAGTCTAACTTTGAGAAATCCTTTTTCAAGAAATAAAGAAAGAAATATAAGATAGCTTGTAAAAAAATAAAATAAACGACTCTAATTAAACCATCCAAACTGTTGTGGTATTAAAATACAGACGATGGTTACTTGAAAAAATCGACGTAGTAAAGAATGGAGACGACGGTACAAAAATACCGACGTTGTGTACTAGTTCTAACGTCGCAAAACACTAAAATGGTCGTCTAAATAAAATACAAAATGCAGTGAAGATGTCTTGTGAAACAAGTAAAACAAAACGACGTCTACTTAAAAAACCAACATAGTAAAGTAGGGAGATGATGGTAAATAGAAACCGTCGTTATGTACAAGTTCAAAATAAAATGTAAAATATTGGGAAGATAAAACAAGTAAAAGCGTCGTGGTATTTCACTCACAACGATGGTTCTTTGACAAAACAGATGTATTATATGATTTCAAACGGCGGTAAATATTTACCGTCGTTGTTTGAAATTTCTAACATCAGATAAGAAAAATTGTGATGTCTATTTAAAATTTAAAAAGAAGAAAAAAGCAAATATCCGCGAATTTATCGTTTCATCTTTTTATTTTTCAGTAGTATCAGCATCAAGCTTGGGATTTTCTTTCTTCAAAACAAGGAGTCTCACATTAGTGGCTCTCCAAGCAGTTTGCTTTGTCAGACATTGGATTTTTTGGGCTTTGCTCTTGTAGCAGTAAGGGAATTGGGGTAATTGGAGTTTTATTGAGCATGTTGGGATCAAAATTGGGAATTAGTTGATTGAATTGTTTCAACATATATTCCCTCTTTGCTTTGACTGCCTCCAAAACTGTTTCCTTTACCTTAGCCTCAATCCTCAAGGTCTCTTCTCTGACTGCCTCCATAACACTTTCCTTCAATTTGTCAGCAAATTTTACTCTTTGCGGTCTCGGCAAATTGAAGAATTGACTCGAGGAAACCCCAACTCCAATACCTCTGATTTTGCCACCTTGCTCGGGGGTTCCCAAAGCCAAAGTCAAAATATCATTGCTCCCAGAGATAGTAAGAGTGCCCTAGGAGACTTGTTTTTTTAAATCATCCTAAAAGAGAGATAGAGAGAGAGAGAGAGAGAGAGAGAATGTTAGTGAGTGAATAGATTGTAAAACAAATAAAATAAAACTTCTAACTCAAAAATATAAATTGTCGTAAGTGAAGACGACGGTTTATTTATAAAACTGACGTCACATGCGATTTCAAACGGCGGTGAACTAATACCGTTGTTGTATAGAACTTATAACGCCGACATGAGAAAAAAACATACGTATAATTGAAATGCACAATTTTAAAAAAGTTCACAGAAAATCAACATTCTTTACATGAAGTAAAGTTAAAAACAATTGCAAAGAGAGAGAGAGAGAGAGATAGAGAGAGAGAGAGAGTGTGTGTGTGTGTGTGCGTGTGAGAATAAATGAAGATTAAAAAAAAAGACCCTAAATCAAAAATCTAAACCGTCATGGTATTTCCTGAAGACGACGGATTATTGAAAAAACTGACGTAGTATATAGTTTCAAACATCGGTAAAAAAAAATACCATCGTTGTGTGAGCATTCTAACGTCGATACGAAACAAAATCCTCGTATAATCAAAAGTTGTGTGTAAATGAAAGTTGTAAAACATAAAAAATCAAAAACCCTAAATAAAAAAACTACACCGTCGTGGTATTTCAATGAAGACGATGGATTCTAGAAAATACTGGCGTAGTACGTCATTTCAAACGGCGGTAAATAATTACCGTCGTTATGAATGAATTCTAACGTCGATAGGTGAAAAAACCGTCGTATAATTCAAATGCAGAGATAAAAAAAACTTCACAAAAATAGTGTAAAAACCAATTGCAGAGAGAGAGAGAGAGAGAGAGAGAGAGAGAGTGTGTGTGTGTGTGTGTGTGTGTGCACGTGAGTAAATGAAGATAGTTGTAAAACCTTAAAAATAAGACGTCTAACTTAGAAATATAATATGTCATGGTAATTCAATCCAGATGTCTATTTCTTGAAAAAACTGACATCCTATACATTTTGAAATGGCGGTAAATAAAAACCGTCGTGGTGTTTCATTTCTAATGACGGTAATTAAAACAAACGACATCTATACGTAATTAAAAATCTCTATTTTAAAATTTTAGAATAGAGTGAGTGAGACTTACGATTAATTTTGCCTTCTTTGCAACCTTTGGATCAGGGATGTTTCCCTGTTTATCTTCTCTTGCTTTCTTCAATAATAGAGAACGATCAATTTCTTTACCGGGCATGGTTTCTTCTAATTCATCCTCGAAACCAACATACCCTTTTCGAGACAACCTATGGTTGTACTCCCATTTATCCCTTCTCTGTGCCTGCTCAGAATGCATAGCCTCAATTTATGGGGATAACCTTGAAGCTACAAAGGCATCCCATTGCAATTTCTCTATGAATTTATATAGCTGAAGGGGGTTCTTTTAACTTCTCCTTGTCATTTGTGAATGGAAGGATAAACTGCCTCGTTAAGGTAGACTTGAAATCCTTCCATTTTTTGGCTGCAGACGATAACACCATCTTCTTACCCCCTTGCCCAACAACATAAGCCATTTCAACTGCTTCCCAAATCTGCTCCTTCAGGTCCTTGGGCAATTGAGTCCATTTCTTGTCTACAAGAGGGACTCTGGTGCGTGCCAAAACACCAATGTAAGATTGCATCTCTACAGCAGCCTTGCCATGTGGTCTGCCCTTTTTATTGTACTCAACTACGGGTTTAATCTTTTGGATTTTCCTCTTCACAACACGACTCATTGTGTTGATACCGCAACTCAATTTTGGCTTCACATCAAATGTCGCAGAGCTAGGGTCTTTCTCGGAGTTTCAAGTAAATCTCATCTTCTTCTCGGGATTGCTTTAAACTGATTTGGCTTCATTCATTTGAGCCTTTGAAACTGAAACGTTCTTGCTTTGACCTTTTGATCCTTGAGCCTCCTTACTTTGAGATTTTGAAACCATGTTTAGAGAGAAATAAAACCTGCAAGTGAAAAATGACGGTTAATTAAAAAGAACGACGTAATATTCAACATAAGACATCGGTAGAAAAACACAACCGTCGTTCTATTTCTTTTAGAACGATGATTGTAAACCACCGACGTGGTACGAATAATAAAACGAACTCAACAGGAAAAAAACCATAGTCTTATTAAGAGGGGATACAGATAAAAACCGCTCAGATTTCTCTCTCCCACGATCGTTTTGTATTACAATAAGACAACTGTTTTATCTTCTTTACATCGTATTAAATTTCACACCACGACAGTGATTAACTACCGTTGTTCTATTTGCAAGAGCACAAATTTAATTACTGTCGTGGTGTGTTAATTAAAACGTTGTAAAAAAGACAAAATCGTCGTCTTATTAAGAGGGGATACAGAAAAAACCCGCTCAAATCTCTCTCTCCCACGAACGTTTTATATTAAAATAAGACGACGGTTTTATCTTCTTTACGTCGTATTAAATGTTACACCACGATGGTTATTAACTATCGTTGTTCTATTTGCAATTGCACGGATTTAATTACCGTCGTGGTGTGTTAATTAAAATAGCGTAAACAAGACAAAACCGTCGTCTTCACACTACGTGAGAGTGAGGGACTAGTGAATTTATTCAAACCATTGAAGGATTTCGTCATTTTGAAAATGGAGTGAGAAAAAAAAAAACCATTGAAGGATTTCGTCTTTCTTTATAAAAAAAAACTTCAAATGATTTTGAAAAAAAAAAAAGAGTGAGAAAAAACATTTGGCATGCAAAGAAAGTTTTCTTCTGACGTCAACTTTGGAGATTTGGAGACTAAGACGATGAAGATGACAAGATTCAGACATGCTACTTTTGGGAACTAAGAGGAAAACTGAGAGGAAACTGAAATATTTTATTGGAGAGTGAACGTAAAACTTTATATCAGGTGACGAAAAAGTTTATATCTTATCCCAATGTTCAATAACATGACAGTTTTGTTAAAAACCGCCCTAGTATGTGGTTAAAACGACGAAAACAAAGTAGAAACCGATGTGGTTAATAATAAAGCCAAATGACTTTTGAAATTCTGAAACCGACATGGTTATGTACAGTTTTACACGACAAAAGTTTACTTTTGATGACGTGATATTATAAGTTAATACGTTGCTTGTTTATAGAGAACCGACATGGTTGGTACAAAGTCAACGACTTTTAGTTTTACGGGACCGACGTGGTTATTTTATTTACACGACAAGACTTTACTTGTATTGACGTGGTATATAATTTAATACGGTGCTATTTACGATAAAACCGATGTGGTTATTCTGAATAACCTCGCGCTCTTTATGAATAAACCCCTTAATGTAAAAAAATAGACGGCGGTATATTTTAATTAACAACACTATAACTAAAGAAATCGACGTGGTTAGTAGAAACACCATATTCTAAAACGACGGTAGGATATTAGTAACCGTCGTGGATTTTTGATATTAGATGCCGCAAATTATAAAAGGACCGCCGTGGTTAGTAAAGATTATTTGTATAAATTGGGTCTTTTCACGCGTTCTTTAGCTTTCAGTTTTCACTTAGGGTTCCAACTTGAAATAAAGTCGCATTCTTCTGGAGCTTGGTGGCCAAATTTTCAGTTCAGACCTTGGCTCTCTCTCACCTCTCTGGAGGCAATAATTTGGATGTTAACGATGTATGTGTTTTGGTGTATCTCGAAGACACCAAAACACACACATCGTTAACTTTCAAAAAATTGTCTTTCTCAAATTTTCTTTCTCAAAAAATTGTCTTTCTCAAAGCTTGTCGTAGTTAGTTCAATTTGGGTTTGGTTCAGAGGCAAATTTTTTGGATTTTGATGCACATGTGCCTTTGTGTATCTCAAAGACACAAAGACACATACGTCATCAATGTCTAAAATATTGTATTTCTCACATTGGTGGTTCGATTATGATGAGGAACATAGCTCACACTGGTACGATTTCATATCTCTTGGGATCTCATTTTAATTTATCTGGGACGACGGTTTTCTATATAAACCGTCGTGGTTTTTCACAATTCTTGTCATTTTGTTGATCTACTGTCGTAGGCTACCAAAATCGAAGAAATAAATCTTAAAAGAAATAAAAATTAACACGACGGTTTACAGATAAGGGCAGTTGTATAAAATGAATTAATACGACTCTACTTTTCACTTAACGACGTTGTAAATTGTATTATACGACGCTCATTGAAGAAAACCGACGTGGTTCTTATTAACTTATATGAACCATCATCGTGTACTAACTTCATACGTCTTGATGTAGTGAAAATACAACGTGGATATTATTGAATTTAGACGTCGTTATCTACTCTTCTGGTGTCGTGGTTCTCTACTACTTTATTCGACAGTAGTGTTATAGATACCGTCGTAGTACCTTCTCAAATAATACATCGATAAGTTTATCTTTATCGTCATGGTACATGGCTTTAATACGTCGCTGTTTTGTAATATCGATGTGGATTCCATTAAAATTATACGATGTTGATTGAGAATAGTTGATCGTGTTTATATAGGAATTAACACAACAGCTGTTTTGTTAAATCGTCGTCTTTAATTTCTATGTCGGTGGCTTCGTACCTGCTATCGTTGTTTTTGGGGTCAGAGTTTAAGTCTGAAGAAAACCTATTTAATAAGACGACACTTTTTAATTTGGGTGCATCATGTTTTAAAAATACTCAAGCGAATCTCGATTTTATCGTAAATACAGAGGTGCAATAATAGTTGAGCAACAATTGTTCAATGATGATCGTCTGAACCTCCTTTACCAATCCAACTTTATCAAGATTTATTCAGAAACTACATCCAAGAGACCAGATGACACATGAATTCAGGAAAAGCACAACAGGTGCAAAAGTTTTTGATGAAATCTATAACCAGATAGCAGAACTAATTGAAGCAGAAGACAACGACAACGCATACTGGAATAGCTTAGGAGAAGAAGAGCTACACAATATTGATAACATGTTGGAAGCATAAACTCCATGTGAAGCCCTTATGAAAGAAGAAACATCATCTTCATCTCTCGTGAAGAGATCATCTCAAGCAAAAGATGCAGCATCAATCCAAAGTATGAGAATCCGAACTCTTTGGCTCCATACGGCATAATAAGAAAAGAAGAAATAGAAAGACTCCTTAGGCAATAGGGGTGGGTACGATCCGGTTTGGACCGATTTTCATAAAAAAAAATGGAACCTGAACTGAAAATGTAGATCGGTTCAATTTGGACCGATTTTGCTTGAAATCCACATAGAAATCCAAACCAACCCGAACCTGTCCTATTTCGATTCGGTTCCTGAGGTTCCAATTTGGGATTTTTTTTGATTTTTTTACAGACCTGCCAAAAATGTATTTATATACTAACATACCCCAAATTTGAGGTTCCATCAAGTTTTCAACACATCAAAATGAATCCAACTTCAACAAAAATACAATTCAAATTCAATCCAACTTCAACATATAAATTACAACCCAAATTCAATTAAACTTCAACAAAATAAGTTCCAAAATAAATCACAAGCCAAATACAACCCAAATTCAATCCAAATATATATTACAACCCAAATTCAATCCAACTTCATTAAATTCCTCCTAACATTGAAGAGTAGCTGGAGCTGTGGTGCTAGGTGTAGATGAACTCATAATATCTACATAAAAAAACATAAACTCATTAAAACATTAGTCAAACATACATATTATATTAAAAAAACAGAAACTTAAATATTATACAATCGAACTAAACAAAACAAAACACTTATTTTTTAAAAATTAATCATATTTCCCAATTAAACATCATGCATTAATCAATTGTATTAATCATATTTCCCAATTAAAAAAATAACTACGTACATCATATCATATATTTAATTTCATTTCCCAAAACTTGTCAAATAAACTATGCGCATCAGTCATCAGAAAGACCAAAAAAATAAGAAAACAAATGTAAATTCCCTTCTCTCCAAAACCTATTTCCTATATACTTAGCTTTCTTGCTCTAACAATTTCTCGAAGTCTCCAGCTTCTAACAGATCCCCAAAAACAATAGAAGTTGGTCACCCAATAACCAGTATGTCAATTGCTAAAGCAAGTTGTGTCACAATTTTTTTGATAAGCTGCCACTACAGCAAGCAAGTGGTGGCAATCAAGCATGATATTTCAAACCCAAGAACAACGAAAATGTATCTATCCCAACGAATTTGCAGAGAGGAGGGGAAAATAAAATTAAAGAAAACCCAAGAACACAATCGCTATGATCTCAACTCTCACACTGTTTTTTTTTTCTGTGAATATAGCCAAATAGATGCACACACAATCAAAACTTAAATACCTAAACAGATGCAAAACCACATAATCAAATAGGAGTTGTGAGAGAGAGACAGAGAGACAGAGAGGAACAGTACCTGAGAGAGAGACAGAGAGAGCTATATCAGATGAATAGGTGGAAGCTGCGATTGTTGGAAGCTGGGAGCGAATGGGATCTCTGATTTTGCTGGAGGACAGAGAGGGTAGTTAGAAAATCGATTTGGGAGAAAAAAAAAAAGAGATACAGAGAATCAAACCTGCGTGACGGCGGCGATTGAAGAGAGGCTGAGAGAAGAGCTGCAGAGAGGGAGACTGAGAGAGAGGTTTTGGCAGAGGGCAGCTGTGTATGAAGGAACGAAGAAGAAACTAAATGGAAAAGAGGAAAACGAACGAAGACAAAAATACCTAGGTCATTCAGTGTCTTTTTTTTTTTTTTTTTTTTTTATTTATATAATTTCTAATATATATATATATATATATATAATATAAAAAATATATAGAAATTAATTTTTTGGACCAGTTCGGATTGGACCGGTTCCTAATGGTGAAAAACCGAAATCAAAACTGATTTAAACCGGTCTGGTTTGGATTGGACTCGGTTTTTGACTTTTACGATCAACATGGTTTTTTACGGTTTTTTTTGAATTGGTTTGGTTTGGTTTTGCGGTTCTAATGTCCACCCCTATTAAGCAATATAAAAATGAGTAGGGGCATTATTGTCCAAACACTTTAATTTTGTCATTCTTTATAAATACTTCACCCATTTTGGGTTTATTTATAAGTTCCCCTTATGTTTTGCCTTGGATGGTATTTAGTGGTATTTTCCAATTTTTTTTTCCAAGTAATTAAACTTATCTTTACAAAAAAACAATGACAGGGATCAAAGTGAAAAATAAGTCAAAACTATAATATGAAAAATAAAATTCAAGCGTTGTGTTTTCTTTTTTCCTGCTTCCACGATTTGCAGAACTCCGACTTTTCTTTGTATAAAAGATCAAATTCATTCTCATTACTAGCTAGCTTGAAAGGGTTCCAGTCTCAGAATTGAGATCTAAAAGCTGTGTTGAAACTTGAAACTTGTAATGAAGGAAATCACATTGAAATCAAACTCGAAATTGAAAAATTGAGAGAGAGAGCAGAAGAATCAGACTCGGAAGAATCAGAAAATGGCAAGCGACAGCGACCTAGACGAGGACGAGCTCCTCCAGATGGCTCTAAAGGAGCAAGCCCAGCGCGATGTGAATTACAAAAAGCCACCCTCCAGCAACTCCCGCACTGCCCCCGTCGCCAATTACGTTCAGCAGCCGCAGCCTCCTCCGCCCCAGCAGCCACGAAAACCCGCGGCTTCTCCGAGTCCCAAAAACAACACCACTACCAGAAGCAACGCCAACAACCCGAAGCGACGGGTGGTGGACGACGACGAGGAGTCCGATGTGGACATGCTCAGCATCTCCAGCGGCGATGAAGACTCCACCGCCAGGGATCAGCAGCGTGTCCGCTTCCGAGGCGGCGGTGCTGCTTCTGCGGCTACCGCCAGAGCTGGAGCCCTGGACGACGATGCCCCTTGGGACGGCGGTGAGCCTGGCTGCTGGAAGCACGTCAACGAGGCTGAGGTAAATATATACATATATGTCCACATTTTGAAGAATTGAATGCTTGATTTTTCAATATTTGGGTTTGTGTGGCGGTATGGCAGCTTGCTCGTAGGGTTCGTGAAATGCGAGAGACGAGAACAGCACCGGTGGCCCAAAAGGTTGAGCGCAAAGTGTCGTCGGCAGGCTTGGCTCTAAAGGGGCTTAACAATTTACAGTCCTTCCCTCGGGGCATGGAATGTATTGATCCCCTAGGCTTGGGGTTAGCATCTGCTTCTTTCTTCAAATAGTCTATTTTCTTTTCCAAATTTATTTGGGACTTGAGCCTCACTCTTAGTTTCATTTGCATTTGTGTTTTCTGGCAGGATCATAGACAACAAAACCTTAAGATTGATAACTGAATCCTCAGACTATTCGCCAACCAAGGACGACAAATTGGATAATAACCTTCGGGGTAATGTGGCATTTTCTCTTCTGCTTTGCCCCATTATGTTCGTTTTAGTTCTCCTTAAGTGACTTTCTAGTACCACCTTGCACTTTTGCATAACAAGGGCTAATCCTTGACTTGGATAATCTGTAATTTCATCACCACCTAGCAGTTATTAGGGTTTAGGGACATCAGAAAATCTTTCTAGTTTCAGAAGTTTCAAAAGTTTTTGAATGTTATACTTTATCCACCTTGATCTCATAACCTGAATTTGTTTTTTTTTCCTTCATTCACGGTTGTCGCTCATATCTTTTTTATGTTAATATTTGCAGAGAAGTTGTTATATTTCTCTGAGAAATTTGATGCCAAGCTCTTTATATCACGGATTCACCAAGACACTGCTACAGCAGATTTGGAGGCTGGTGCTTTGGCTCTAAAAAGTGATCTTAAAGGACGAACTCTGCAGAGAAAACAATTGGTCAAAGACAATTTTGACTGCTTTGTCTCTTGCAAAACAACAATTGATGGTATACAATCGTCATTACATTGGGCTCTGGGTTTTTTTAGAGCTGCTTCATTTTAGATATGTTTTACATTTCAAAAGTTGGAAATTACAAGAAGCTGTGCCATGTGTGACAACTAGACATAAGCCCTTGTCCGTCACCATCGTGTGCATCTCTTAGCTACATCATGGTCTTGGGAAAACTATCCAGTAGCATCTAGCTGAAAATTATTAGTGCCTGTCATGCACTTCTGGTTGGTTAACCAGTGACGGCATCATAATCCTCATCTATCAAACTAACTATCAATTACCTCCATAACCCCATATTGGATGCTCATACATGCTCGTGCTATTTCTGTCACACCCAGAAATGTTGCATCTTTACAGCTATTTTGTCCATTAACCAACAAGAAATTGATCCCGACCTGCAATCCTCTTAGTCTTATTCTATTGCCTTCTTGAGGAATCTCTCACCACTAGTAGCCCTAGCCATAAACGACTAAACTTGTTCTCGTTCTTTTGCTCCCGTTTAAAGTTCATCTTGTTCATCGGATTGCTTTTCTCCCCTTTTAAGTTCTCCATCTTGTTTAACATGAAAATATTAGACTTTCAGCAAGCATATCTGCAGTCTTTCTTATTTTTTTTCTTCTCTTTTTTAATTTATTCTTTTTCTTCTCATCTGTTCTTTTGCTCCCGTTTAAAGTTCATCTTGTTCATCGGATTGCTTTTCTCCCCTTTTAAGTTCTCCATCTTGTTTAACATGAAAATATTAGACTTTCAGCAAGCATATCTGCAGTCCTCTTTATTTGAGGGATGTAATAGCTTCGGTGATCAAAATACTTATTTGCTCACATACTATGAATTTGTTATCTGGAGCACCCTTGTGGAAAGCACATCAATAAAAGGCAGTTGGTTTACTTTTCTGTTTAATATTCGCTTGTGAGATGTGTTCTGTTAGATGAATAGTCAACTTCTCAATGCCTTTCTTTACTTCTTCCTGTTGTATAAAATTTTAAAAGTTCATTGCAATCATAGCTACTTGTTGGGTGCTTCTTGATTTTGATTCGGAAGATATTGATTCTTGCACAGATATTGAGTCCAAGTTGAAACGGATTGAAGAAGACCCTGAAGGTTCAGGCACTTCTCATTTGTTTAATTGTATGCAAGGAGTGAGTTCGTTGGCTAATCGCGCATTCCAGCCTCTATTTGAGAGACAGGTTGGTCAGGCTTAAATTTTCGATGTGGTTCGAGGTTTATGTCTGTTTATGCAACTGGGATGATATAAGTTTCATCTAGTTTCTGACTGATTGTAGGCTCAAGCTGAGAAGATCAGGTCCGTCCAAGGAATGCTACAGAGGTTCCGGACATTGTTCAACTTGCCCAGTACAATTCGTGGTAGCATAAGCAAGGGAGAATATGACTTGGCAGTTAGGGAGTACAAGAAGGCCAAGTCTATTGCTCTGCCCTCTCATGTATAAAACAATCTGTATTAGTTTTAACTTTCTTTTGCGGTAAAATTGGATAATTTCAAATCACATGAGCTGTATCTACGCATCAACTAATTTGATTCCTTCTAATTGGTTATCATGATTCATTTTAGCTATTTTATGCTTTAATTATGAAATGTATCGCATTTATGTTGTAGTTTTATTGCGTGGATGGTTTAATTGTTGACATCAATTTCAAAGGCAAAGAATTTTGATCCTCGTTCCATTGTCCAGTATATTATGTCTGTATAGAAGGCTGCTAATCTTCTATTTTCTTTTTCTATTATTCAATTGCAGGTGGGGATACTGAAACGTGTTCTCGAAGAGGTTGAGAAAGTGATGCATGAGTTTAAAGGCATGCTTTACAAGTCTATGGAAGATCCACAAATAGATTTAACAAATGTAAGCTCATTATTTAGGTATCGGTAATGTTTTAATCTTTAAAAGGTTCTCACCCTGCCCCCGACATTGTTCCCCGATGATGCCCCTTGGGCAAAAGGGGCCACCATTCTCATTCTTTCTTCAATAATCTTAATAATAATGAAAGTAGCATGCAGTGTTCTGCCGTCAGTTTCTTATTTTGCAGTGGTTAATTCCAAAATACAGGTTCTGACCATATTACCATTTCTCAGGGGTTTATTTCTTTTCTTTTTCTTTCCATGGTCCACTTCAATTAGATAAAAGTAATAAATTTATTGCAAATAAAAAAGTCATTGCCAAATAAAGCACACGTGATGGTTGGGTTAAGGAAGCGGTGATTGAATAAAAATCGCTGTAGGGTTGCTAAGTTGGTTCTTTCTTTTATTTATAGCTGAACATTTTAAGATCTTCTGAATGATGGTGGTTTTTTTTTTTTTGGGTAACCATATTAGTTATAGATCTGGAGTGGAGTCTTTAAGGGTATCCAAGTTCAGAGGGTATCCAAGTTCAGGGTAAAGGATCTCAGTTATGTTTGAGCAATCCTGTTCTTGAGGGCATTAGTAAAACTTAATAGGAGATGCTTTTATGAGTAGTAGTGAGGAAGATTTCATTACATGGTGGGAATAAACCTCATCTCCACCTATGACTTAGTCGAGAGGTTATAGTGTGATTTTGCTAAACAAGATGATGCACTTGCATTAATGTGAGTTCTGGCTTGAGACCGATCATGTCTTGTATTACCAATATATTGATTTCATGTTTGTAGGAAATGGCAATTATTATTGTTTTTTGGTTTAATAGTTTTCTACATTTAATGATTTTATGCTTAATGTAGGTTGAAAACACAGTGAGGCTGTTATTGGAGCTGGAGCCTGAGTCAGATCCGGTTTGGCACTATTTAAATATACAGGTTTGTAAATTCAGAACTCTCCTTGGGATTTACTTATTTTCCTCCTTTTAAATTCCTTGGTATAGTTTAATATACAATTTACTATTTACACATACTCATTATGTTTATTAGGATGTGAAAATGCAGTTGGTTTGGTCGGTGAAGCCAATATCTTAGAGAAATAATTGTTGTGCAACATCCGAATAGCTTAAGCTTTTGGAAATAATTATAAAACTAGTTAAATTTATCATGGTATCCAAGTACGATGTCTTGAATTTGATCCAAACTGAATCCGATATCATTTGACCACTCAATTGAATTATTGAAATTTTAGTTCTTTCTTGAAGCACTGTGATCATTGATTTTGTAGGACAATTGGATGTCGAACGATTTCCGATTTGTCAATTTTTTTGCAATATGAATGTAGACTTGAACAATAGATGGTTTGGATCGTTGAAAAAAAATCGTAGGAGATCCTAAATGGTGTCCCTCAAATAATTTATTTGATGGGGATCCCTCAATAGAAGGGGACTCTATAATCCAACGGTTAATAGAGTTCCCTTCTATTGAGGGATCCCACTTAATCCAACGGTTCAATTTTTTCCGATTTGGGTGATTCTTTGCAGAGATGTTCTTTTAGGGAAGACCTAGATAATTGACATTTTAGATCATAAAAGTACAATACATAGTGGGCCGTACAAAGGTGTTCCTCAAATAAATTTGAGGGATCCAAGAATTGAAGCTCCTATAAGGGTAATGTTCACCCGAAAAAGCAAATGCTTTTGTTGCCAGACTGAATTCTGACCACACATTCTGGCAAACAATCAACCTGATTTGGGTACAGATCCAAAGTCTGGAAAGAGAAGCGATCATCAACAAATATATATATATATATTTTTATACAAACATCAACAAATGAAAGGAGGGGCCACAGTTTGTCTGAAGTTACTTTTTGTTGAAGTTTTGGATCTGCCCGTTGGGTCCCACTCTAACAACACCGATACTGTCCCCACTTTACCACCTACCCAATCCGTCAGGTGTGGGGTTTTACCACAAAAGGCCTCGGTATTAGTTAGAGTGTGGTAATTCTATTTAAACCCATTTGTTTTCTTTCACCCCACCGATGTGGGATTCCAACACTCCCCCTCACGTGTAATCCCTTTTAGTGGTTCACATGTGAAGATCCACACATCGGCAATTGAAACTCAGAGGTCGGCTTTCGTTGGGCCCACTTGTTTTCAATGGAACTCAAAGGTCGGCTCTTTTCAAGCTTCGTTGCCCTTTTTTTTTTTTTTTTTTAATTTTTAAGAGTCCGACTTGTTTCTCCTTCTTGGTGACAAGCTTCGTTAGCTTGTACGGGCCTTGGCTCTGAATGTTACTGCACACAAACAAACTAGAGAGGGGTTGGGTGTCTACTTACCGACTTAAAAGTTTGTTTCTTTTCCAGAATAACAGAATTCGAGGTTTGCTTGAGAAATGCACATTAGATCATGAAACTAGGATGGAGACTTTACATAATGAGTTACGTGAAAGGGCAGTGTCTGATGCACGGTGGAGGCAGATTCAAGGAGATATAAATCAATCTGTAAGTGTGACACTGGAAGGATCATCTTACATGGAATGACAGTTAAACAATGGGTCATTGCTTAACAATTTGTTCCTTTTCACTACTGTCAGTCAGATGTGAACTATTCTCTTACTCTTGGGGACAACCACCTTCCAGTAGATTCTCTTCCAGTAGACTTGACAGGTGAAGAAGTTGATGCTCTTAGAGGGAGGTATATTCGCAGATTAACTGCTGTATTGATTTATCACATACCAGCTTTCTGGAAAGTAGCACTTTCTGTTTTCAGTGGGAAATTCGCAAAGGTATGGTGGACACTTAATTATAAGCTTTGGTGTAAATGTAAGATCTACCTATAATAATCTTTACGATCTGTCTTCTTATGATGCTCATGCATTTATCTTCTGTACTGTTAATATTTTTGTGGCGCAGTTTATTTACAGTTCCAGATATGCATGTATACATGTATAAATTTGGTGTGCCAATGCAGTAGATATGCTAAGACAGTTTCATTGAACTGAATACTGATACAATTTCGTTTGAAAAATAGATCTGTTATTATACTGCAGTTCATCACACATCCATACTACCATATGATGTGAACTGTAGATGTAGGCTGTTAGCTTTCACTAACATCATTTATTTTAAAAAGACCATCAATATGAATGACGACCTCGTTTATTTTACCAATAGGTAGCTAGTGTAATTTGGTAAAATTATAAGTACATAGGGTAATCTGGTAACTTACAAAGTTCTTCCACTACATGTTTATCTCCTACTCTTCCATGTTATCTATATTGCAAATCAATGTCAGTCACCTTAATTAAGTTCATTCTGTTGTGATATCGTTTAACAATAAGAAAAGCAGAGAAAGGAAACCCGAGTATATTACCAAGTATATTAAACCCCTCTTCAATTGGGAATAGGATTCTTATCCTCTAAGACTGTTAGTCCTAATATGCTTATGAAACTCATCATGGCTGGAAAACGCAACACATTGGTGAAGACGTAGTGAATGGGTTGGAGGTTTTGGAGCTATATGCTAACATATATCACTCAGAGTAAAAAAAAAATGAAAATGTCCAAAGTGCTTGAAGATGGATGCACTCTGGGTTACTGTTCTATTATTAAATCCCAAATGGAAAAATTGGGTTCCTTAGTTTCTACGTGGTTTTTCCTACTTTTGGTATCAACATTTCTAATGCTGGAGAGTTTAATATCTATAGCTCTTACAGTCATGTTTTCTCAACTATCAAAATATGAGTATCGGCGTATTTGAACTGATACATGTTTTTGTGAGCTGTTTTCATGTGTGAATATTTATGGAAAAAGTTAAGACTATTGCATGTTAAATACCGATCAATGCAGAGATATGCATATTCAGTGATGACAAACCTTTTATTGATTTTGAGTTACATTTATTTCTGTTTGTGTTGTTATACTTAAGGAATGATCTGATTTATCTACTCATTTATTGTTCTATGATAGACAATTTCACTTTCTTCTTATACTCAATCTTAATCTTTCAGTCGTCCCAAGTTTCTACTGAATCAAATGCTAGCACTCCAGGAAATAAAACAGATGAAAAAGTTGGAGATGGGAAGTACTCAACTCATTCTCTAGATGAAGTTGCTGGAATGATACAAAATACATTAACTGCGTATGCAGATAAGGTGAGTATACTGGCTGAACCAACTTATTACCATTACGTAGATGGAAGCCAGTTAATTAAACTAGAGTACATAATGGCCGCGGATAATGGTTTGCGCACAAATTTTACCAAATTAATTTATTTTCTTAAGTGAAAGTGCTTATTATCTGTTGTCTTTGTAGAATGCGAAGTTCTCTTTATCTACTGAGTTCTACATTCTTGGATGCTTTATTTTCTTTATTTTTTAGAAGACAAGTACATTTTATTGAAAATCAACAAAGAAGTACAACAGTGGTGAGAAGGAATCTGCTTCAATACAAGGAACAAAATCTTAGCCAATACAGAACAATACAAACCCAAACAGCCCCCAAAGAACCTAATAATAACATTTTAATTTTGTAGCCACCAAGCCCATAAAGAAGATCAAAATCTGACATTTTACAATAGCTTGTCCACCCCTTTACTAAAACAATGGCCAAGGAGACAAAAAACTCACATCTAATTTTCATTTATGTAGTCACTTTCTTTTCTTTTCTTCAAAAGGCACAAGCCACAAAATCTAAGCCAATACAGAACAAATCAACCCAAAACAGTCCCCACTAAACCTAATAATAACATTCTAATACGCTGCAGCTTTCCGATTTAAAGTAAAAGTAGAAAAGGGAAAACCTTGAATATTGTAGCCAGTAAAGCCCATTTTACAAAAGGTCGTCCACCCGTTTACGATAGCAGTGCACCACTACACAAATGCAGTCGGTTTCTTTTCCTTGGTCCTCTTTGTCTGTCTGTATGTGTGTTCAATTTTTGGAAAGAAAATCAGTTGTACACTCTTTGAATAAAGAGATGCTTGTGATAGTATTGAAAGGACGCCAAATGTTTTTATTTTTTTATTATTTTTCATGAAAATATTCATAAAAATAATCCACCAACAATTTGATAAATTGAAATTACACCTTTCACATCATTAAGTCAAAACTCTTAAAACTACCCTACAGCAGCCCAATGTTTGTTTATTTCCGGTTTGTGCATTTTGGGTAGAGAAGAGGCTGAGTATTGATCACCTATTTCTTCGGGGTCCTATAATTTTGAATTTTCGACATAAACTGTTTTTGGAAGCTAATTTTATTTTGGTGATTCCTATGTTACGCTTTTCTATGCTTGTTAAAGAAAAATTATGTGTTTAGGGGGGGCAATGCCTTTTGGAGGTCCTGTGTGCTGGCTATTTTATGTTTAGTAGTGTAGATGGAATGAACTAAGAGGATTTTTTAAGATTCTAGCGGGGAGGAAGTGGAGGCCAAAGTCTGTCATTAATTATCATTGTCATCTTCAATTTGTTCTGATTTTTAGCTTTGACTTCACTGTGGGACAGTAGGATAATTAAATTCCCTGCTCCTCTTTGGGCATCCTTGTCTAAGAATTTTAAGGATGTACCCTTTAGTTGGATCTAGTTGGATATGTTTGCTGTTATGGATTAAGCGTGGTTTGTTCAGGTTTTTGTATGGTTTAGTGTGTCTTTGTTAGTTGAAGTGTTCTTGATGAACTTCTTGTTCATGTTCTGTACTTCTCTTTTCTCTTGTTCATAAAATTTCTTGTTTCCTATAAAAAAAATAATAATAAAAAAAGAGGTGAAGGAAAAATATAGTTGTTGAAGACCCATAGATTATAGTCAACGACAAAAAGGGAGGGGGAGGGTGTGTTGACCTTGCCACATAACTGTGCTTACAGCCCTTGGTGTCATACTTATTTATTAACTTTTGGTGACAATACCCCTCGTTGTTGAAGAAAGGGTCAAATAGAATGGTATGTGTAAACTTTAATTATAATCTTAGAAATTAAAAAAGTTTTGGGGGATATAACGCCAGCTCTTTGAAAACATTAGATTTAGGACCTGATATAAGTGAGTTTTCTTGAAGAAAAGGGTGAAAATTATGGATGGTACTTTGTTGGAAATAATTTTGATAGTCATTTGTAATGCCTGTTATTAAGAATCAAAGGTATACAAGTGTCATCAAAAGGAAAAATAAAAAATTAAAGAAACCTTCACAAGGTTGGCCTAAGTTCTAACCGATGTTGTACGTATGCACATCTTTAGGGGGTTATGCCTGTATCCGATACAGATACGGATACGATAAGAGCTCGATACGGCTCAATACATATCAGATCCGGAAATTGGAGTATCCGTTGACTTTTTGACTTGTTCACACTCTGATACAGCTGGAATACGGCTGGGATACGTGACGGATATGGCCAATATGTACAGTTCTATAATGTTGTTGGCCTCCTTTTAGTGAAAGCTGGACAATCTTGAATTTGCTTTTGAGTTGCAGAGGTGGCAAAGAAGATGATGTTGCCCTAGCCCGTACTTAAAAAACGTAATATGTATAACTAATAAAACATTTTTGACCTTTTAACCATACCCTGCAAATGTAATATATTTGACTTAAAGAACTAATGTGTTAATTGAATAATAATTCGTATAAATAAATAAAATATATTATTTTAATTGCCGTATCTTTGCCGTAGTATCATAGTTTTTGGAGATTTTCCGTATCGCCGTATCGTATCCCCATGCCTATACCGGTATCTGTGCCGCACAGGTTCTAACCATAGTTAATGCATATGCAATTAGCCCAACATTCATTATCACTACTTGAGGCATTCACCATATTCAGAGATTAAGAGAGTTTAAAGAGAACTGCAGATTTTAGAGCTCTGAATTTAAGTTCATATGTTTCATCTTTATCGAATATAGGGAGCCATACAAATTATTGCTGGGATGTAAATATCGAATTATATTTTGTGGTTATCTGCTGTATTAATATGGTTCAAATTTAAATTTAGCATCAGCACAAGCCAAATTGTGTTAAATGGTCATCCTTGCATATCTTCAGTTCAGACCGCAGGTTCAGCAGGTGGTCATAAACTTTTTTACTCTTGATGCAGGTTCGAAATACATTTCATGATCTTGAGGAATCAAATATTCTGCAACCATATATGAGAGATGCCATAACGGAAATATCTAAAGCATGCGAAGCTTTTCAAGCGAAGGAATCAGCTCCTTCGATTGCTGGTATGTTAGCTGTCTCTTAACCTGCAATCTGCTGATTTCTCAAAATTTTCTAAAGGTCGGTCATATTTTTGCAACAGTAACTGCAATTCGAACACTTCAGTCAGAGATTACAAAGATTTACATCCTAAGGCTTTGCTCATGGATGCGGGCATCAACTGCTGAGATCTCAAAAGATGAGACATGGGTTCCAGTATCAGTTCTTGAAAGGAATAAATCTCCCTACACAATCTCTTTCTTGCCTTTAGCATTCCGCAATGTTATGACGTCAGCAATGGATCAGATCAAGTTGTAAGTCTCTTAAGGTTACTTACACTGTGTTTTCTGAATTCATTGCAAGTGATAGACAAGCTCAAGATTTGCTAGTCATTCATTACCTGTTTCTCTGCAGAAGTTCAGAACATTGTTAGTGTGTTATCATTTATCAGACTTCAAAAGACTTTTTTCATGCTTAAGAGGCCATATATAAGTTTTATTGAAAGGAGGGATAAATGTTGTAGAGCTTGATCATGAGAAATAAGGGATTCTAAACCAGGAATTTGTTGCTCAGCTTAACAAAATAATGTTACATAAGTAGACTTCGGTATAGATTTCTTCCAAAGTTGAGACCAAACTATCCTTGGCATATATTGTCTATTTTAGATAGTGATTGACAGGTTAACTGCTGTGCTAGAACTAAAAGCGTATTTTAAAATCATGGTTTTATTTTTAATTAGCTTTCTTTAGTATTTTGACGGACGTTATTTTTAAGAACAGTGTCAGTAAAGTTCAGATTTAAGGAGAGGAATCAATAGCTTTTGTAATAACTAATCTTATTCAAGTTATATCTATTTGATGCATATAATTTTATTTTTGTTGTATTTTTTCTTATTCCAAACGTTGTATATTCCCAGGAATGGAGCTATTTAACTTTTATCTAAAGGCAAACTAACTAGTATATGTAGGGAAGGATGAAGTTTAGGTTTGTGGGTCATAAATTGGTGTCCGCATGTAGGTACTTGGTTACAGGTATTTATCTGTTGTTTAATTCATGACAAAATTTCAAAAACAAGCTTGAACTGAATATTAAATCCTATGAATTTGATACATCAATAACCCAGAACAGCAATTTTTGTAACATGTGAGATATATAGTGTACTGTCTTTGGTATTTTGATTGAAACTTTGACAGTGGAAGCCTGCCCACTTTGTCATGTTAATTACACTTCACCTTTTAATTGCTCGTAGTTAAACTAGTTCCAACCTCAACAAAGACCTGCTAATTTTGTATTGGATTTGGTTTGAGTTGTTGTTGGTAGTTGTGTTAGAAATCATTGTGAGAACTTATTTTTTATAGTTGGCCTCATTGTTTATTTATAAATTAATATTGTTATATTTTTTTTTAGGATGATTCAGTCTTTAAGAAGTGAGGCAACGAGGTCAGAGGAAGTGTTTAAGCAACTCCAAGAAACTCAAGACTCTGTCAGACTTGCAGTTTTGAACTGTATTCTTGATTTTGCAGGTATGATGGATGAGTAGCTTACTAAATTTCATGTTGTTAAGTGTTCATTGTGTCCAGTTATAATGTTTACATTTATATATATATTAATCAGGTCATCTAGAGCGTATTGGAAGTGAGCTTGCCCAAAACAAATCAATCAAAGGAAGTTCACTTGTACAAAATGGTTATTCTGCTAACCTAGAAGAAAAGCTAATGTCTGATCTCCCAGGAAGTGTTGGTCCGCATCAACAGTTGTTGATAGTGTTGAGTAATGTTGGCTATTGCAAAGAAGAACTTTCTTATGAGTTGTACAACAATTACAAACATATCTGGCTACAGTCTAGGTAAGTGGCCCACTATTTGTCCCTTCTATCACCTTGTTTCTTGCTCTCGTTAATAGGAGCAACTTGATAAGACCGGATATCTGATATTTGAAATGGTGTATGTAAGTCACTAAAGCAGAAATCGGAGAGAACCAGAAAGCCATGTTGGTTACTATCTTCCACTCTCAACTGGCCTAAGTCAATGTATTAGTTGTTTAGTTGGGTAAATACTCACTAGGATTTGTATATGAGTAATATTTGGCTGAATGACATTATTCTTTTGTTTAAAGAGTCATTTGTGCAGTTCTAGTTTGCCTGAAATCTAGCTCTATCTGGGATAAGAATAATGTAGGTGGTGTTGAATTTAGCATAAAGAAATGGACCAATGAGTTTTGTTCCAGCCATACGAATTGGAGGGTCTATATGTGTGTCCACGGGTATTAGTTGGGTCAAAGATCTGGATTCCCTAGGTTATCCGCAAACAAAAAAAAAAAAAAAACAAAAAACTAGCCAGTGGGTGATACTCCTGAGCCAACTGTTAGGTGGCCTCATGCTAAATTATCGATGGAACTTTTGTGCACTCCCATGATCCGTTTGCTGATGCCTAATTACCCACTGTCTTCTCTATCTATTCATTCTTTTCAGGGAAAGAGAGGAAGATGATAGTGATATACAAGACTTGGTGGTGTCTTTTTCTGGGCTTGAAGAGAAGGTCCTTGAGCAATATACTTTTGCTAAGGTATGGTTGAACACCCCAACACACACCCACACCCGCAGAAATTCATGGCTATCCTGTTATTTCTACTGTAATTATCTTCCTTTCTTTTTTGTCAGTGTTTATCCTTGTATTTTCGTGTTGGCATTATGCTACAGTTACTACCTTCTTTGCTCAGACAATATAGTTAGGCTATAGGTCCACTTTAGTTGATGTGTTCATATAAGGGCATTGGAAGGACCTTTCTGAAAGCAACTCTTTCTAGTTATTATTGACTAAGGCCAAGCAACTTTTGTGCCAAATGGTGTCTCCTCTCCCTATGATAATGGGATTAAGGGTGAGTTTGCAGGTTCAATACATGTTTGGTGTGTGAGTCAATTTGTCAACGGAAAATTATTAGGGTGAATTATTTGACATATATGCCCTGTGAAAAAATAATTAGGGGACTTATATGAACTAGGGTTTTTGTTGTGGTAGAGTTGAAATGGATCAATTGTTGAAGCTTCATAGCATCAATAGTGCACTCATATGAAGATCCTGATAGAGATTTAGTTTTTGCATTTCTTTAGTAGGCTTCTGTACTACCACAGTCTACTAACCCAGTAAGTGGTCAAACTAAATTTCCAATTAATGTAATGATTATTCTACAAATAAAACCAACATCAATATACTGATAGCAAAATAGAGATCGGTGTATCCCACGAAATATCCGTAAATTGAATAGCTGATACTATCTGCACAGCCAACATTTTCATCCTTGACCCAATGTAGTCTAGCAGCCTTCATAGAAATTTAGCATACCTTGGTTGCATATCTGCGGCAAGATGGCCTGCTAAGAAAAAGTCACCATAACACCAAAGGATCAGTTATTAGATTTTCTCCTTTTTCTTACCTATTAAAATAGATGGAGTTGGCAGGTCCCATTTTACGTGCATTAAGTATATCTTGATTCTGTTTACCAGGTGGCTCCAAATAAAAGATCACACAGCTGAGCTTTTTGTTGCTCCAATTATTTGTTCACAAAATTAAGCAGCCATTGATTGAAGTTGTGATGTACTTCTCTATGGTCCTTTGTGTGAAAGTTTGGCTATTACCTTAACAGATCTATTTTAATCTCAGGCAAATTTGATCAGAACTGCTGCCTTCAACTATTTGTTGGATTCTGGTGTACAATGGGGAGCAGCACCTGCCTTAAAAGTCAGACGCTAATGAATTTGGCATTTGTAGTTGTATTTTTATTTATTTATTTCAATTAAAAAATTAACTGGCAAGCATTCCTGTCCTCTATGGAGTCATATAATGCGACCTAGTCTTGCAGGGTGTGCGTGATGCTGCTGTGGAGTTACTGCACACTTTGGTAGCTGTGCATGCAGAGGTACTTAGTGGAAGCCTGGTGCTATTACAAAGATTATTATCTTTTAAAAGCATTTTAGTAGTTGCAGTTTTTAACTTCTGCTCTTTTGCTTAGATTTGATGTTGACATTATTCTTTAGGTTATAATGTCAGATGGTTCGTTGTCTGCTTCAATAAGCACGTAGCTAACTATTTTTATTTTTCAGTTAAATGGTTGTGCATTATCATCTGCCCATCTCTAGATTTTGGTTCATTTTCTCAATAAACTTAAAGCAATTTCCTCTTTCCAGGTATTTTCTGGTTCTAAGCCCCTGTTGGACAAGACACTTGGCATTCTTGTGGAAGGACTAATTGATACTTTTATCAGCTTGTTTCATGAAAATCAAGCGAAAGAGCTTAGATCACTTGATGCAAATGGTTTCTGTCAGCTAATGCTTGAGGTAAAAGATCTTTGAACTGGAAATCTTGTATCGAGTTGATGTTTTTGAATATGCATATTGCTGTGCTGGTAAATTGCAGTTGCTCCATATTCCTTTGTGTGTTGGATGAATCAAATTCTCTGAGATAGTAAATATTTGGTCAAAATGCACCTGATTTTGATTCTTGATTAGATCTTAATGCATCTGCTTTATGCATATAGGAAAGTTGTAAGCACCGCCTATCTCCCCCTCCCCTTAAAAAAATATAGATAAAAGATAAAGAAAAATTAGAAGGCTGACCAGAATTTAAAAATTAGAGAGTGAGCTTTCATTTGATTTCTCGTTCACAAAGTGAACAAGTCATTACCATCATTAATCATGTTATAAATATATTATATTGGGTTTCTTAGACATTTGCATTATGTGGTGTATAATGCAGCTTGAGTACTTCGAGACTATATTGAATCCATATTTTACATCGGCTGCAAGGGAGTCTCTGAAGTCGTTACAAGGGATACTTCTGGATAAAGCCACTGAGAGTGTGACAGAAAATGTGGAGAATCCAGGGCATAACCGACGAGCAACACGCGGAAGTGAAGATGCGGTTGCAGATGATAGACAGCAGGGGACGAGTGTTTCACCAGATGACCTGATTGTAAGAACCTTAGTTTCTCCAGTAATCCTTCTTGTATACTGTTTCAATTCCAATGAACCAGTTGACTAGTTGGTTATAGTATTGTGTGCATTTGCGTTTGGAAAATCACCCAAACTAGTGACATTGGATGGTATATAGAATGAAAAAAAATATAAATGTAAATCTTCTTATACCTCAGCAATTGTTTCTCATGTATTACCTTCATTAAAGTTGTATGCTTTTCTTATTTTTCTCATCTATTGGTTTTCATGTATGACCTTTGTTAAAGTTGTATGCTTGTAGGTTTTTTTCTTAGGTGTCAACTCAATTAGTTTGTTGAATGCTTCAGGCCCTTGCTCAGCAGTATAGCTCTGAGTTACTTCAAGCAGAGCTCGAGAGGACTCAAATCAACACAGCATGTTTTGTGGAGTCAATTCCATTAGACTCGGTACCTGAATCAGCTAAGCGAGCTTATGCTTCATTTAGGGGCTCACTAGATTCACCGAGCAGAAACTACAAAGGCAACACAGGATCCCCAAGCTACTCCCGGAATAGGCGTCGATGAATTTGCAAATTTCCAAAGGTTTTTGACTCTCTGAATGTCACTTTGTATGTGTTAGTGTTGTAATGTAGTTAATAGGCTGAGAACCATATTCTTTCCATTGTTTACGCCCTCTCTGAGCTTTTTATTTGTATTTTTTTGTCTTTCCTTTTCAATTTCTTGTTGTATTTGAACGTGGAGGACAACATTGTATATTTTTGCCATTGTGTTAAATGCCAGTGTACTTCTTTTTCTGTATTATTTGCAAATACATGCTCTCATTTTACTCGTTCATATTTGCAATGTATATTTGTGTGTTCGCGATTGAGTGTATTTGGGCCTTAGAGTTCCTTATGATTAAACACTACTTGTCTGCTCTTTGATTGCGTGGTTTTCAAATTAAACATAGAAATCAGAAAAATCTAGGTGTTTTTGTTGGTTGTTTGGTTTGCTCATTTATCTCCAGCTTCTCTTGGTTTGCACTTACGATACCAATGGTTACCAAAGTAAAATTGGATTTATATCACATGTAGGAATGGTAAAATTGAAATTGTGGATCACTTACCAAGTCGATGTAAAAAAATTAATAACTCCTGTGTTCAGAATTATCATCTAAAATTTTACAGAGTCAATCAAATTATTTGCTCATACTCGCCTTCAGAATTTTGATACGGTCATAATCTAAAACAAATAAAAAAATGCATATGGATTTGAAAATTATGAAAGTGTTATATAACTGAAGAGGAAAACTGTAGAGAGAAATGAGATGTAAAGAAAGACAATGGAATTTGGGCTCTAAAACTTATATTTTTCTTCTTAGTAAGACCTCTTATTTATAGGCTTACATATGAAGACATTAACAATTCATAAATTACAAGACCTCTTATTTAGTGCATAGGTTACATAGAATTTAAAAATGGTGAATGCTAAGATGTATGCTGGTCATACACCAACTCATGCATTTACAACACTCTCTTTGGATGTCTACCATACAATGACATACTTGCCTCATTAAAAACCTTGCTCGGAAAACCTAGTGAGACAAAATTTAAATGAAGGGAAAAAGAGTGCAACATTCTTATGGATTATTGATATGTTGTTGGATGCACTTATGATGCCTCCTTAAAACCTTGCTAGGAAAAACCTAGTCGAAGGGAAAACAATATAGCGCACATATGTCCTGTATGTAGAAAATTGTGAATGCTCCCCCTGATGAATTCCCCATGATGATGAAAAACTTGAATTATTTGAAGATGCAACACAAATGATATTCATATCTAATTGTCCTCCTACATAGCGAGATTTGATAATGCTTGTATAAAAATTTATTTAATATCATCATTGGAGGATATATGTGTATAATTCCTTTGAATCCATGTTGAGGTTAGAGTAATACCAAAAATATCTAGACTATTTTCACAAATCCTTTCACATTAACAATTCTCAAAATAACATCATATTCTATAATATTGTCAAAACAATAATATAATCAAACTCATACTTGACAGTTACGAGAACAAGAGTATAAGCAATTCATATTGTTGGTGCATAAATTAAATTAAGAGAATAATATTAACCGGAAAATACAATATGTAGTTACGAACGATTCTTGGGATGAGTTGCGGACTAAGTCGCTCTCTTTAAGATGTTTCGCAACGCTGCCCAATGTGTGCAAGCAGTTTAGAAAATGACACTACGTCCCCGGGATAAAACAACCCCAGAATCTCCTCTGTCTAGGTTCTTCCTTGCACTGAGAAAGGACCTGAATACAAACACCTTTCTGACTATGTTGCTCAGAATCTCAGTAAAATAAATAAGAGGAAGAGAGAATTTCATAGGAGGGAAGAGGAACAAGGATGTAGCTTTTATGCTTTTCTTCTTATGCAAGCTATAGCTAATATATATATATATAGTATTCAATAAAATAGTTGTTGGAGACTTTAAAACTAGCAGACAAGCCGTTGAGAAAAAACAACCAGTATTAAAGAAATGGCTTAATATCACAAAACATTCCTAAGGTTTACGAAACTATCAGATTGCATCCTTATTGTTTTTGTGTGTCATTCGTGGTCAATAAGGTTAGCATGTGTGATCACAAATGGTCATTGCTATTAGGTTCTGTCAAAAACTCCGTTGGTTTGCTGACATGATATATATATATATCACAAAACATCCCTGAGGTTCATGCACCTATCCCAAATGGTCTTGCGAATTTTGTTTTTATTTTTTCATTTAAAATTCATAAAGTTTTGGTTTTCTTTTTTTAAATTTTTTTCATTTAAATTATTTAAAAAAATGTATATTGTATTTTAAATACACGTGACACTATATTATTGGAGATGTAGGCTCCACATATATGCCGCATCAACAAACTAATGGAGTTTTTTTAAAAAACAATTTAAAATTCATAAAATTTAAAAATGAAAAAACCAACATTTTATGAATTTTAAATTATTTTAAAAATATATATTGTATTTTAAATCATGTGGCACTATACTATTGGAGATGTGGGTTCCACCTATATGCCACATGAGCAAACTAAGGGAGTTTTTTTAATTTAGAAAGGATTTAGTGATATAAAGTTTTCATAAAATTTAAAAATGAAAAAACCTTGGTGCATTAAATTTTGGGTTTTTCATTTAAGATTTTGGTTTTTCATTTCTAAATTTAAAAAACTCCCTTAGTTTGCTCATGTGCATATATTTGGAACCCACATCTCCAATAATATAGTGCCACATGTATTTAAAATACAATATATTTTTAAATAATTTTAAAAAGGAAACCAAAATTTTATGAATTTTAAATAAAATAAAATAAAATATTTTTGCAGGGACCATTTGTGATAGGTGGGTGAACCTTAGGGATGTTTTGTAATATATATATATATGCCACATCAGTAAACTAACAACATGGACCATTTGTGAGCACACATACTAATCTTGAGGACTATGAATGACACAAAAAAACAATAAGGATGCAATCTAATAGTTTTTGTAACAACCCGGTCCTAATTTAATAGTTAAATATTAAATTATTCAAGAAAAAGACACTTTTACCTCGAGAATATTTTAAGGGTTTAAAAGTTGACTTTTTGTTTGAGAAAGAATTTGGGAATTGTAGCAGTACTGTTGTGTAGAGCACATCGAGATGAATCCGTAGACACAAAGTGGGCTAAAATCGGAGTTGTAACGAAGAAATTACGATCAAAATACACTCAGTGGCATAATCGTAAATTTTTTGAAATTGTTTTTTTATTATAAAAAAAATCAGAAAAACCCTTCTTTTCTCTGTCTCTCTCGCTCTCTCTCCTAGCAAACAGCCCAATCCCCTTCGATTTTGCTACAGCTGGTTAGCTCTTTGAGCCACCGTCACCACCACCGGCCACGGTTGGCCACGGGATCGGACCCAGAGTGACCGCCACCTCTCCCTCTTCCCTTCCCAGCCCTCTGCCACCTCTATCCGCCGCGGCGATCACCGGAAACCGCCAAAAATAGGCCGATTTTTGACAGATTTTCACAAGCTCCGTTTGGACGATTTCGGGCACCATTTTCTTCGAATTTGGTATGCTTTTCTATCCTTTCAATGTGTTCTAGCTGCTGGTTGTGGTATTTA
Source organism: Prunus avium (assembly GCF_002207925.1). The sequence goes on from NW_018921533.1 coordinate 293,810, forward strand.
GGAGAAATTTCTGCGTTTTGGTAGTGTAGGGGTCTCTTTGTTCCAGAAGCCTGACGAATGGGCTTGGGCTGCTGTAAGAAGAAAACGGACAAAAACCTCCTGAAGCCTGAGTTCAAGAACCAGGCTCCCAAAAGAATTTTTAAAAGACTTGAAGCCTTAGAAAAATACGTTTGGGTTCTTTTCACCAACAACCAGAAGAACGTATCAAACTCGTTAATGACTTAGCCTGAGGAGCTTGTGGCATGGGAGCTAAGCTTTCACACGTTTAGAAATTTGAGAGAGAGAGATCAAAGCATGAATTTCTTTCAAAAAAGAAGGTTTAGAGTGGAAGAAGGGGAAATTAGGAGAGTTTCTATCTCAGAGGGAGAGAGAAACGATGGAAATAAAAGATGGGGTAAATTCCAGTTTGCTTGAGAAAGCTTGGTCTTGCTCTGGAATGGTGTGTGTTTGCTAGGTAGAGGGAGCTTTCTTTTATAGGCGCTCAGGACTCTAATTCTATCAATCTTCCATTCCCACCTTTCCTTCACTTCTCTCCATTCACTCCTTTTGGTGAAATCTCTTCCACCAGAGTGCAGACCCCTTTGAGTTCCAAGGTTTTCTGTACAGCTAGGTCTCCCCATGGGGGTGAGGCGCCACTTGCCTTTTCCCTTGGTTTTCAAATAGAAGCTCACAGAGGAAAGGAGAGAATGGATGAAGTCCTTTATCCAGTGGGTATTCCTTCTACGTACATGGATTTCCTTTGGTCCTTGCTGTGGTCCCTCGTTGACTACCTTGGGGTTCTGATAAGGGTGGAGCTCGATGTTGAATTTTTATAAAACGCTGGGCTGGGCTTTGTGTATAGTATTGGGGACATGCTGGAAGTGGCTTATTCGTTTTTTTGGGCATCCTAACTAACATGGGTTTGCCTAAGTGCTACAACAACCTATGGGATGCTCTCCTAAGGCATTGGACCCCGTCTTTCTCTCTCATGCTAACCCATGTATTTGGGCCCAGGGAATGGGCTTGAGTTAGTGCTCCCAAGTGGCCTAAAACTTCCATTCCTTGGTCCCTCAATGGGCCCTGTGAGTGCCTGTACCCATCCATGCCACACCCTTCTCAGCAAGCCCCGGGTAATTACGTGGTTTGGGCCCACTTGAGCGTGTAGCATGGCTTAACGGCATCGTGTGTTTATTTGTCGTGCCTGTGCTTGAGTTTTATTGCGCCATATTAAGCCAATATCAAATTAAATGGCACCGGATAGGTTCACGAGCATGAATTTATAAAGCCATCCCATTTTTTGGCCCTTTTGTGCGTGCTTGCTTGGCGTGATTTGTGACCCATGGCTTATGTAGGTATGCCCTACAATTCCTTTTCATGTCCCCGTTGGGCTTTTCTTGTAACTAATCATTTGTGCCGGGCTAAGAATAAGTTTGGGCCTAGCCCTTGGATTTTTGGGCCTCAACAGGTAGGTAAATAAGCGATAATAGTTTGGCCGGTTTTCAGCCTCTGATTTCGGCCACTTTCGTCGACTTTTTGGGGTTGGTCAAAGAACAAAAGTTGTTCAATTCATTATTTTGATCATGTAGGTTAGGTTTTGACCGGTAGTTTGGAGATTTTCCGACTGCCGGAATCGCTTTAGACACCCACGTGCTGCCAGCGCGTGGGCACTTTATGGGTGTTTCTATTCATCCTAAAATGATCTCCATGTCATCCCAAGCACGAAGGTATGCTCGGATTTCAATTTGGTTACCGTTTGATTGTCGATCGGATATCGCATATTAGGTGTTCCTAGGAGCGTGTAGGAATTTGCGGATCACAAATCAGAGCCCCGGATGTTCCGATTCAATAACTTAACGTTTGAGTTAAACGATAATCGTTCGATTGTGCGATCACGAGCGATCCGACCGCTCGATCAAGACTAAACTTGTAGGGCATCTTTAGTAAATTTGGTTGAACTTGTAGGAACTTTTAGATCGAAAAATGGAGCAGTTCCCAATTGGCCAATTTGGAAAGTTTGACCACTCGGTTGACTGAAAGTCACCCGAGGTAAATTCATTATTTGAGAAGTGTAAGAACAGTCTCATAAATGAGGCTTGACTGTTATGGAATGTTATTTATGATATTCGAAGATTATGTATTACTAGAAGTGATGGAATATATA
>NW_018921533.1:296436-362049 GCF_002207925.1 Prunus avium
TTTATTGTTTATAAGCTTTAATGTAATCTCCTTTACTTTATAAGGATATTATATTATGCTTAATTATATAAAGCTGGGAACAGCTTGTTAATTAGTTTGGAGTGGACGAGGAAATTAATTAAATATCCTATTAATTGGTAAATTCAATATATATACTCGGTAGTTTGAAGATAGTGAATCATGGAAACTAGTTCTTAATAGAATGTGGTATATTATATTTTAAATATAGTTGAGAACCGGTTTGTGGAAAGTTGATATAAAGGTTGGAAAATGGATTTGCGGAATTAAGGATGGTTATGAATAATCTCGAAATATGTTTTTCAAACCCCCCCACGGGAGTACCCCCCAGTTGCTTTGAAATAGTTTTATCATTTACCACAATGCCCCACAAGTTTCGGGGACGCCAGAACCGTGTGGTGCAAGGATGTGCTTTCTCGGGCTGACTATATGTCTCCCGAGTCCTACGAGGATTGCGGCTCGGATTGACTCTGTGTCTCCAAGGCCTGTGAGGAATGTGGCTCTGGTTGACTTTGTGTCTCCGAGGCCTACGAGGGATGCGGCTCGGGTAGACTTTATGTTACCAAGGCCTGTGAGGATGTATCACATTAAGTGACACATGGAATTGACGGCACATTGTTGGAATTGACGGATCAAAAATGGGGGTAAGCCGAGGCGGAGAATATTTTGGTTTTAAGAGGTTTAAACTAAAACTAATGATTTTATCCCGGTATTTTGAGTAGAAGTTTTAATACGTAAACTCTGATTTTATAAGACAAGAATTTAAGGTTTTCAAGTTTTAAAGAATATTCTACAAATAAATGCTATTTTAATAATCTTATCGTTTTCCTAATGTTAAGCAATATGTTAATTATATATATATATATATATATATATATATATATATATATATATATATATATATATATATATATATATATATATATATATATATATATATATATATATATATATATATATATATATATATATATATATATATATATATATATATATATATATATATATATATATATATATATATATATATATATATATATATATATATATATATATATATATATATATATATATATATATATATATATATATATATATATATATATATATATATATATATATATATATATATATATATATATATATATATATATATATATATATATATATATATATATATATATATATATATATATATATATATATATATATATATATATATATATATATATATATATATATATATATATATATATATATATATATATATATATATATATATATATATATATATATATATATATATATATATATATATATATATATATATATATATATATATATATATATATATATATATATATGTGTGTGTGTGTGTGTGTGTGTGTGTGAGTGTGTGTGTGTGTATTATTTCTATGGGATAATTGGGAGAATATTCTAACACTCATAACCTTGGTTTGAGTTTCAGCGAATGGATTTTGGTTACTTATAAGTTTGGCAGGAAGAACTACATATGGCTTGATCCCTTGTAAGGATACGTGGGCAACCTAGAGTTACTAGGTGCAACCATAAAGTCAAGTGCCGAGAATTTATTCAGATGGGTTATATTGGAAGTTGTTTCAGTATTCACAGTATTCTAAAAGTTGAGTTCAGTTCGAGGGTGCAGTGTTTTATTGAGGCCGGAGGCCATTCAAAAATTATTTGTCTATTGCCTGCTGAAGTTGTGAATATTAGAATTGGGTTTTGTACAGGTGAAAACTTTTGGGAAACAAGCATTTTACAGGGGAGACTCTACTGAATTTTCAGCAGAAGTCAAACTTGGAAAAGAATTTTTTTATATAAACTTTTAAGGGCATTTTGGTCAGGTGTGCTCGGCATCGGCCAAGTGTTGGACACACACAGGGTTCGACGCAAATTCTAAAGTGGAATTTGAGTCGGGTCCTGTCAGTTTCATAAACCTTAGGGACTTTTTGTGATATTAAACCTTAAAGAAATTTAACTCCCACTATTTAAGTTAATTCAATGTAATTATTGAATAATTTTATTTTAAAATAAACATACCAGTTTCAACAATCCCCCACTTGTTTATTTTTAAAATAAGTGCACTGAACAACATATCATAAGACTGTGCATAGGTAAAGGTGTTTTTCAACTTGAACCTCTACATAGTGACGGAGCTCCAGAATATACAAGAGTAACATATAGTTTTGAACTCTTTCTCTGACAACACCACACACACAACCCTATTAGGGTGAAGTTCGAAAGCCAGCACGTTACGGCCATGTGCTTATATCCCGGTATAGTGACTGCTCTAGAAAATTTTCCCCAAATTTCCATAGAAAGCGGCCTCACTTCCACATTCACATAGGTGAGACTATCAAGGATATTCTTATAGCTAGATATCCCACTCAATATAGAGTATAGATCTCATTAGGAGTTATAAATAACTCAACCTTATATCACTAGCATGACTTCAATCATATCACTACATGACTTGTTATTACCCATTTAACCTATTTCTTGGGATTTCCATTCTATAGGTTGGGTTACCATCACAAGTGACTCAACTTTCCAGGGGTTTTAATTCCATTCCTTTTGAGGTTTTCAAAACCTTTTCTCGTGCTAGTCCTTTTGTCAAAGGATCAGCTAAATTCTCATCAGACCATACATAATCCACTATTACAGTGGATAAGAACAGCTGGTAACAATTTCTCCCACAGGGGGTATCTATCAGTAAGTTTCTCAACCAACTTGCTTTCACTAGCCATTGATAGAGCCATCATCTCTGACTCCATTGATGACTGAGCTAGAATAGTCTGTTTCTTAGACTTCTAGTATCCCTTGAATAACCTGACATGGTATTCCAATCAATATCGCTATATCCTTCTAGGACCGCAGGAAACTTCTCATAGTTTAATCCTGTTGGGGTCTTTTTCCGTCAAAAGGCTCATTTGAGCTTGTTGATTCTTGGACCGCCATAGAGTGGTGAATCGAGCCTTCGTTGCCCCTTTTTTTGAGTTAGCGAGAACTAGGCCTAAAGCATCTCGAGGGAGAAGCAAGTCCTAGGGGAGTACTCTGTTCTTCTTCCAGCGGCTGCATGTTTGGTGTTGATGTTTCCAGCAGCTTGACGAAGAGTTGAAAATGACTTGTTGATGTTTCCGGCAGCTTGACGAAGAGTTGAAGATGACTTGCTGATGTTGATATGAGATTATATGAGCTTGGCATGAGAGCTTGGAGTGTGGGAGCTAAAGACCCACAAGTTTAGCAAATGAGAATGCTTGTGCTTGGCTTGGTGTTTGATACCCTTAAGTTTGGGTGTTGAGAACTTATTGTTTGAAGCTATGGCTATGGTGGTTTGATTGTTTGGCTGTGATGGTTATTGGGATGTTTATAGCGGTCAAGTAAATGGGGTTTCGAAGAGCATGGTTGAGGAAAGAAAAGCTTAAGACTTTGAAGGCTATGGTGTTTGTGACTATGATTCTAGAGAGATTTATGAGTTCTAGAGGTGGGAGGATGGAAGGAAAAGCTTGGGGCTTGAAAGCTATGGTGTTTACAGCTTGGAAGGGTATGAGGAGGAAGGAAAAGCTTGGAGTTATGCTTGGTGAGGGTTTATAGGAAAGATGGAGGATTTCACGAGTGAGAAAGCAGGAAACATGGTTGTGATGGTTGAGGAATGGCTGGGATGGCCGCTGGAATGCTTGCAGCAGCCGAAGGGAGGAAGGAAAGTGGTTTGATGGTTGCTGGGGTGCTTGAGCAATCAAGAGATGTTGGTCGATGGTTGCTGGGATGCTTGCAACAACCAAAGGATGGAGGTTGATAGTTGGGATGGCCGTTGGAATGCTTGCAGCAGCCAAAGGGAGGAAGGAAGATGAGTTCTCATGGTTGCTGAGAGGGTTGTAGCAACCAAGAGAGGTTGATTTTGCCTAGCAAATGCCTCCCAATTTATAGAGGGTGAGGGTTTTCCTTTATTTCCAATAGGTAAAGGGAGGTGCTGGAACCAACTTATTTCCAATGGTTAAAAGGGAGCACTAGAGCATGCTATTTTCCAGCAGGTGAAGCTAGATACCATAAATTGATTCTTTCCTATGGGTAAAAGGAATCGCTGGAAATGGCTTGTTTCCAGCTGGTAATAGGGAGTGCTGGAAAAGGCTTGTTTCCAATGGGTAAAGCTAGGCATGTGGAAAATGACTATTTCCTATGGGTAAAATAAAGTGCTTGAAAAATATCTCATTTGCTCACCCACATTGGAGAACTCTAAGTAATGGGCTTGGACTTTGGTGCTCCCAAGTAGCTAACCCAAAGTCTCCATTATCCAAGAGCTTCCGTGGGCCTTGTGGACCTCCGTAACCTTCCACACCACAATCCCTCGTGCAAGCCTCATAAATCACATGACTTAGGTTCATGTGAGCTTGATAGGTGATTGACATATGAAAAATGTATTATTTGCTTCACATGGCATGAACACTATTATTTATTTAATGAATTAATTCCCAAAATATAGCTTGGATTAACGCATGACCAACATTATATGTTATATTGGACTTTAAATGTCTTTTGGCTTCTCGTGACTTTTTTGGGCCTCAACAAATCCAAGGTTCATCGTCCCCAATACCATACCAATGCTCTAGACTTGGTCCACTTGTAAACCTATATATCTATCAAGAATATTTGCTAGAACATTGCATGCAAATGACTAGTAAATTTGTCAATATCATTAGAGATCACATGTGCATCACTATACATTAAAGTATAACATAAATTCTTTATATATCATTGATCAATTCATACAATCAAAAGTACCTCTCAAATGTTAGCACTCATTAAAATATATCATTTCTTTGAGTGCACCTACTGAAGCTTTCTTTATTATGCACTTCAAGTGGCTACATGGCATATCCAAGTTGTCCATGTACCTTCTCAATTCTCAATAGAAACCCTTTAAGACAGAAAAATGTCTCCACCAAAATTTAATACAAAGAATGTCATTAGTCACGCCCACTTTCATATATAAACTTTTATATACTATGCTAGCATGTCATAGGCTCTTTAAGAGACCTAAATATTCTAACAACTTCTTAAAAAATTTGAATACGTTGCAACGATATTGAACTTGAATTCGATTTCATAACTCAATCAATGTACTCCCTTGAGGCAATTAGATCATTTTCATTTCATGAAAATTGAGTATAGACATTGAGCTTCAGGCTCCTTGACTTCATAGTGATTTTCTTTCAACAATTGATACAATGTATGGCACGTTACATCTTTAAGAATTTATTCTTTTGTATTCTTCAAAAGATGGCTTCTGACGATATGCTTCAAACTTCATGATCTTTATAGATTTTCATATAGATGTAAGTCTTTATAAATATGCAATAAACATGCTTCATAAACAAAGAACCTCAACTAGATCACGGCACATGACCTAACAGAACAAGGGAGGCGCTGCAAGATGATCCTTTCACTGTTTCCACCAAGCACTCAATGGCGTCATTAGTAGCTCATTTGTTGAGGAGAAGGTCTCATAGCTTACGTCAAGTGAGAAGACCACTCAATTCTTCACAAAAGATCTCCAGTAGTTGGCTCTATCAACTCACGCACAACCATTCTGACCAACCCTTAGTAATGTTGCATGAAGAAAAAAAAATTATGGGGACCACCAGAAACGTGCCCCTTTCTATACAGCATTTGGAAACAGATGAAGGGTCAACTATAGGGATAGTTTCTAGTGTTGGCTCCTCACGTATGATGGTTCTCACAAGCATTCTTAACCAATGAGGGTAGCTTTCCCCTATTCAATCTACCGTCTAAGGAGTATAGGCGATCCACCATCATGGGCGGAGGATCGATTGGTGTTGTGACAAAGCTCATTGAATTGCAAAACCCTGCAAAGAAAAAAACAAGAGGGGAAAAAGGTAGGAGACGAGCACACAAAAAATAGTAATAAAATAATCACTAATATAGCATGTGAATAAGTGAAAATTTTATGTACCAAGCAGAGTAAGCTATCTCATGCCAAGAGAAATGCCTAAACAAAATCTAGAGCTTCATGCTATTTCTTACTCAAGCCCATGGAAAGCAAAATTCTCATTCAATGCTCGGCCGACAATTCCAGCAGCACATAAAAAAAAAAAGCATTACAGGCCATGCATTTTGTCTATTTCCTAGTAGCATTTTTTCTTGCAAAAGAAAAGAGAGCCTAAGAATCAAGCAAGTGTCTTCAAAACCAAGCCTAGACCAAAACACTAGGACATATCTAGCTCTACAAAGAAAAATCCATAACCTCAGCAATCAGGGGGAACTACTTACCAAAAGACTAAGGCAAGATTTCAAACACCTAAACTGTAGAGTTGGACACGCTCAAAGCTTCCAATAGCAAGAAATTCAACAAAGTTTCAGCACCTTCACCCTTCCTATTCCAAGGACTTATAAGCCTACAATCGTGGGAAAGGCGTAGCATGCAAATTTTAGCTTTCCTTGATCGGTTGGAAGCGATCCATACCAGCGACTCCTCCTCATAGTTTCAGTAAGGGCACCCTTCTTGCAGCTTACATAATCAAAAAAGAAAAAAAGGAACAAAAAAAAATCATGCAATCCTTCATTTCAAGTGGCTACGACGCAGACACCCTTGTTACTGCGGCGATGAAAAGTGGATGAGGCAGGGGGTCTGGTACTTGGCTGCCAAAACAAAGAGAAAACCCCCATATGAGGATAAGGAATCAATCAAAGCTCGCTATACCTTAATTGATTCATAAATAGCGAAGGAAAAGGGCAATCCCTTGTTTCATGAAGAAGTACTCCTCATGAGATGGCTTCAAATGGACGAAGAAGGTAGAAATTGGGGATTTTGGAAGAGAAGTCCGTGTAGGGGCAATCCCTTCCAGTAGTCGTAGGTGGGTGGGAGGAACGGCTGAGCTAGAGTTTGGCTTAGGCTCCCTTCCAGCGGTTGTAGATGAGCATTTCTCCTCGCTTTTGTTTTCTCTCGCTCTGAGTTGCTCGGAAGAAGGAAAGGAGAGAGGAAGGCTGAGATTAAAAAAAAAAAAAGGAAGAAAAGGTTTTATCTCCTTCACACGCAAAGAAAAGAAAATAGGTGCCAAAGAAAAAGAAAAATCAGAAAGAGAGAGAGAGAGAGAGAGAGAGAGAGAGAGAGAGAGAGAGAGAGAGAAGTCTGCAATCGCAGGAATACCTAGAGAGAATAAACAATTGCTGGAAGATCATCATGGCATGCCTTCATCATACACGCAGGAGGAGAAAGGTCACATCACTACCATGGATTTGATTTTTGGGCTGGGGTTTGATTATTCAGCCCATTTCAGCACCCCTCCATGGCCCCAATAATCAAGGGGGTTTCCTTGTAATTAGCTAATTAATTTTCTTGTAGGAAAAGTCAAGTTATATGTCTATAAATATCCTCCTTATGGAGAAATATGAAATACAATTCATAATATTATTCAATCTTGTGTTTTAATTTAAGTCCATCCTCGTCCTCCTTTTAGAAAACTAGTTGAACATCCTCAAGTATCTCATATTGTGCTTAAAGCTTAACTCTTGAGAAGTGATCTATGTAAGAAAGAAAGTGTATTTGTCATTGTGAAAAATTCCCACTAATCTTGTCAACAACATGTGAGATCTTTGTAATTTATTTATGATCTTGGTTTTTCCATACTAATTTCAAACTTTACGTGGAGAATGAAATGGTGTGATTCTATTTGACAAATGCTTGTTTAGTTACAATATATATGCTTATAGAGTTTGTAAATGAATGATTGGTTTAGGTAGTTAGCACAGGCAAACATTTGAATATCTCTGAGAAGTTTGGATGGATTTTTCTTGCTTGCCTATTCTTACTTGGTTGAAAACAGTTCTTGCCCACTCTGCAAAGTAGGTTTCATTGTGGTTGAACTTGTTGTCTTTGTAAAACAGAGAGCATTCTAGTTGTTTTGTAGCGCTTGGGCTTTCCTTTTCGACATGAGGGTCCCACCACACACACCTCTGTGCTTCATGTCGGATTGGTCTGCCATCCAGTGATGCGCATACTGGTCGACCCTAGCAAGCTCCAACCATCCTTCCGGGAAAACTCCATTATCTTAGATTCAATATTGATATTGTTCTTTAGGTTATAGTGCCACATGATTGGTTGTTTGCTTCAGTAAGCATGTAGCTAACTATTTTTATTTTTCAGTTAAATGGTTATGTATTTATACAATTGGATGCATGAGGAAGAGGAACTAAAGGGCTGCAAGAGGAGCAACAAGAAAAGGAGATGAAGTTGCAAGGAAAGGAAGCAACTGTGCAGGCGACCCATCTTTTTTGCTAAGAACAACAAAGTTGCGACTTCTCCAGGCAACCGATCACGTGGCATAGCAATCAGTCGTCGCATCAATTAGTTCATGCACTGTTTGACATTTTTTGGCATGTTTGAAGGTCTCCTGATGCATCCCGAGATAGCTCTCAAATTGAAGGTCTCATAGCAATGACCAGACGACGAGGTCGTTCAAGCAAGCACGAGGGCAAGTCAAGCGATGGTAGAAATTCGAGATCGAGGATAATGAAGGGTGCTTCGAGTGTAGGTCTAAGAACCATTGGAAGTGAAATTGTTCAGTATGGAAGGAGAAGCGGAACAAGATGAAGGATGCCGAAAGTTTGGGTGCAGCAAACGTTTCAACTGGTTGTGACACCAATGACGAACTTTTGACGATTACAGATGAATATCGAAATGAGGAAGTCTTGACAAATTCTTTGGGTTAGAGTTCTACTTTAGTTTGGATTCTAGATTCTGGTTGTCCATTTCATGTGTGTTCAAATAGCATGGAGTTTGATACATAATGAAGAAAGGAAGTGTAGCAAGATTTTTTTGGGAGACAAAACAAGTTGTGATGTTTTGGGCTTGAGAACTATGAAGATCAAGATGCATGATGGTGTTGTTATGAGCTTTAGTGAGGTGAGGCATGTACCGGCACTAAAAAGGAATCTAATTTTCCTTGGGGCTCTAGATAGAAAAGGATATTCATACAAGTCCAAAGAAGGGAAGCTCTTAGTCACACAAGGTTTTATGGTGATTATGAGGGGGGAGATTCAACCTAACAACGTTTGTCAGCTTTTGGGAGGTACAATTGTAAGTCTAACAGAAAATTCTACCAAGGAGGTGCTTTGTGCCAAGGAAAAACGAGTAACGGATCTTACTGTCAAGGAGCCGGTGCAACGAAATAAAACTACAAGTGTGCTCAAGACTAGTTGGGTAAGGAAGGTTAATCAAGGTTGTAGGATTAATAGTTTATCATCAAAGGTGCAGAAGTGGCGAAGTCGGATGACAAAGAACACAAAGATGAACTCAAGACAAGGGGTGATGGGGAGAATGTTGTTGGGTTGATGGCAACCGAAAAGATGCTTCTTACCAAGGCAGTCATGGAAGGGACTCCAAGGCTGGGGGATCATGACACAAGGGTTGAAGAACATGAGTGTCAACAACAACTCACAAAGTGGTTCAACTTGAGGTGGAGCCTTCATCACAAGCAAGGTTCGAGCCTAAGGAATCCATCAAACCGTCCCCAGATTTTGGATGGATGGACAAAGAAGATTCAACTACGTTTCAGGTGCTTTGGGGAGCATGAAACGAGAAAGTTTGATGGGTGCTTTAATGAAAAGGAAGGTGTTAGTTCATAAATCCAAGAGCAAAGTTAGTGGCTACGTGGGAATTCATGGAACAAGGGTTGGTATGCGGTTTGCATATCAAGTCATGTCAAGAATTCAAGGTTCCAAGAAGGTGAGGAGCAATGAGTTCAGTATGGGGGATCTCTTCTACACAAGAGGTCCGGGTTGCCCAAGTTTTGCATTGGGTGGAGCACCTTCTCACCTAAGGTGCGTTGAGGCAAGAGGTTTCTTGCCATGGTGGAGCTCTTGGGAATTACTAGAACGATTTCCAAGAGGTTGAAGAGGTTCCAAGGGTTAACAATTTTTCATGGGTGATGGATGGTTCACCAAGGTGGAGATTGTTGTGTTTTGGCTCATGATTATATGCATGAGGAAGTGGAACTAAAGGTCTGCAAGAGGAGCAGCAAGAGAAGTAGATGAAGTTGCAAGGAAGAGAAGCTAATGTGCAGGCGGCTGATCATGTTTTGCCGAGAACAGTGAAGTTGCAACTTCTCTAGGCGATTGGTCCTTAGCATAACGACTGGTGGTCTTGTCAATTAGTCTAAGCACTATTTGACTTTTTGGATGTGTTTGACTTGGTTTCCTATTATTTTGGGGCTTTGTAGCCTCATTTAATAAGGTTTTTGTTTCTATTCCTAGTTAACGTATGTTAAAAGTCATATGCATTATAAATAGGACTTTTAGGACTAGGTTAAAAAAGAGAGGAGAATTCAAGAGTGAATTTTCAAAAGAGACACAGGACAGAATTCATGGGTGAATTTTTTGTTGTTTACAAGGGTATCAAAGGGTTTGAGCAAGGGTGAGAGAAAAGAGAGCTAGGCTTCTTGTGAGAGCTAAGGGCGTTCAAGTTGTAACCAAAGTTGTTCTTACATACTAGTGAGTTTCTCGGGTAGATCACCAAGAGGACGTAGGCACGAGGCCAAACCTATATAAATCTTTGTGTTCTTGTGTGTTTGTTTTCTATCTTTGGTGCGCGTGTGTTTTATTCTTAAAGGGGCTTGTGTGTGTGCCATCCCATAGACCATCAACAATAAAGTCTAGGAGTGTTTTCGCACAACAACTCCAACTTTTGGTTCATTTTCTCAATAAACTTAAAGCAATTTCCTCCTTCTACATATTTTCTGTTGCTAAGCCCCTGTTGGACAAGGCACTTGGCATTCTCATGGAAGGTCTAATTGATACCTTTCCAGGTTGTTTCATGAAAATCAAGTGAAAGAGCTTAGATCACTTGATGAAAATGGTTTCTTTCATCTAGTGCTTGAGGTAAAAGATCTTTGAATTGGAAATCTTGTATCAAGTTGATGGTTTTGAAATTGCAAATGGTTGTAGTAGTGAGCAACAATAAGTTGCAGTAGCTCCATATTCCATTGTTTGGTCAAAATGCATTTGATTTTGCATCTTGATAAGATCTTAATGCATCTACTTTATGCATATAGAAATGTAGTTAGCACCACCTATCTCCCCCTCCCCTTCCAAAAAAAAATATATATATAAACAAAAGATAAAGAAAAATTAGAAAGGCTTATCAAAGTTTAAAAATTAGAAAGTCATTACCATCATTAACACATTATAAATATATTATATTGGGTTTCTTAGACATTTGCATTATGTGGTGTATAATGTAGCTAGAATACTTCAAGACTATTGAGTCCATATTTTACATCAGCTGCAAGGGAGTCTCTAATGTTCCGTTTGGATGAAGGAATTGCCAATTACATGGAATTCTAAAATGAAGGAATTTAAATTTCCGTCATTTCAATTTCTGGCAATTGAAGATTTCAGTGTTTGGATTTATGTATGTTGGATTTTGTAAATGACATAAATTGAAAATTTCAATGTTTGGACATCTCATGTAAACAATATGCTAGTTATAAACACAAGGTATTATGTCATTAGAGTAAATCACGACTTCCTTTTTTGGCCTTCCCCATTTTTCCATGAGGAAAGAAGGGTATGAAGCTTAAATTCTTAGCTTTAAGCATCCTAGTTGGCAAATGAATTAATATCATCAATCAGCTTGAATCCAATATTTTCATGTGCAGACACGTCTCTGGTACCTATGGAATTAGAACTAGAAGCAATCAAGACCCTGATACTTCTTTTTCACTTGCCAAAAGACCAATGACTTGAGAAACTGAAAGGGCTTCGATTAAAAAGTTGCTGACAAAAGTATAGGAATAAACGATTAAGATTATGAGGGTATTAATGGTACTATGACGGTACCTACAACACTACTGTCATATAGAGTAGTAGAGAACCACGACAGCAGAAGGGTAGATAATGACGTCTAAATTAGAATATCCACATCGTTTTTATTATATATCAAGACGTATTAATGTTGACACGACGACGGTCGAAAATGTAATAACCATGTCGGTTTGTTCAATTACCAACGTATTTATTCGATTTATATGTCTGCCTTCTCTGTAAACCGCTGTTTTAGTTTTTATTGCTTTTTAAGATTTTATTTATTTATTTTGGTAGCCTACGACGATAGATCAACAAAATGACAAGAACTGAGAAAAATCACAATGGTTTATATAGAAAACTGTCATCACATGAAAATTAAAATGAGATTCCAAGAGGTATGAAATCTTACCATTGAGATCTTTGGATCCTGATCATAATCCATAACGAAACCAGAACTGAACTGATGACGGCAAACTTTGAGAAAGACAATGTTTTGAAAGTTCACGATGTGTATGTTTTGGTGTCTTTGAGATACACCAAAACACATACATCGTTAACATCCAAATTATTGTCTTTGAGATGTGAGAGAGAGTGATGAGAACTGAACTGACGACGGCAAACTTTGAGAAAGACAATGTTTTGAAAGTTCACGATGTGTATGTTTTGGTGTCTTTGAGATACACCAAAACACATACATCGTTAACATCCAAATTATTGTCTTTGAGATGTGAGAGAGAGTGATGATGTCTGTGTGTTTGGGAGAGAGAAAGACGAGCCTCCAGAAGAAGTTGGAACCCTAAATGAAAACTGAAACTGAAAGAAAGCATCAAATTTATACAATAAATCTTCAAAAACCACGTCGGTCCTTATATAAATACCGCCGTCTAATTGTACGTCACTTTTTTTCAAACTCCGTCGTCTTAACATATTTACCCCGTCGATTAATATTTTGATTTAGATTTTTCGTTTTGTCATTAACACTTTTTGTTTTCTTGAAACAGTTCAATCAAAATGTATAACTCTCATATAGGCAAACAATCAACACGTAAATCAACCAACAAATGTAGAGTGTGGATATTACGTGATGCGTTTCATGAGAGATATAATTCATGATCCAGGCCTGGCATTTGAGAAGAAGGTAACAGGCAAAACTTAAGATATAATTTCTTTATTTTACTACCATGACTTTTTTGTTTAAAAACCGTCATTTTTATCTTTATAACACGTCGGTTTTTTCGTTTATTTTGCAGTTTGACAAGAAAAAAGAACCAATTCAGTATGTACAGTCAGGCTAGAATGGGCAGAATTCGTTAATAAGCAATTAGAGAATAATAAGTGATGTCATTTAGTTTAACAATGTACATAAATATATTTATTTTTTTGTAATCAATTGAACAATCATCAAAATTTTTTTTGTTTAGGATATTTATGTCTTAAAATGAATTAAAAAGACAGTAATTCATAAAAACAAAATTTAATTCCCAAAAACCGACATCTAATTCTAATTTACATGTCTCATATGTATAAACAATCACCGTCTTATTTTAGCGGAGAATAAAACATCGACGGAAATTCTTAAAAATGCCATGTAAAAGGAAGAAACACGACGGTTTATAAATAAAACTGAAGTCTACATGTACTTGGAAAAATTTTGTAACGATATACTACGTCCATTAGTACTAACATTTTGCCGTCTTGAAAGACATACAACGGCGGTTAGCTTGCAAAATTTGTCGTTGTATAAATAAACAACGGCGGCGCGGACTTTAGAAAAGACGTTGTAAATATAACCCACGTCGATCATTCAAACCAAGATGACGTGGTAACTTATAAATTACAGCCGTGATTCCTTTTCGATGTCTAATATGATTTAGGATGACGTTATGTGTTGTTTAACGTCGTTGGACAGAAAGATTTTGTAACAATATACTACGTCCGTTAGTAAAAACTGTTCGACTTCTTAAATGCATACAACAACCGTTAGCTTCCAAAATTTGATGTTGTATACCTAGACAACGGTGGCAACAACTTTAGAAAAGACATTGTAAAAATAACCCACGGCTGTTATTTAGAACAAGATGACTTGGTAATGTTAAACTACGGCGGTGCTTACTCTTCGACATCTAATATGATTTAGGACGACGTTATGTGTTGTTTAACGACATCTAATATGTACATCTATCATTTCATTTTATTATGAATTTTATATTTTATTTAATTCCAAATATTCATAATAAATTCAAAGCTAATTCCAAAAAATAAACTGACAACTACCAAGCACTCATTGAAAGATTGTCTCTCCCCTAAAGCTTTAAAAAAATGTAATTTTAAAAATATTTTTTTTATTGTATTTAATTACTAATATTCATAATATATTTATAAAAAATCCAAAAAATAAACTGACAAATTCTATGCACTCATTGAGACAATATCTTGCCCCTAAAGGCCTGAAAGATGTCATTTTAGTTTTCAAAATTACAAGTGATAACAAAAGGCCAAAAAATTTAGAGACAAAGCACAATATTCCTTATACTTTTCATAACATAACCCTAGGGTTTATGTGATCCATTGTTGGCCATAAATTCAAAATTATGAAATCCAGATTTTAGATAACTAATATAGAAGGCATTGTTGTAAGGAGTCCGTAGCAATTTTCGGTTCATTTTTCTCATACTTGTGTATTTTTTTATAATTATTGTAAAATTTAGGGTTTAGGGTTTATTGAAATGACGCCGGTTTTCTCTCACTGTTTTTGGTCAATTACGCGCGTTCGAATCCTGGGAAACCCAAACCCCATCTAATTATTTAATATTTAAGACGTTGATTTTTTAATGGGCGACGTAAAAATAATTGACTACGACAATTCCTTTATTTGTAGATGTAGTGTTATTGTACAACGTCGGCTGTTTCCTTAAACTGTCGTCGTAAGTGAAAATTTAATGTCGTTAGTGATGTGTTTACCGTCATCTATACAAAAACGAGGTCCTTTCAAATTTTTGACCGCGATCTAAAATTTTCAAAATTTCCCTTTAACCCTAAAATATTTCGTTCTCTCTCTTCAACATAAATTTGTCTTAAAGTTTTCGCTCTCTCTCAAAGCATTGGGTATATTCTCGGAGCTCTCTCTCAAGCATCTACCAGAACCCAGAACGTTGTTCTTCGAAAAGCAATACAAATTTCTAGGTTTGGGTAGGTTAAAGACGACGGTAACTAGATATGCCGTCGTCTGAATTTATATTATACGACCATTATTTTGTAAAAACCGTCGTCTGATTCTTGTTTTATTTTTTATTTTCAATTTATTCTCTGCTATGTGAATATAGTAGTGTTTCATTGCTAGTCTTTTCACTTTATTATATGATTTTATAGTGTGTGAGATGGATAAGTCATGGATGCATGTGGATAGAAGATCGAAGGCATATGAGTTAGGGGTCGAAGGATTTTTGAATTTTGCTGTAGAAAATCTTGGAAATACAACTCATATTCGTTGTCCATGTGTTAAATGTGGGAATATTCGATTGTTTGGGGTTGGAATTATAAGGGACCACTTATACTTTAATGGAATTGACCAAGGCTATAAGATTTGGACATGGCACGGAGAACCTTGGGAATGGACTACTAATGCTAGTGGAAATGTGGAAGAAGATGAGCAAAGTAGGTTCAGTTTTGTTTCTGAAGAATTAGGGATGGATGATAATGATTTAGGCGATATTGGATCTGATCCTTATGAGTTTGCCAATGTGATTGGGGATGGAGATCAACCCTTGTACCCTGGTTGCAATAAGTACACGAAGTTGTCGGCTTTGGTGAAGTTATATAATTTGAAAGTAAAACATGGGATGATTGCTTTACAGAATTATTGATACTTCAAAGAGATTTGCTTCCATAAGGAAATACACTACCTTCCTCTATTTATGAGGCAAAAAAGACTTTGTCTGCTTTAGGGATGAGTTATGAGAAAATCCACGCATGTCCCAATGACTGCATCTTGTATAGGAAGGATTATGAAGATTCAACTAATTGTCCTACTTGTGGTATCTCAAGGGGGAAGGAAGGCAAAGATTCAATCTTGAAAGAGGGTATGCCAGCAAAGGTGGTGTGGAATTTTCCTCCAATTCCAAGGTTTAAAAGGATGTTTCAATCACATAAGACAGCTAAGAGTTTGACTTGGCATGCTGCTAGAAAATCAATTAACGGTCATATGTCTCATCCAGCGAATTCCCCGCCTTGGAAATTTGTTAATGATAAATGGCCCGAGTTTGGTAAAGAGCCGAGAAACTTGAGATTGGCTCTCTCATTTGATGGATTCAATCCCCACAGTTTTGCCAGTTATGTTAGTTACATATAATCTCCCACCATGGCTATGCATGAAACGGAAGTTCATGATGTTGACCTTATTGATTTCTGGTCCTAAATAGCCCGGAAATGATATAGATGTCTACTCAAAGCCTTTGATTGATGATTTAAAATCTCTATGAGATGGGATTATAGGAGTGTATAATGCACACATAGGAGAATACTTTACACTCAGAAGTGTATTACTGTGGACAATTAATGATTTTCCTACCTATGAGAACTTATCTGGTTGTGTCGTTAAATGATATAAAGCTTGTCCAATATGCAGCGATGATACACCTAGTCACAGGTTGAAAAATGGCCACAAAATTTGTTACATTGGGCATAGAAAGTGGTTACCAATCAATCATCCATATCGGAGGCAACGTGCAACTTTTAATGGGAAACCTGAATATGGCACGCCTCCCAAGCCATTAACCGGAGAAGAAGTGCTGCAAATGGTTGAAGTTATTAACTACATATGGGGCTCAAAAAATAGGGGAAGTGTTGGTGAGAATGATGGTAACAGAGTTTGTTGGAAGAAGAAATCAAAATTCTTTGATCTCGAGTATTGGAAATACCTTCCTGTGAGGCATGTCCTAGATGTTATGCACATTGAGAAGAATGTTTGCGATAGTATCATTGGTACATTGCTGGAGATCCCTGGAAAAAAATAAAGATGGGATTGCTGCTCGGTTAGATTTATTGAACATGAGGGTCAAAACTGATTTGGAACCCGAGTATGGAGAAAGACATACTCGCTTGCCTCCAGGGCCTTGAAATTTGTCAACAGCAAAGAAGAGAGCAGTTTGCAATTCTTTCTATGGTATGAAGGTCCTTGAAGGTTATTCTTCAAATATAAAAAAAAAATCTTGTATCTTTAAAAGATTCAAGACTTCTTGGCCTTAAATCTCATAATTGTCATACCTTGATGCAACAATTGCTCCTTATGGCAATTTGTTCTGTTTTGAAGAAGCCTGCAAGGTATGCAATAACTCGGTTGTGCTTCTTCTTCAATGTTATATGTGCAAAATCAGTAGATGTTTCCAAGCTAGATAAGTTGGAAGAAAATGTAGTAGTTACTTTTTGTTTGCTTGAGAAGTACTTTCCCCCTTCATTCTTTGATATCATGGTTCATCTAGTAGTACATCTTATCAGAGAAATTCGTCTATGTGGGCCAGTATATTTTAGATGAATGTATCCGTTTGAAAGATATATGAAAATGCTACAGGGGTATGTTCAAAACCGTACTTGTCCCGAAGGTTGCATTGCTGAGCGGTATATAGCTGAAGAAGCTGTAGAGTTTTGTACCGAACATTTATTTGATGTTAGTACAGTTGGAGTGCCTTCAAGCCAGAAGATGGAAGTTTCAAAGCCATTATCAGGTTGTACAGTGAGCTTAGTTGATCGGGACTTGTTGAACCAGACACATATGTCTTTGAGAATACGGAGGAAGTCCTGCCTTATATTGAGTACGTATGAGTTTTATTTTTCATATGTAGCTATTTTAAATATTATTATTCCTTATGTTTATCTTATATACAAGGGACTGTAATGCTTGATTTTTTCGTGTCAATGTAGGGAACATATGATCCACATCAAGACCACTTATCCGAAATTTACAAAGAGAACAAAGTGACTACAAGATAAGCACAATAGCACTTTCATTCAATGGCTACACTTTAAGGTATATATGTTATTGAATGACATATTGAACTTTTAATTTTCTTTCTTTTTATATATTAGATTGAATTAAGATATATGATTAATTTGTAGGTTCAAAGTGAACTTAATGGGGAAGAGAATAATGGCGTATCAGAAAATTTGAGGTGGCTAGCAACTGGTCCAAGCATGGCAGTGCCATCATATAGGAGCTATCTTATTAATGGTATTAAATTTAACACCAAGGCACAAGATGATGTGCGAACTGTCCAAAGAAATGGAGTTTATTTATTTGCACATGCTATGCAAGTTGCTAGTGCCAAGGATAAAAACCTTATTGTCTCCAATATGGGTTTTATGGTGTTATTTAAGAAATTTGGGACCTTGACTACCAAAAGTTTAGAATCCCAGTATTAAGGTGTGATTGGATAGATAACACTTTGGGTCTTGTAGTCGACGAACTTGGATTTACCCTTGTAGATCTTAGTAAAATTGGACATAGGAATTACCAATTTGTTATGGCTTCTCAAGTCAAACAAGTATTTTATGTTGACGACCCAATGCATCGTGGTTGGTCGGTAGTGTTATCAATGCCTAATAGAGAATATAATGATGTTATTGGTGATGATGTGCTAGGTGATATTAGAATTGAGTGTGCGCCATTTACTAGGGGGATACCAAATGTTGACACATTTGATGACATGGTGGGTGAGTTCGAGAGTGAAAATATTAGAGATGGGTGTGAAGATATATGGATTGATTGATTGTTGTAATGTAAGACATTAGTTATGCAATTTATTGTATGACATTAATTAAAAGTTATGTATATCATTTTAATTCTGATCACATTTTCATTATGTAGGCTTTGGGCACGACAAATCAAAATTTTAAAATACTGGATTAAAATACGACGGTCCAGTTAAAAAATTGGAAAAACTGACATCTAAAATAAAACTAACGTCATATTTTTACAAACGTCGTGGAAAGAAAATGCAAAAGACCGTAAAGAAATAAACATCACCATCTGAAAATGAAAACACGTCGGTTTATTAAAATTAAATTGCAAACGGATGTAAACATCAACGACGGCCTACACAACGTTGGACCATAACTTGCGTAAGCGCATACGAAAAATTCTTGCATACCCAAGTCAGGCTTCTTTCTCGGTTAAGTGTTGTATTGAACCAGAAATATATTTGGGCCCAGCCTTGAATTTTTTGGCCATCAACACCAGTATACTTCTTTTGCTGTATTATTTGTAAGTACATGGTCTCATTGTTCTCTTTCTTTTTTGCAAAGGTTCCATTGTTTTCTCTTGTATATTTGTGAGCATGAGATTGCATGTATTTGGGGCTTAGGGTTTCTTCTATTATGATTAAACCCTAAACTCTTTGATTGTAGTGGATTACTCTACTGTTTTCAAACTGGATGTAGACTACAAAGCCTAATAAGAAAATCTCAGTGTTTTTGGTGATTGTTTTGGTTTGTTCCTTTATCTCCAGCTTGTCTTTGTTTGCACTTACGATACCATTGGTTACCAAAGTTCAGTTGGATTTATATCACATGTAGGAATGGTAAAATTGAAATTAAGGGTGGGAATTAATCCAGCTGAACTGATGAAACTGGCTAAACCAAATTGTAATTATTGGTTTGGTTTGGTTTTGACTAAGAAAAAGCCAAATAGTTTAAAAACATAACTGGACCGTATATGGTTCAGTTTGGTTTCATTTTGAGCTTTTGTAAATCGGCCTAAACCAAACCGGACTGTTTATGTGTATATTTATTTATTTATATTAAATTTTACAATTGAAATACTCTAATTAGGTAATATATATATATGGATATTTGAATTGAGTTATATTAGTTATTGAAGTTTGAAGTTTTATAGCATGTTGAGCTTAGGATGTTTTTGTATTCTAGAAAATGATTTAAGCATGGAGCAAGTTGTGAATCTGTGGTTTGTAATTTGGCTAATACAATTTAAAAATGCAAAACAAAAGAGAATTGGGCTTAGGCCCAAACCGACCAAACCGAACCATCTCAAATTGGTTTGGTTTAGTTCGGTTTTTTTCATGATTTTTGTCAAAACTAAACTAAACCAAACCATTATATTGTAATTGGTTCAACTGTGGTTTTAAGGTGAAACTAATCCAATCCGAACCGTGCCCACTCAAAATTGAAATTGTGGAAAACCAAGTTGATGTAACAAAATTAATAACTCCTGTGTCGGGTATTGTCATATAAAATTTTCTAGAGTTAATCAACTTATTTGCCCTTATTGCAAAAAATGCATATATCCCTGAAAATTATGAAAATCATATACAAAAATGGGCAGTTTCATGGGGCATTCCATGACTAACAAAAATACAACTAATTATTATTCAATAGGAAGTTTATACATAAACAAACTCATGATCAACAAATAGCAACAAGTACAATTGATTAAGCAGGTGCATATATTCAAATAAATTTGAATGTTCTGCTGTCTCTTTATCCTTCCATAATTAAGCATGTGTACATATTCAAATGAGTGATGCTATTTGTACCACATTTACTGATCACATATTGCTAACCACTGTTGTAATAAAGGTGAATTCCACATATATTAGTGGGACCCACCACTATTAGAGACACGATTTTGCTGATCGTCAATCAAATGTGATGCAAATAGTATTATTGTATTCAAATATGCTTACGTGGGCATGTTTATGTGATTAAGGGCACTTAGGCTTGTTTCCATGTGTCTTGAGTTTTGCATAACATGGGCATGCTTTCTTGTTCCCATAGGTGCCTGGTGGAACGCAGTGGCATCTCTCGCAACAAGATTTGCATGCTCGCTTGCATATCTTCTTTCTTGATGTCTTCCTGCATCTCCTCGAGCATGCATAGTTGCAATCTAATTCAACCCAGAAAATAAGATTAAGACATATAACTTATGACCAAGTACTGTAATTGTCGTTTTAATTGTAAAATTTGTCTCTAATTAGTATAGATAAAATTCTTTGGAGATTTTTTCCTATTAAGCTTGGCATCGCCTGCTACATTACAAAAAGAAAAGTAGTCGTACGTTCTTTCGTTTTCAAGATTAGATTAGATGGTGATCGTCCGAAAAGTTAAGAGCTTTTTTGTTTTTTTCTGCGATAAGGGCGACTGAAATCTGAAGAACATGTCATTAATCGATGTAGAAATTATAACATGGCAGTTGCTTACAGCTGATTATAAATAAATGAAATTTTCGAAGTGGATCAAGATATAAACAAATGAACTGCCCGCATTAGTTACGCACTTAGAATTATTGTAAGCTAGCTAGCTTGAGGACTTATAATGAAGAATATACAATATATATGCCCTTATCGCAGAAAAAAGACTAGAAAGATTATAAAACATAAACATTCCAAATTACATTTTACTTTCCTTTATAATTTTGGCAATTAAGAGCTTAAACTAACTTCGCAATTACGAGAAATTATAGTCATGTGGTATAACTTGTACACGTTATACAAGTTATACCACGTGGCCATACTAGTCTATAAGACAATCACTTAAATCATTCAAGTGAAGAAACGTGGCAACACTATCTAGTGTTAAACAACTTACTGATTTTGGGAAGATGATGCGCCTTCTTACTAAGAGCTACCACTGCGTAATTTCCTTCAAGCATCTGAATTCCAAAAGGTAAACAAATGAGAGATCGAGCTCATTATCTCGTTTTCTCTTACATTGAAAATTAATGCTTTCAATTTCTCCAGATCTATAATGTATAATCTTTAAAAAAAATTAATAAAGGAAAAGATTATGTCACGATTGGCAGCAAGGGAAACTGGAAATCAGTTACACAAAAGTATTCTTTATTTATTTGCTTGTTCGAACCAATTAACTCTTAGACCAATTGTATTTATCTTCTCGATGTTGGCAGAGGTCTCAAATTCGAAACCGTGACTAAATTTTTTAAAAAAAAATTGCTTGTTTGAATCCTAAATATGCGTATTATCTTCTCAATATGTAGAGACCCATTATCTTCAAATTAAGAACAAAATTAAGGAAAAGAAGACGTACATTTGTGGTAGAATTTGCAGCATCACTGAATGATGAAACCTCTGCAAAAGCCTGCCAAGAATATTAGTATTAGACATCAGAGCATGCAGTACAAATTAATAATTAATTAAGCTTACTTTGCTACATGATTAACCAATTTAATTAATCCCAATGTTATCATGCACGCATCAACTTTGTTGCAATATACGCACCTGCAGGAGAAGAATGGTGATAAGAAAAATGGAGAAGAGCTTCATCTTGTGAAGTGTTTAGTTTGTGCCTAACGATAAGGTTCAAAGAAGAGGGAGGTATTTTATAGACTAGTTTTGGGTTAAATTAAATTTTTATTTTTTTTATTTTTTTCATCTTGACATATATCTTCTCAGATTCACGGGTAATAATGAGGCAAATTCACAGGCATTCAGTTGAGAGTGCTCAGCTGGTAGCTAGCTAGCTGCGTGTTTTGCCACAGTAAAAAGACCCTCTTTTTGGAACCATCTTTCTCTTTATTCTTGTTGCTTTTTACTCGTGTCTGTGTGTGATCACAGCTGTTGATTCTTTGGCCTGTTATGAGTGAGAGAGAGAAAGAGAGAGAGAGAGAGAGATGGTTCCCCCACCACCACTTGGGCATATTCTCTCATGGCTTGGCTTCAAAATAACTAAAGCTCATGGAGAAATCAAAACGAAAATTGATCTCAATGGAGAATGGAAAAAATAAAATATATATTTTAAATTGGATTAGAGAACAGACATTGAGAGTGGAGTTGTTTTGGTTATCGGTTTCGGATGTTGTGGTACTCTTTTTTCTTGACCGGATTTTCTCCATTTAGGGTTTTTATGGCAAGGTTTTAATGAGACCACCTCTTGTTGCATTCATTTTTTATTGCAAATTGTATGGTTGATGGTTGGAATGAAAGTTTCTTACTCTTTGATAAAAAATAAAATTAAAAAAAAAAAAAAACTTAGAACACTAATCTGAAGAAGTCATAAAAAAAAAAAAAAAAATCTTTCAAGAAATCTGGATTTATGACATGCATATTTTGTTTATTGTTTTCTTTTTAATTTTGGAATAAATAGTTTTTAGGAAATTATTTTCTAGTTTAGATTTATTTTTATGAAGTTTAAGATTTTAACGTTTTTTGTTGTCAATTAAGTTTTATGAATTTTGGAACAATTAGAGTTTCCTAATATTTTAGGTTTTCATGATTTCTATTTACGCCAACTTATGTCGTAGTCGCCAATTTATCATGTTATTAATAAAATTCAGAGAATTTTCACTATTTTATGTGGATTTTGGAAAACTGATGAATTCCAATTTATGCTCTTGAATCTAAATGCTTATTACGAATTCCTTAATTGTGTTTCTTAATGGGTCGGTTGGTATCACACCAAATTGTCATTGAAAGTAAGGGCATACTTTTAGGGTCGGATTCAAGATTTCGAAATAAGATGGGCTTAATTTACCTTTTGGATAGACTTTAGACTTTGGGCTGGGTTAAAAATTAAAACTTATATGATGGGTCTGCTAGGTAGAAAAAGGAAATATGTGAAATGGGGAAATAGAAAATAAGTCAATATTCATTCATCTCTGCTTGCTGAGGTGTCTCAAAGCAGTAAAAATGAAACAGAAAAAAACAACATCTCAACATAACAACTAATGGTAAATAGCTAGACTAAATGTAAATGGAGATAAAAAGGTAAGTGCCCAATATAGAAGTGGAGCCCTATGAACTCCACCCCTCCCAAAATCAGGAAAATGAGTTTGAATGACTGAGGCATCTTCCCAGGTGGCATCCTCCTCTGGTAGACCGATCCATTGAATTAACCAGCAAGTGACAGGTCGGTTATTCCTCTTGACCAGTCCCCTCCCCTGTTCAGTATTTTATCTGGAAGCCACTGGATTGCTCCATCAGAGAGCATGGAAGGCAAAGACGTGGTGGTGGTCACCTAGTCACCGACCTTCTTCTTGAGTTTCGACACATGGAATGTGTGATGCATGCGGGAGTTGGGTGGAAGCTCCAACCTATACGCAAACTTGCCAATCTTAGCCAGGATCTTGTATGGACTATAATATCTAGGGGACAAGTTGGGGCAATGAGAATGGCGGATGGAGGAATGTCTATATGGCTGCAAGCGAAGGAAAACCCAGTCACCAACCTGAAATTCGCGCTCAGTGTGTTTGGAGTTTGCATATAATGTCATCCTCTGTTGGGCAAGCTGCAGTGGGTTTACCAACGTATCACTATGCCAAGGAACACAGGGGAGCGCAACAGAGGATGACATTATATGCAAACTCCACTTTGAGCAGCCACTTTTGTTCACTTGGCATAGTGATTCATTGGTAAAGGAAATATTGAATGGTTCTGTGATTTGTGAGGATGGTGAAGGGTCTACCAATAAGATAGGGGCGCCAATATTGTACTACACTTGCCGTGGATGCAAATTCTTTCACGCAGTCTGCCGCTAGGTTCAATTTGCGAGATGGGTGAGAGTGACCTGCAAAACAGTCGAAGGTGATGGATGAAAACTGGTGTGGTGCCTGCCAAGGAGCCTCTGATGCCTAAGGCAGATGGTGTTCGTAGTCTTTGAAAGGAGTTTGCACTCGAGAATGGATAGTTTATGGAGTTGAATCCAAGTTAGTTAAGTGGTTAATGTTACCATGTTTGACTGGCAACAAGGTTTATATAGATGGCGAAATCTTCAAGTTATTGGCGGTTGCAAATGACAGGTGGCAGGTTCAGAGCCATTGTATGCTTGCATTTCTCAAGTGGTAGAGAAGATTGTGGGATTCTGGCGGCTATTAGCCCATAACAACACTATCCTAGTATAAAAGATAGTAGTTGCGATCTCTTCCTGGAAAGATAGTAGTTGCGATCCCTGTGAATTTGTGGGTACATGGGAGCGCTGAGTCGTGGGTGAGTAGTACACCTCCGCTGATGAGGTGATCCTCAACTGATGCTGATTGGGCCATGTTGGGCTAGTAGATGACTACTCTGTGCCTTGGGGCTTTGAGTGTGCGCCTTTGAGAACTTGACAGGCCCAGCCTTTTGGGCCAATGTGTTGGGCCTAATCTGGCATATTATAGTTGATTGGCTACTATGGTGCCTAAGGGCTTACGTCATTAGGTGCCAGCTCTTGTGCTTCACGTAGGATGCAAAAGAGATGAATTTTCCTAATTCACGTACTTCGTTGGTGCATTGCCCCTAGGTCCAACGTGCTGCAGGTTGTGGACTCTTCAAATTCAGAGGATAGGCGGTTATAAAAAGTTGAGCTGCTCCATTATTCTTCCATTAGCTTTCTAAAGAGATACGGTGCACATTCCCACACTTTTCCCTTTTGTCTTCCACGCTAAGAGAGAGAGAGAGAGAGAGAGAAACGTCGAAACCCTTCTCTCCAATTTCTTCAATTTCCTTCGTCTATGTCTCTGTCAAATCAATCTGCCATGTCTTCGAGAAGGAGAAGCCATCAAACTTCCCTAGAGGTTCCACTGTATCAACTTGCACATCAACGCATCATCGCCCTTGTAGAGTATGATGACACCCCTAAAGTGCTTAAGATGGCTTTTGGGATCGTAATCCCTTTTGAATGGTGTGAAGGTACGCGTCGTGAACCGCTTTGGTGGAGCTGCCTCCCCAATTACATCGGTGAACGACGAGGAGTTCACTTGGTCTACTTCTTTGCGTAGAGCATCTTCCAAGTCTCCTCCGACCCTTAGGCCTCAAAGCCGATCACTCACGAGCTTCTCGACATATCCTCTGAAGGGAAATTATTGTGTAGGGATTTCTAAAATCCCATGAAACTATGAGAGAACAAATCATCTAGCACATGCATATCTAATATGCAAACACAATGAAGCAGAAGCAAGAATAAAACTAGAGATTCATACAAGTCTCATCTTAGGTCCCAATCTTTGAGACTTATGAAAACTTGCACCATAGACTCTCTAAAATAACTATTTAGAGAGTGGTTAAAGAAGACATACCCTTGGAGTGAATCTTGAAACCAAGGATGGTGTTCAAGTAGAGGGGTTGATCCCTTAGATATTGATTCTCCACTTTGCTCTCCAAATAGACACAATAGTGTTGTGCCTCCCCAAAGAATCTTCACCAAGGATAGAGGAGAATAGGAGAATAAGGAAGCTTGAAGAGAAGATGGGTGCTAGCCTTTTCTTCCTCAAGTGGTCGGCGAAGAGAGAGCAAGGAAGGGAAGTTTGATGTTCCCTCTCTTCCTCAATGTCTAACTTGAAAAACCCTTAGGAGGTGTGGTGTTATGGCTATGAATATATAGACACATATTGTAACACATGTGCCACACCCTCCCTTTCATTGGCCTTTTTGGGCTACTTTGGTCTACCGCATTAATCCCATAATCTGTCACACCTTACCTAAGTCTATAAGGTCAATTTCTATAAATATTTAAGTCATATTCTTATGATGGAAAGGTCTCGTAATCTAACTTTTTTAGACTGCTTTCCATTTATATCTTAAACTAACATTCATGCCCATTCGATTATATTAATTGTATTATATCCTTTGAGTATTCCATTTTATATTGGCTTCTAGGGCATATATCTAACAGTCTCCCACTCGCAATGCATGTGGTTCATGTTGATGTTATCTATGGTGTCAATGTTGCTGTTCAACCTCCTCGGCTCTAAGCCTGGAATCTTCTCTTTCGGTGTGAGATGGTGAGTGTCTTCCTTCACGCTCCGCATGTGGTAACCTCGAGTGAATGCTTCTCTGTAGGCCCAGGCGGGCATGAATATCATATTGTGCTCCCAATCTTGAACGGATACTCGTCCTACTTTGGTCACGACTCGAGGATGTTTGGGATTCGCCTGCTCAACACATTCATGTCCTCCTTCTTTCTTGCTGGTTCCCGCATGATCTCCTTGGGACCTCTCAAGACATCTGCTGGTGCGCTTGTCCATTCTTCTCTCTTCACCAGCATGGCGGCGACGGCGGTGAGATTGCCCTAGAAGCCAATATAAAAATGGAATATTGTAACGATATAATATTATTAATATAATCAAAGGGGCACGAATGTTACTCTAAGATACATAATGTACATAAAGTAACAAGTCCATGGATAAAGATATAAATGGAAAGCAGTCTAAAGAAGTTAGATTCAGAAGACCTTTCCATCATAGTAATATCAAATCCTAAACTCTTCTGTTCATAAGATCACCAATTGGACAATGGTGATCCACAAAGACTGGTACACACTATGTCCGCTCAATTGGGAGGATGACTAGTCTTAAGTCATTCGTGTAGAGACACTGAGATAGGTGTGCAGGTGCTCTATAGAGATGGAATTCACTGAACACAATCAACTCAAGAATTCTTGTACGGAAGTCTTACTCACAAGTGTCAACAAAGAATTCTAAGTTATGATAATGCAAATTAGTCCTTAGACCTAAGACATCACGGTTGTCTTGTGTATGAGTTGTTTATCTTTGAGAGCACCATACAGTCGTATCAGAAGGTGTTCCTCATGATACTCAACATATGCACAGAGGCATGTGAATGTACAACAAGGAATCTCTACTCTTAGTAAGAAGAGAGAATACACTAAAGATATGATTCGTTGAATCTTTGGTCAAAGTACAGGATGAGAATTGATACAAGAACATTTTCAATTACATCCCAATGAATCATATAACCTAAAGATGTCATATTAGGGATTTGACACTTGTTAACCATATACCAACAACACAACATAAAGTATTGTAATAGAGAAGGACCGAATTGCATTGTAATCACAAACTGACTAGGTTCTCAAAATGAATTCTATTTAACTGAGGTAGCCATGACATACTGCTAGGTGTCGCTCATAATTTGTGGAAACCCTGTAAGGACTAATTACAATTAGTCGTCATCAATAGGGAGAATTGTATATAGGGATACAATTCACATTCAATTTATAAGTAATCATTCTTACCCATGACCTCGTTGATTAGAACCTATAAGATCACACACCGAAAATGTATGGATCAAGAATTTAAAAGAGAATAAATGATTTTGCGGCTTTGTGAAAGTCAAAATCAAAGTCAATGTCAATGTCAAAGTCAAAACTCAAAATTGAAGGTCAAACTGTTGACCCAAGACTTGACGCGATCAACACAAAGTTGACTAGGACCAATGCTTGTTAAACAAGTTAGTGATTTAATTAATTAAGTCATTAAATCAATTAAACTAATTAGATTAACTTAATGAATTAATTAAAGTTATGAAACTTTAGTTTTGGTCCTACATGACTTAAACGTTTAAAGGAAAATGGACCTTATAGACTTAGGCAAAGTGTGACACATTATAAGATTAATGTGGTAGACCAAAGTAGCCCAAAAAGGGCCAAGGAAGAGGAGGGTAGGCACATGGTTTTATTTTTTTGTGGCACATGTGTGACAATATGTCTCTATATAATCATAGTCATACCACAACACCTCCTTAGGGTTTCAAGTTAGGCATTTCGGAAGAGAGGAAAACATCAAGCTTCCTCCCTAGTCTCCCTTGGCCGGCCACCATAGAGAAGAAAAGACTGGCACCCAATTTTCTTCTCTTGGTTCCTTATTCTCTCATTCTCATTTTAACTTGGTGAAGATACTTTGGGGAGGCATAACCTCATTGTGCCTATTTGGAGCACAAAGTGGAGAATCAATAACTAAGGGACCATTCCCTCTACTTGAATACCATTCTTGGATTCAAGATATGCTCCAAAGGTAACCTCACTTTCTACCTTCTCTTTAATATGTGATATTAGTGTCAATGGTGCAAACTTTCATAAGCCTATAAAAATTAGGACCTAAGTTGAGACTTGCATGAATCTCTAGCTAATTTATTGCTTCCGCTTTATTTGATTTCATATTTGATATGTATAGTCTAGATGATTTGTTCTCTCAAAGCTCCATGGAATTTTAGAAATCCTTACACCTAATTTTCCCTTCATCTACCTCACCACACCAAAATGGACTAAAGATGAAGAGAAATCAACCTAGAGAACTTAGGTGTTAGTCTTTCTCTAGGTTGGACCAATTTTTGGCTAAGGAATATATTAGGGAGGATGTCTCTCCTACACATCTAAGCTCAAAATGAAATGCCAAAAACCCTAGCTAGGTTTTGAATCAAGTTTAGTTTATATAGGAAAAAGCAAAACAAGAGAGAGAGAGAGAGAGAGAGAGAGAGAGAGAGAGAGAGAGAGGTATGTGCTGTCTCAACATTTCTCTTTGGGCTCATTTGGCTTTTGGGTATTTTGCCTTTTTTTTAAAATCATATTTAAAGCCCAATCCAATTTCTTATGTCAAAATTAATTCCATAATCAACTTTTAATTATGATTTATGATTTAACCTTTAAATCACTATTATAGTCTTACTAATTTGACTTGGTCAAACTATTTGTCTTGATCAATTACTCTGGTCAAACATGTTGACTTTGACCTTTGACTTTTGACTCCTAATTTCTTTTCTCTTCATTCGTTTCTCTAATCACATTTCTCGGTGTGCAATTCATAGGTTCCTTTTAGCAAGATAGTGGTTACTCTCAACTTCTCGGAGTTGACTATTTAAATCTTCCTATTTGTGAAGGTCAATTAGGATTGAACCTTTTAGGACTTCCACAAACCATGGTTGATGCCTAGCAGCTTGTCGTGGTTGTCCGAGCCAAATAGGTGTAGGGAAGAACCTATTCAAATTGGAATGACCGTGCAATTGAATCCTTCTCTTATACAATACTCCTTATTCACATTATTAGATATTGGAATCTCATGTCAAATATCTTAATGTGAATTATCCTTTTTATATGATTATCCTAATTAGATTTGATGACTTCTTCTTTTAAGTCTTATATACTAATTTTCGCAAAGATTTGATCAATCATATCTATTAGAGTATTCTCTCTCTTTTACTAAGAGTAGAGATCCCTTGTTGTACATTCATTTGTCTGCATGACTTTATTGAGAGTCCTGATAAAAACCTTTAAGACATCTGTTCTTCAACACGACTATATGGTGATCTCAAAGACAAATAACATAGCCACAAGACATCTATGATGTCTCAGGTTTAATGATTAGTTTGCATCATTGCAATCTATGAGTTCTAGTTTGACATGTGAGTAAAACTTCCATACTAGAACTCATGTATTTCATCGCATTTAGTTGTTCTCCTGCAAGCACCTACTTACATATGTTGGTGTCGTCACACTCAATGACTTGAGACCTTGTCATTCTCTACATATATAAAAGATATTTTGTGTACTGATCTTGGCGGAATATCAATGCCCAATTGATACTTTTATGATTAGGAACATATTTAGGATTAGGGATCATGATAAGTCTCGATGTATGCAATCTCATTACATAGTTCTCATGTCCACTTATTATATATTCATAGGACTGCAGTTGTTTAGTATTTCATAAGTTAACACAATCATGAATTTAAACAACTGGTCTTGCCCATAAATAACTTAATAAGTCATTACATAAGATGTCATTAATACTAACTATTACATAATTAGTTGGCTTTAAGGGCATATTTCTAACAAGTTTTTCTATACGGGGAGAGAGGGAGGCGCAACACCGAAAGAGAGTGAGAGAGGGGCGGCGCGGAACCGGGTGAGAGAGAGGAGAGAGAGGTGTGAGCCTTGTGTTTTTGCTAGGGTTTTCAAAATTACCTCATGTGTGGTGTGATGCTATCTTTATATAGACTCTCCATCTTTGTAGGAATTGTGGAGAATACTTCCCTATTGATGGGAATTATTTTTTTCCATAAATAAGGATAAATGAAGGAGATCTGGTGGAAATCGAATCCTTGATTTATGGAGATATTCCTATCTTAAATTATGATAATTGACTAATTAATTAGCACAATTATTTGACCTAAGGAATATTCATCTTCCATGTGTCACTTTCCAATTGGTTGCCAAAATTCCATGTTCCCACAACGGGGAGAGAGAAAAAGACGAGGAGAGAGTCGCAGAGTATGGCTGGGGGACTATTGGGGTGGATGTGGGTGGGGAATGGGGCAGGGGAGGTTGCGGGGTTGGGTTGGGATGGGGGTGGGGGAGGATATAGCGGTGGGTGGGGTTTGGGTAATCTGGGTTTCTTTTATTCTTGGTTTGGTTTTTGGGTTTTGGTTACTTTTTTGGTTACCTTCGTTTTTGGACCGAAATGCCTCTCAACAACTAACGGCAGTTACTTTATTTTGACATAAATTAGAATTTGTTCTTGTATTGCTTTAATTGAAAACGACATGGAAAAAATTGATCAAATTGAAATGATAGGGACCAAAATAATAAAAGTGGCAAACTACAAGCACCAAAAACGACTTTTTGCCAAAAATAAATCAAAATGGGTCTTGGCAGCCCAAATGGGTATTTAGGGGGATGAATTGCCCCATATTAATCCTCCTCCAGCCATATATATTTGCCCCATAGTAAAACTGAGGCCCAAACACTTCGACATATAGCTTTAACCTTGTCCTGAGACTTAGACATGGGTTGGATTATTAGGAGGATGAATTCATCAGCTTACATAAATACATACATGTATTTCTTTTCTCTTTTTAAAAAAAAAAGAAAAAAGAAAAAAAAAGATTGATCCATCAACTTATCAAGAATTTGCTGATGAGCCCATGGATCTTCTTGTTACAAGCCAGGAAAGCATCCAAGAAGATGGTGGTTTTGAGCTTCTTGCTCATAATTTTGGGGTATCAATGGCACTTCAAGTAAGCTGTCCAAATTTCTCCAATCTATGTGCTGATCACTGCTATTCATGTTGCTCCTTTGGTCGTCATAGTGTTCAGTGGTTATATTATTGTTCTGCTGCTCATGCACACTTTGTTTGTTGGTCAAGCTTGTTGAAATGCTTGGGCTCTCTAGTTGAGGAAGTTCTATGATTTGGTTGCCCATGAAAATATGGTTTGAAATGAGATGATCTTGCTGATCCAAACCAAAGGATTGATATTGAAAACCTTGGCTCGGGTTCACCATATGCATCTCACTCCCAAAATTTGAAGATGAAGCATGGCTGTTATGTTCTCTGATATAGTAAGCATGCTTCAATGCTTCAAAACCTTGCCTGTGGCTAGGGCTTGGCTTCTTGAATGCCCGGCATACAACCCATCCTTCTTCCTGCATTGTCACCACCAGGCCGGATTAGTGGCTTGATTATAAATTAATTTTCTTAAATAGAGAAATATATGTATGATATTGTAGTACGACCATAATATGAGTCAACGATATGGTTAAAATTTTCTGCTTTTAGGGAATAATATCAAAAAATATCCGCTTATATTATAACACGTAAATGAACTATACCACGTCACCATACTCCACTACCGCACTAGTCCACTTTCAAGAATAAATATATGTTATTGGTCTTCTTTTCTCTCCTAGTCTTGCCAAAATATTATTAATTAGTGTCTAATACAAGTACTAGACCATTAGAAATCAAAATTAAATTAGTTATATTATATATTTAGGGGAGTTTATGGGATAGATATTGAACTTGCCTGAGGGGGTGCATGTTCAGATGTTTGGAGGCGATATTCATGCATGATCCAGTCAGTTTTGTTCCCGTTAGGTGCTCGTCCCTTGTAGAACACAAGGGTTTTCCTCATTCCTATAATGTTGTTCTTTGAAAGCACTGCCTTGTCCCTTCCTGTTGCCTTCCAGAATCCGGCAGCCGTGGCTCTATTTGTCCGAGTTCCGGTTGGGTACTTCTTGTCTTTGTGACTGAAGAAGTACCACTCATTCTGTTCACTGTAACCTAGCTTGCATCTTGCTGCACCACACCATACATAAGATACATGTAGCTCAGTATCTATATATTTATGAATGCACATATGCATGTATATTTTAGGAAACAAAAAACAGAATACGGCAGAAAAGAAACTGCCCTTTGCGCGTATTAAAAATTTATAAAAGAGGAGTACATAATGACTTTTGGAAATAGTGTCAATAACTCTTTTAATTTTTTCAGTACAAGAACTCTTTTATTTAACCGTTTTTATTATTTTTATTTATTTTGAGGAAAGCACTTGCAGAAAAATGTGTGGCATGATGCTTACTAAAAAGATGAACATTGACTAATTCAGAGGCAATAAGTGCATTATGTGTTTTTTTTTGTTGACAAAAATATATCAATGCATCTTTCATATGTATATATGATTCCTTGCTACAAATTGTGTCATACCCTAAATTTAAAATGTAGTATGAACGTATACATACTTAATTAGGTCCATATATATTTAATTTGTGCCATATCCATCGATCGAGGTTAATCGATCGAGGTCAAATATCAAATTTAATTCGATCTTCATGTGTATATATATATATGTATGTACCTTGTATGTCCCAAGGTTCAATTTTGTACAGGTCAATGTCAATAATGACGTCTAGATCAATTTGTAGTGAGTTGATCTTTCTTTTCAGGTAGTAACCCACAAGTTCTTCTTCCGTCGGGTGAAATCTAAAGCCTGGTGGAACACAAGACTCCATGTGATCCATTAACAATCTTCTGGTCTCCGAGCCTGAATATCAAGTATGGAAAAAAAAAGAGTATGAGAGAGAGTGTTATATATAGAACATCTTCATTATGCTTTTGACTCTACGTGTGGTTGAATATATTTTCATCAACATCACATCAGCTTGAAACTTCCTTTTTTTTGTGGGTTTAGGCCTAACATATGAAAAGTCAAGTGAGGAGACAAATATTGACTGTTGGAGGAATATTGAAGTGGAATTCTAAAAGACTATTAGAGTAGCTAAGCTAGCTAGTAATGATGGAAATTTCATCACTTTGTGGGAGTTGTTAGTGGTGTTGCATGTGTTTGTGGCTATGACATTGCCAAAAACAATCATGGCATTTGCAGAGGAAGAGTGTGGAGCCCACCGCACAAACATGGCAGATGATCGAATTAATAGTGGTTTATCCTTGTAAGTAAGGATAATTAAGTGATTCAGTCGGACTCTCATGTTAGTCCATGGAATGTGTGGTACTCTTTCCTCCTCTAAGATTTGCTCTATGTGATTTTCCTAAGAAGGTTTTAATGAAGCCCCTGTAATCGTGCCGATCTTTATATGCCTTTATGAAATATGAATAAGATCTTCTTCTAAAAAAGCATAATTAAGTGATTGCTTTTTAATTAGTTGCATATGCATGGAGCAATTAGGAAAAGTATACTGAACACAAAAGTTGGCCGAAAAGCTTGACTTTGCTGGCACAAGCATGTTCTATTTCTTTGAGTGCAGTGCACTCCGGGCCTGCTACCTCCGCCTGCTAGTGCTTAGTTTTAGTGGTGGCTAAGTGCTGGAAATTAAAACATTTCATACACACCCTACGCAATATAGTTATTTCTTCAAGCAAAAAACCAGAAGAACAAAAAAAAAGGGAAATTGATATTTCAGCACATAATAATCCAAGAATGAGCTGAGATCAAAAACTCTCGCACACCAGTGGAAGATTCCTGGTGAGATCTAATTAAGTTACGAATAAGAAGTTATGATCCAATGTTTGATGCATATTTCATCACTCAAAATCAAAATGTGAAATTTTATGATGAGATTCAACATTTGCAATACCTAGAACATATATAATTAAGCTATATATATATATATATATATATATATACATGGTATATATTTTTTTTAAAGAGGAAATATATATATCGTAATTGGAAAAAGGCCACATATATTTATATATATATACATGCTATAGAAGGATTGACATAGATTAACAAAATAACCTTAGCTATAAGTAACCCTGTCTGTGTAGGTATAATATATATGATATGTAATATCAAACACAAAAATACTCACAGGAAAATAAATAAATGTATTGCTGCTGTGTGTCTTTGCTCTGGCCAAAGAGAAAATATCAGGAGATTGAAGCTTCTGTTTCTGAGAGATTGAGAGATTGAGAGATTGAGATCCAAAGAGAGGTCGATCGATCGATCGATCGATCGATCGAGAGAGAGAGAGAGAGAGATGGATGGAGGTAGACAGGAAGAATGCAGTGAATATAAATTTTTGTTGAAGAAAAAGAGAGGCTAATAAATGTATTTATATGCATGGAGCATGGAGCTTTAGATGAAAAAAAGATGAGTAGATGAAGAAGAGGGAATTAAGAGAGGATAGAGTGGTAAGGGTATTGATTACATGAGGATTGCGCGTGGGGTGGCAGCTGAGAAAATGAGATGGAAGGTTTATTTGGACGGCGTCACACCAAGTTTTCACGCCACCCCCCGCCCACCGCTATTTTGTTCCCTAAGCTTTTCCATATATATCAATTCAATTATAATATATATGTACTTTTAATGTTTTTTTTTTCTTGTTTTTTTTATATCTAAACTAGGTTTTAAGTTTTAACAACTCCACACTCACGCACTCTATGTCATGCATTTATCATCCATCACAAAATATTAGCAGAGATTCAAATGCATTGTATATTGTTGGATGCGACTACATACAATGTGGTCCAACAATTCGAATTGTCTAGTTTGAAAATAGTCTCTAAAAAACAATCAACACAATCAGATTTAACCCTCTCACACAGACATTCATCATTACATTCTCTCCTGAGTATGGCTTGGCTCCTTAAGATTGAGGAGGAGCTCTTGCTTACAACCAATGTGATTTTGACACTCGTCAAATTCCAGCAACATTAACAAAATTTCAACAAAAAAGAAAAAAGAAAAAAAAAAAATTTGACACGCTTCAAAACCGCACTGGTTGTAAGGAGGAACTCCTCCTCAATCTTCAAGAGCCAAGATTTTTCCTTCTCTCCTCTCACTATCCAGCCTATCTGTTTGGTGTGCCGCCCTTTGCCATTTGGCACCATTCATCTACTGACACCTATAGGGCCACGTCAGATTTCCAACCTGTCCATATCACAGAACCAATCATTTATCCTTAATTTGTTCGTATATTTTATACTTTTTCCCTGCGCAGATGAGTCCCGCCAAAGTCATCCATCACGATCACTTCTCTTTGATCACTAAGGTTTGGTTATATAGATTAAAGGCTTAATTAACCTTTTCTTATTCATTAATTTATATATATGGAAACAAGAATAACTTTTCTTATTGATTCACTAGGGTTTGGCTTGGCTAGCTTAATCTGTCAGTCCTTCGTGATCAGTCTTGGGTTGATATAATATATATAAATTCATAGAACAAGTAAAATAATTAATCTTTTTTCACTGATTCAGATACAAAAAAAGTTTGCTAGCCTTTTACAGGTATGGCTTCTTGTATATTTTTAAATTAGCATTGTTTTTCTGTTGGAAAAGGCCACCAGGAGGCTCAAATTAAATGCTACACACACAAATGTTCATCTCAATAGATATCTAAATACCAATTTCTAGAGATTTCAACACCATTGGAAGATTGCTCTATCACCTGTATTGGTGTGATTTTGAATTGACGTACCGTCCCAGTTATGTTGATTTCATGCTGCAACAGTTCAATCCAAGTTGACACCTCCTCACTCCGAATGTAGAGTTTTTCCGTAGGATTCAACTCATCAAGTTACCTTATTTAGCTCAATATTTAATTTATTATAATTTTTTTATTCCCAAAATACCGCTATAACAATTCAGTATTTTAATTTTTAATTCCCCAATTTATTGTGGTGATTCCCTTAAGAATTTTTGTATGCAATTAATTATACGTTTTATTATTAAAATTCATTAATAGATATAGTCAACAATGAGTTGGCTGGAAATGCTTAGTTTTCCTTATTTGCTTGCCTTTTTGAAATTTTGTTCCATCTTTTCCTTTCTACGCATGCTCTCGGTTTTTGGTTCAATAAAAGTACCTTAGGGTTGATTAAAAAAGAAGTGCCGCAGGGGATTTCATTATTATTTTAAAAAAATTTTGGATTTTGAATTTCATTTATTAAAGTTTTACTATACCTAGTTTTTCATGGATAATAATATACTTATTATTTTATTTTATATACAAATTCAGTTATATACTCAATCTTAGACATAGTCTTATAGAAAAACCCTATACCATTTAAAAACTATAAATACACCCAAAAAAAATTGAAAAATTGACAGCTGTCGATTTTTTCAATTTAATAGCTATTTTTTAGTTTATATGTGGTGTAAAATACCTATATTGCCCTTGTACTATGGATTTAGGATAGAAAAATCAGATTTGTCAAAAAAAATTTATATATAGTTTCTTTTTCTTTTATGAATGATAATATACCTATTAAAGTTTTATTGTACCTAGTTTTTCATGAATAATAATCTACAGATTATTTTTAATAGGTACAATAATTTACCTAGGTTATAAATAATATACCTATTATTGTACCTATTAATTTCATCCATAAAATAATAGGTAGATTATCATTTTTTACTGTACCTATTACTCCGGTTTGTTTTGCAGGGAGAAAGAGAAGCGAAGAAGACAAAGGAATCTTAGGCGAATATTCTTGTGGGACGAAAATCGCTCCCACAGGCATGAAACCACTCAAAGTAGTAATTAGTTTTATCATCTAATTAACGTACTTTTTTTTTTCTTTCTATGGCATTGTACCTATTAGAATATATATTATATAGATATATATAATTGAAGGATATTAGGTAAATATATATAATTGGAGGGTGTAGGTATAAACAAAATTCATTTATCCGACCTGTAGGAGGTTAGGATGGAGCATTTGAACTAATTTGATTGTAAGCCATTATTACATGAGTGCAAAAAAAAATGTGTAGTGAGAGGTATTATTCATTTGCATAAAATTGGGAATGAAAAACAATCAACCACCAAATAAAAGATCTAGTGGCATGATTTGTAAATAAATCAACTTATATGGACACATTGTCGCCCAATTTTAAAATTGGATTTTACTTAAACGTTGTATTATTAGTGGGTTATTGTCTATAGTGTTTAAGTTACAAGGGCCTATTTTAGCATGACCCAAATTATTATTACGGCTTTATTTATGATATGTAACCAATTCATCTTAGGACATAGAAAAGTACCAATATGAGTCGTCTCGAACTTAGACTACAGTGGCCTGGTTCGAAGTTAGGTTACTTGAGGCGCAAGTTATCAATTATTCATCTTTCTATTAGGCTCTTTGCATTACATACTACTAACAGTGGTATGCTCGCATCCAAAACAATATCCCTCCTTCTGCCTGATGCTAGAGAAATTTGAGGCCAACAAAATCTTATGATATCTACCGACTTTCCCATACTCTCTATTTTATAACATAGTGTGTGATTTTTCCATTTATATATAACACTCCATCGAACATGGTATACTAGATGATCATTCTTATCTCATTGCTTAGAAATTGCTTTCATCATCGTCATTAGCAGAAGCTATAGCAGGATTAATTGCTTAAATTAATTGACCACCCCTAATCATTTCGTTTGGAACTAGACTTGTCAACTTGAGATAATAAAACAATGGAACAATTATAGCTATTAAGAGAAACGATACAAACACCAGTGCTAGTGCAATATATATACTATATAGTATTAGCAAATGGTCATTTTTTAAGGACAATAGTTAGGTGCACTTTGGGGTACATCTATTTATCCACTCCATTTGATTCTTCACCATATACATGTCATAATCGGAACTGTTCATCTTAAATCACTATTTCAAGATCATCTATGCACAAAAAAAAAAAATTTCAATCAAATTTGCAACCATTTAGTCATCCATATATGTATCAACTAAATGAATGATTCATCATTATCTTAATTGCACACAAAATCATCAATTTGTTCGATACATATGGATAACTAAACAATGTCTAATTTGATTGAATTTTTTTTTTTTTTGGGTTAGAGATGATCTTTAAATAGTTATTTAAAAAATTAACAGTTCCGTGTGACA
Organism: Prunus avium; assembly: GCF_002207925.1. Next base: position 335,184 of record NW_018921533.1, read on the forward strand.
TGTGTATGGTGAAGATTTGTGTTCTAAGTATTAGACAATTTTTTAATTACTAAAAGTTGGCAGATAATTAAAGATAACTTTATGATAGATGGCGTGTAATCAAGAAAGGTTTTCTACATAGGATCTCATGCTAGATTCTCCCGTTTAAGTAAAAGTCTGAGAGTGACCGTTCTCATGACTACTGTGTCATTGCAGAAGAAAAAGTACAAATATACAAAGTAAAAATCAAGCTTTTTTTTTTTTTTTTTCCTTTTATTTTAGAAAAAATAAAATAATAAAACAAGGAAAGAAAGAAAGGGCATGCTGATGGGTCAGGACTCATGAAATTAACGTTAATTTAATAATAGATTTCTATATTGTTCTTCTTTTTCTATTTTTCCTACAAATTTACTAAAACATAACTGAAAAAATTATCGCTTTCTCTAAAGAAAAATATATACCTGAAAAATATTTAACTAAAATAATACTGATTTAAAAAATAATTTTAGCTTAATTAGACACGTTTCTAGAATTAATTAGGTACTATGCATGCTTCATGCTACAAAGAAACGCATGCATGGAAAATGTAATCAAGAGAAAAAAAAAAAAAAGCATGTGGATGGCTCAAGTGACCTCCCATCACCTTTGTCTTGTGTGTGAACAAGCTCCATAACCATTAGGTACAAGGAGGAATCACTCATTAGTCCTTAATTATGAGAGCAAAACAACAATGGCAATCATGGTGATAGATCTTTCATGGATTTCATCACTGAATTGAAAATACTGAAAGTCGGCCTAGACAATTATGAGAAATTCTAAGAGTCCCTTTATGGTAAATGTGTGTCTAATCCACATCAATCCTATGCCAGTACCTGTATTTGTATGGTAAAAGAGTCCCTAATGAGGGACATATAATTAGTACATTATAGTCGGCAAATGTGAGGTTTCTGGTTTCCTAAGAAGGAATAAATTCTCAACACATCTTCTCATATGACACGTAAAAGCACGTGTGGATGTTGGACTCATAACCTTTCTCCAATACTATGGTCCAATTCAAAACTATTTGACGATTCTAATAAGATTTAATTTTTTTTATAAAAAAATTCATACCCTAACCCCATCTAGCTCGGTTATCAGGGCTTAATTATTTATCAGTGGACGGATATCTCTTTGACAAGTTCACATACCTTTTTCAATTTTTTAACGCAACGATTATCATAGAATCGAATTTAGTACCTCTTCCAACAAAGTAGAGAGTTGATCGGTATCACTAGATTTAGTGAGGGCTCATAATGAGTCAAACACCATCTATGAAATATGCATGAACACTGAATTGATGGGACTCTTGATTTACAGTACTAAACGCATTAAGCCTGAAAATGGATGGATCAATTTGAAGAGGTCTGCTTCATGGCCGGTTGCGGAAATGCCTCTATCATGGTCAGTCGGTGTACCACTTACGAATCATTTCAGAGAAATAGTAGTAACCAACAGTATATATGACTTTGGAAAGATTCAATTTTGTTATTCTTTTGGCGCCTCTATTGTTTGGATCTTAGACTATTTTATTATTTTTTTTGTTTTTTTGGAAAAGGTTTGATCTTTAATTCTCGGACATAACTTAAAACGTTAACATCCAAAAACTGTTAGACAATTAATGTGGAAGAAACAAATACACATTTAGTATAATACTAATTATTATTATTAGTTATAGCAATAAGTGTGTTATCAATAAGTCAAAATTCTCATGTGATCGTTTTCAATACACAACTAAATTTTGTCATTAGAAACCTAAGAATAATGCGGTTTAGCCCAATTAAAAGGGGTTCAGGTTTGAATTCCCACGGCATTATAATTGTGTCTGTATGAGAAATCTCCCTTCCTATTGCTTGTACTCAAAACGATTATGGGGTAAACATAAACTTGATGGTACAATAACTCAATTGTAAAGAGTGGTTGGTGGGGTTGCTTTAGAAAACAAGAAATAGTGCAAACAAAGCAAGTTGGATGTTTTGGGGCGGTTTGTGGGACTTGTTATTTGCTGCGTCCCACATACATTAATGTATTTAATAGCAACATTTTCAATCGTCCTCATAATATCCCCATCTATTCTATTCAACAAACATTCTAGAACCTACACATAGCTAGCTAGCTAGCTAGCAAAGAGAGAGAGGTTAAACGACCAAGCTTGAAAATGACTTAAACATGCTTAAGAAAAGAGAGAGAGAGAGAGAGAGAGAGAGAGAGAGATTCTTTGCAAAGATTGATAATGACATGTCTCCTCACACACCCAAGTTGTCCTTTTTATATTTCCCTAAATGTGGTATGAGACATGGAAGGCTTAATGATTACTTGTGGGGTTCTAATCCGTTTGTCTGTTCTTGTTCCCATACGATCCTCCTTTTTTAAATGTATAAAATTATTTACAAGAGACAACATTCATCTTCCTTGGGTGTGATATAGCAACCAACCATAATATACAAGTGAGATGCTACTTTCTTTCCACTTGCAGGCCAGCTCAAGTAGTTCCCTAGCTATGCCTACTGCAAGGTGGATAAAAGGTTAAAGATGATGATCCCCTGGAAATTTTGTTTTCTAAGATTTGTTTGGCTTTTATATAAAACTGTCACTCATTTGAAGACGAAGATCACTTGTGCAACCCACTTGGTTGAATTACCTAAATTGCCTATTTTTAAGTTTCAATTTAGAGATTATATCCTTACCCATATATATATATATATATTATAAAATCATTTAACCATTCGAACATTATGGAATTTTAGTAGCTATGAGAAGCATTGTATTCGTTTATTTATTTTATAGAGGTTTCCATAATTCCTAATTTGGATAGTTCTCTGCAAAGAATAAATGATCTATGAACTAAGACTCAAAAAATAAAAGTACATATCATTAAACTACAATGCAGAGCAAATCTTACAAACAATTCTCATCACTTCTCCTTAATGGGTTTGGTATATCAATTAGCTTATAAAGAGGATTTTTTCTTATAAGAAAAATGTGAACATCCTATTGTCGGTATGAAATCCAATTATTAGAACCATATATTTTGTAGATTCTCAATTGTTTCCACAATTTATGTTGATGCGTAAAAATCGTTCAACCAATCAGAGTGGGGACAAACTAAGTCAACCCTCTCTTAAGGACAAACTTGGTTAGGATGTTGTGCTTGTGTATATCTTGTCTCTACTTGGAGTGGCCAAGTAGGGGCGTTGCTGGCTTCTATTCCTGAAAAAGAAATAGAAGACGGTCACTAAAGAGGCGGTGGTGGGTCCACCAACTACCATCTTATGCCTAAGTCAGTCTTTTTCCCTCAAAGAAGGTTACCAAAAGTACGGTACTTAAGTATTGGGGAGATTCAAGTTACCGTTTTAGGTGAAAAGTACTCCCTTTTATACAACGAAGGTTAGACCTTTCTATTGTCCGTTTCGATGTGGGACTTAGGGAGTACGATGATGACATGGCATCTGCTAAGTGGGTGATCGGCGGTGGCCTGACGTGTGTCTCTCCTCTTTGCGAAAAGCACGCGTCAGTAGAATATTTTGTGGGCCATTCTGGACGCTCCTTACCCGTCTTAGGCCTCCTCAGGCGTGGGTAAGGTAAATTTCGATTTTGAGCATAACTACCTCCTCATGTAATTTGGGCCTTTATTTATTGGGCTCTTTTTGGGTAGACCTTATGGATACTTGGTGTCCATATGAACAAATATTTATTTTTTTGTTGAGTACTAGCTATTGGGGGAGGGAGTTTACACAAATATTCATTAGGTGCCTAGTGGTTTCGAACCTCTATTTACATGGGTGGAGGTGAAATAACTCAACCAACTGAGCTATACCTCATTGGTTGTTGGTATCAACAATTTAAATGACCAAACAAAATTTTTATTTGAGAACAAAGACATATAAATATGATAGAACCATGTTCTACCTTAACCCAATGTACACAAAGAACCAACTTTATTACTAAGAACAAACTAATACAATCAACATGACCTTGCCAATGCACAATTAATCAACAAAATAGCTGATTGCAAGCTAGGAATTATCTCCGCTAATAACCAACTAATAACAACCTAACAGAATTTCCAACTGAGTTGATGAGTGAGCAATACTGATGAGTAACCAAATATATGCTAGGTTCGTATTATTACCCTCCCTGCAAACTATCCCTGTGCTCAAGGACAAGATATGAGGCATGAAATTCTGATGCAACTTGATGACAATAAAAGCTGCATGTTATAAGTCATTGAGCCTACTCGAGCAAGTATCATGGTGAACAATAAAATGTTAAACTGAATTCTAACCACCCTCTTCCTCAGCTTTAATCACATTGTTTTGGAAAAGGTAGATTGTCAAAAAATCTATTTCCTTTAATTTACATATCTTGTAACCAATACTCCACTTATTTAACGAGATTGATCCCCTTTTATATGGCACAAGAAAAGAAATAAAACTTAACCTCATTCGAAAAAATTCAGAAAAGATAAAAACATGTTACTCTGTGTAAGCTCATTTCATTAATTTTTTTTCCATGTTTTATTTTTCAATTATAAATCTAATCTAACATGTTTACAAACAAGAAAAATGACAGGACTGTAATCATGCATCTACAAATACAAGGCAACTCATCCATTCATGTCTACAAGGAATTTGTCTGATAAGCGTTCAGAGAAACCCAAACGCTCATCAATTCGTGTCTAAAGGAAGTTTCTCTCAAATGAGCCCGAAGAAAACCGTGACGTTAAACCTTGATTCATGTTTTCTGAATCCAATTTTACACTTTGCCTCCCACCTGACAAATCCTTCTCACGATCCCAAGGCTTCCACGGATGTTTCCCCACCCAGTCCTCCTCTGTCTGTTGCTTGAATTTTCTCTTTGAACGCTTTGAAGTCTCCTCTTTGTGTTTTTGCACCAATGATTTTGATCGTTTTTCTTTATTGTATTTGTCCACCAATTCTGCATCTGAACTCTGCTTTTTCTTTTCCTCCTCATTTGAAGCAAGGGCTGCAGCCTCATTATACGCCTCCAAGTAACTGCCATGGAAACATATATATATTAAAATTTCATACATGTACACACACACAGAGTTACATATTACACAAGTGCAAAGCAATCTAGTACACACCCCATCTTAGCTTTCTGGGCTCTGTCTGAAGGGGTATCAGTCCAAGCACTGGTATCACCGCGTCCTTCTTTAGTGCTCTTGTTGAATCTGGTTGATTGTGTAGGAGGCATACCATGCTGACAAGAAAAAACCATCAGCGTTATGACTAGCTTTTATCAAATACATATAGTCAGTTTTAATTACTGGCTGGCATTCAAACATTGTGATTCAAGTATCAAATTGATGCTCTTCGAAAGATATCTCTCAAGGCCTTATCCGTTTACCTTGTTCAGCAGATTAAGGGTGGGAAATGGGAAAAGACTGAGGTTTTGGGATGAAAGTTGGGTGGGGGAAACAGAATTTGTCCTTCTAGTGCTCGTTTGTGCTTAAATCCTTCTACGCTTCCTTTATTTTCGGATTTTTAATTCCGGCTAAATTTGAATAATCAGGAAGTAGAGGAGTTAACCGAGCTATATTGGCTATCATAAAGAATGTGGTATTGTTCCCACTTAAGATAGGACGAAAGAATACGGAGGTTTGAGTTATGAGGAGTTTCGATTATGGGATGACTCACTTTTTGGTTCCTCTCAAGCAACTAGGGAGGCTAAAGTACCACACAACGCCCAGGTTTTAGGTTGGGTTATTTCCTGTGGGAAGATGAATACTTGTGATCTGGTGCAGAGGAAACCCTGATGGACACCAGGAAAATATAATTTGGTTCAGAAAAATGCTTAATTTTGAAATTACTGCAGTCTTTAATTTGAATTTGCTGGAGTCTTCTAGATTTAATAAGCCTTAGGTTGTCCTGCATTAAGACCAAATTAGTGTCTATCTCCTCATTGGTGTGTGATGTGCACAAATGAAGCAGAGTGTTAAGACATTTGGTGCTCCACTGTTCAGTTGCATACTTCTTGGATAAGATTAACGATAGAGGATAGTTTAAGTTTCGAAATTCCAGGATCATGCAATAATCTATAATGTGAGAAGTTTCTGTTCTTTCGAGGTAGATATTGGGGCTTAGTGATAGAAAGATGTGCTGTGTTGGAAAATCTTTGGTGGTTTGGATGGAGAGAAATAGAAGAATACAAAAGACAATTGATATAACAAGATAACACGAATGAACAAGCACATACTTTCCTTTCAGGTGGCAGCGTTGTCATCCACTCATCTCTTTTTGGTGCCACCTTAACATCCATGTCTGCTAGGAGCTCATCATCACCCTCCATAGATATTCCTGTTAAAAAAACAAAAAGTTTTCTTTCAATAGAGCAAACAATAATGTCAACACAATTTGACAAAACAATAATTTAGCAAGTGTTTAAATCCAGAATATGGAAGATTCAAGCAAGATATTGACAGTATATTTTAGTACTCCAGATTTTATGGAAATATTGAAATTTACTTTAAAACATGGAAAGTTCAAATAAAACTTTAGAATCAGTAATGCATAAATTAGACATGTAAATTCTGTGAATTAGCATCTCTGTATGTTGATTTACTTTTTTGACTTTTGAACGTTTACTTGATTGATAAAAGTTAAAACCCATTGTGAAGGCATTGGGTTAGCTCAAGTGATGGGTGGGGAAACGGGTTCGGAGGTCAAGTGTTCGATCCTCCAATATAACGGATAAAAGAAATAAATACATATGTAGCTTATCGTTATTCCAGATCAAGGGCTGATATCACCATACAGGTTCTGGAAAACCATCAAAAACCAGAATACAAAGGAGGATGGAGAATGGGAGTGTTATCTGATTTAGGGTTTTTCAGGTGCTATATCGGAGGCAGAAAGGGCAGAATAGGGGTTTTGGAGTGTTTGATAGAAAAAATTTGTGTGGTGCTGTTGGGGAGGTTGAAAGGATCATCTTATTAATTGGACAATGGTTCCGAAAACCAAAGAGTTGGCATTCTGTTGGCTAGAGGCCTTACTGGGAAATCAGTTGTGACATTTCCTGGTTGAAAGTCCCTTTGGCATGCAGTGGTTAAAAGAATATGTTTTGGCAATCAAATTGTTGGAAATGGAGACATAATTATGTTTTGGCAAGATGTTTGTATGTAAGAAACTCTCTAAAAAATCTGTTTCCTGGAGAACGTAAGTTGTCCAAAACATCACAATAAGGCTATTTCTATCCTGAATCCTTATTGACTCTATTGTCTTACAATTGAACTGGGACTTTGGTTTTAGAAGGAACTTGCACGAAGTTGAGCTGGTGGAGTGATGTAGGAAAATCGGGTGAGAAAGGAAGAGGAGAGGTCCCAAACTCCCCCTGGCCTTTTGCATCGCACAAAAGGTGTATAGGAATCACTCTAACAGAAGTTATAAAACTTCTGGCATCTCACAGGCCTTTGCCATCACACCTGAAGTGCTTTGCAATCGCTATGAGTCAACCCATGCTTCACACACAAGCAGGAAATAACAACAAATATTCACTACAACATGCAGTTGGATTATTTTCTTGACTAAGAACAACCCCAATTCCGGCTGTGCTCAGATTCTATCCTACAGATCAGTTTCTGGTTCTACTTAGCATCCATGTTACAAATAATTTTGCCATTTAGGAAAGGGTAAACTGCCGAATACCACCCTGAACTATATCAACTATAGAACTTAGCACCCTGAATTATTTTTTCAACCAATTTAGCCCCTAGATTATTTTAAATGGTCCATTTAGCCCATGCCGTTAGTTTTTAGCCAATTTCATCCACATCCGTCAAAAATGTCACGTGAATGACATGTGCCTCAACAAATGATGATAAAAAATATTTTTTTTATAAATGTTTTATTGTTTAACAGAAAAAATAATCAATTAGCAGATCCACCAACACCGCCCCCTTCCCCTTCTCCTCCACCAAATTCTCATCCCTCGGATCGGATGTGAATCACCAAGGCATAGAAAGACAATTACCGATATGTTTGAAGTCACAATATATTTTCCTCTTCTCCTACCCTTTCTCAGCAACCAAACAACCGATTGGGGAGGGAAGACAATATATCTTATCAAATCTCCAACTTTCCAAAGCATTCAAACACGAAGCTTTATACGTTGCCGTCAAATCTCTCTCCACCAAGGCCACCTTCCCAAGCACCTCAGCCACGGCCTTCACGGCCCAGTCCTCATTGCTTAAAAACTCAACTACGCATGGCAGAAGCCAGTCCAACATGCCGCCGCCGCGGCGCCGACAATGCTCCCAACAAGCTTAATCACGCAAAACCACACAAAAGCTTCTAACTTTCACGATTTGGCACCAACCCAATTCAATTTTCCTTAAGAAAAAACCTATTATATCCCAATTTCCACCATATATAAGAAAACCTTCACATACCCACGAAAGTTTTTCTGATGAGAAGTTGAACTCTGAATGCAACATAAAGAATTGAAGAAAACCCAGAAGTTTTCTTCCCCAAAGCTGCCAAAATATTGAACCAAATCACATGTAACACAAAACCAACCAAAGAGAGCTCGTATGGAGCTCAAGCATAAGCACCCAAAACAATATTCACCTTAATTTCCTTTAAAGCAAGCCATGAAATTTCCAAATGGCAAATGAGAATGCAAAAATTGAAAGGCTCCTCGTGTGAAAGGGGAGACAGTGGCTTCAGTCGGAGGAGAGGGGAGTCAGTGTTTGGGTGGGGATTTGTTGGTTTTCTTTTGTTCTTTCTATTTTGAAATTATTTTTTTTTCATTTTTTACAATTTTTTGTTTTTTTGGTACTGTACCTTGTAAAATGACACACTTACAGTTATAATTAAGGGAAAATTGGATGGGAAGTGTAAAAATTTGACGGCAGGGGCTAAATTGACCATTTAAAATAGTCCAAGGGCTAAATAGACCATTTAAAACAGTCCAAGGGCTAAATTGGCTGAAAAAATAATTCAGGGTGCTAAGTTCGACAATTGATATAGTTCAGGGGGTATTCGGCAGTTTGCCCTTGAAAAGCAGAACATTAACTTCAACCCTCCTTTTGTATTGTGTGGGAGGAGGGAGCGAGAAAGAGAGATATTAGAAGACAAATTGAGATGAAAACTTCCATATTAGCAAAAACAAAAAAAGCTAACCTTGTAACTTTCTCCACTGTGCAGCCTCACGCATTGCTTTCAACTCAACCTAGTGGAGCAAAAAGCTGCCAAGTTATAGGTGATTTTTTCAGAATATTGCTTGATCCAACACTGGTGAAAATTCATACCTTAAATCTTTCATGTTCCTCCTTGAGTTTAATCTTGTCATCCAGCACTTTCCGCTACAAGCAAGGTAAGGAAAAAAAACCATCAAAATAAAACATCAAACTGAAAGCTATAGCAGGGGGCCAAATAAAGACTGAATCAAATGACATATCGAACTTCATAGTTTAGTACTATTTAACTAATCAGGCATTGAAAATGCAATGATAAATCTCTAATTAATCTTTGATTACGTGATAAGTTGTATAATTATGCACAGATTATGTAATTATGTGAGTGTGCTATGAATGCCATTATGATTCAAAAAAAAGAGGAATAGAATATATGAAAATTATTCTCCAACATACTAACACATAGGCCTTACTATAAATTGTAATATCATATGAAATACAATGATTTTGACCAAATCATTTAAATTAATCTCGTGTAGAACATTGTTGGAATAAATCCCCTCCTACCAACAAATAATAAATAACAAAAATAAAAACAATAAAAGCCCCAAGATGAAAATGAGTAAACACGAGGATGCACAGATTTATGTGGTTGACAAAGTCATGCCTACGGTGATGTAGGATATGGGTGAAATGAGTATTTTGGTAATTTAGTGGAAGCGAAAACAATGATAAAACAGAAAGTAGATGGGAAAAGATGCCTTGGCTTCACACCAAAGAATTCTAATCTCTGGAAAACTAGAGAACCTAGGAAACTAATCAATAATTTCTTCTTCCATCTCTTTCGTTTGTAATTGTAAACCCTAATGCGTTTGACTAAGATGTCATCATCAATTCTCCCTGGCTGAGAAGAACTTGACTGTGAGCAAGAATTGTAGTAACATTCCCGGAAGTTGGAATCACCGTGCAAACATATAGACTCATCTTCTGCCTTACTCTTGAATCCGCTAGAATCAATGAGTTGTAGGAATTCCAACTGATCACTTACACCTTTCTCTCCTTTGCTGAATGTTAATTCAGTCAATGGGAAAATTACCAGTGTCTTCATAGGTTGAAGAATCTCACTCGATTCAATCTCTGAGTCCTCATTGCTAGCTGGAAGTTCAGGCGCACAAACTTCTTCCTTAAACTCACCTTGACCATCAGGTTCTACTTGATTCTCCATGTGATTGTCTTGAAAAGTTCCTCCTTGTTTAGCACTTATCGAATCCTCAATGAATTGATGTTTTTGAGATTCCTTCTTTGAACAAACATTGATCACGTTAAACTTATCCACAGAATGGTGCTTGGATGCTTCTAGTTTTGCAAGACGACGATCAATGATGTCCAATCTGGTGGACTGCTCTCTGACTTTCTGCAGCTTGCTTTGTTAGAGTTTCTAGCATTTGAACAATCCGTTCATAGACCATCTCTAATTTTCATGCCCTAGGAAAAACGATAACCTGGCTCTGATACCAAATTTGGTGTAGGATAATGGTGAATTGAGTATTTAGGTAAGTTAGCGGAAGAGAAAACAATGATAAAACAGAAAGTCAATGGCTAAAGATTCCTTGGCTTCACACCAAGGGGTTTTGGTTTCACACCAAGGAGTCTCCAATCTCTGGAAAATAAACTTTTTTCATAACTCAAATCTCAAATATCTAAACTCCAATAATGAATTACATAGAAGGGATATTTACAATAATCTAACCCTAGAGTGAAAAGGAAAATTAAACTTATTCTAGGAAAGAAATCCTAATCCAAATAAAATAGGAAAGTTGGAAATCTGGAAAAAACTAGAAATCCTACTGAAATCTGGAAAACTTAGAAAACAAGTTAGAAACTAATCGCAGGAATAAAAAATTGCCAGATTTAAAGACCAAATTAAAGATTTCCTCTTCCATCTTTCTTTTGTAAACCCTAATGGGTTTGACAAAGCTATCCTCATCATGCGGCGATGGAGAGTTTTCACCATCATTATGAGAAAAACAATCAACCCCAACAGAACAGTACCTTCACACTCTACAAATCAAATACAATGCATTTCCTAAATAATAACTTTCTTTCAAAATCAATGACTAAAACAGGAACAATAATGGGTTAGCTAATCTGTCAGCTCCCTATAACAATGTAATTGTGCAGAATACTGGCAGCATAAGTTCTGGATTCCAAATGGTTGAAGAAGCTCATCATGTTGTCCATAGCTAAAATGGGCAATTCGAGCAATGAAAAACTTGTATTCATTATTTAAGAAATAAAAGGCCATATAAACAACCTTAAAATAGCCAATAGCCCTCTATGTTCATCTTCCTAGGGAACTTCATTATGTTTGTGGAGGATTAAAAGTTAGTTTTATGGTACCATCACTTATGAACAGATCATAAACAATAATCTCTCTGTAAATGCTACTCTTCCCTATAATTTTTAACTGACCTTATTTAAAGCAAAATAGTTGATCTTGTGAATTAATGATTGTCTAAGTTAAATAATCTTCAAGAGATACAACCACTTTTGCATTGTTGAAAATTTTTATTCTCTCTTATTTGCACCAAACAGTCAATTCTCTGCCACTCACATATGCCCCAGAAATGTTTCTATATGATCCAGTGTAAAGAATGACAGTAAGCATGCAACCTCAAATGATGACAAAGTGTACAACTGGATTAATTGTTGAGGGGAGGGATGCTTCAGATATTCCTTATTCATACAAGTTAACTAAAGCAACCATGACAAATTGGATTGCGATCGATTCCAGTGGATCCCTTTTTCCGTCGATTGAGTGCAGTCAAATTATTGCCTGGGTTCCAAAGTAGCAGGAAAGCGTGCATCTACCTGCCCCTTTAGATCATTCTGTTTGGCTTTTAATAAGTAATTGTGCAAAATATGTATATAGTCTATCTCCAGCTAGATGTCCTTAAAAAATTGGAATAGAATAAGAGAAACATCACCAGCCTGAAACCAGGCTGTACATTTTCTTGTAATTCTAGCACAAATAGCAGTTCAGATGTATAGACTACTATTCTATACAGAAGAAAAACACAACCCAAGTAGTGAAACAAAACTGGTAGATTCAAACCAATAAAATAAATCTGTCACAGTGATCATTCAAACTACATAAATATACCTCTCATCCATAATATATCTGTATAAATAACTCACCTTATCTGGATCTTGTAATTCTTTAAAAGCTTTATTCAACTTAACAAATGCTTGTTGAGCTTGAGGATGCGAGCATTTATCAGGATGCACCAAAAGAGACATCTTCCAATACCTGACAGATAGGATGAAGTGATTAATTAACAAAGAAATCAAAGGCAACATACCAAATAGCATAAGCTCAAAAGTCCACAAGCATGTAAAATAGCTCAAATTAACACAACCCTCACAATAAAAAATTAAATAAATATCAGCTGTTATACCTTTTCTTTACATTCTCAGCAGACATATTTTGGTTTGCTCCTAGAATATCATATAGACTATCATCCGCGGCATCCATGATCCTTGTAACCTGATTGGTTGCATGTTGGTCATTTAGTTTAAACAATACAAGAATAAAAAATATCAAATATAGACTACATAAAACCAATAAATAAATTAAATTTAAAGCTGGTAACTTTTACCAGCTAAATCTGCAATGTAAATAAAAAGTACAGCCCAAAAGACTGTAGAAACAAGGACTAGTTTCACTCCAAAAATCCTTGGAGCCACAAAAGTTCCACTGAAAAAATCTGGGAGAAAACCTTAAAGCACCAGAATTAATCCAAGGGAAAAGACTGAAATTTACTTTTGAAATCTCATTACATAGCATTAAGGTCCTATCTCTTTTATAATATCCACCTTAAAATCTAGTCTACCCTCTTACTGACTACTTGTAGTCAAGAGAATTTAAATTAACTCTTATATTTACATTTTTACAAGAGTTCATTTATTAACCCTCTCAACAACTCTTTGACTACTCATTTAATTACCAAAATGCTCAACAACTCTTTCATCATCTAAGACCAAAACTCTTCGTCGTGCCTAATTTATATCTGCTACACATGTGCATGAGTGTGTAAGAGCACAAGGAAAAATGAAAGCTAAGGCTAAAAAGAGATGAGTTGTGATGATTAAACATGAACTCTCACCCAATCTAAGGCAATATGTAATGCCTTTATTAACTTGAGTATTACGTCAGCGAGATAAAACAATCATACCTCTTCGAACCGCTCAGCTTCATTAGCTGAAGCAGTTTCAGCAACCATAGCAGGCGGCGGAGGTCCTATAAAAAATTCACTATCTTCTTCCAACTCAGCTTCTCTGTACATATATTATATATATTAAAAACCCCGACATTTGAAATCCTCTCAATCTGAACCATGTCCACAAGTAAGCCCAAATTATAACTGTATTCTAAAAAAAATAAGACTTGAGTAATTCCAAAATTTGTTTCAAAATAAAGTGACCACTCAATACAGTTAACGAAAATACCTGAGCTCAGCCTGTGCATCTGTCAATTTCGCTGCAGCAGCAAGTAACTCAGCTGATGGCATCGCAGGGCCAATTACCCTGCAATCGTTGCAAGCAATCAAAACAAAATAAAAAAGCAAGGTTCTTTTCTTAAGCAAGTGTTATTAGATATTCATTCAACATATATCAAACACATCAGTACTTGATGCAATATTAAAATCAAGTACAGAACTATATTTAAGTTAAAAATACTTTCACTCATGTATTAATTTTAAGCAAACCAAAATGTTGGGGCTGCTTCACAGGAAAAAGCAGTGTCTTATTAAATATTTCTAGAGGAACAAAAATTATCATCACAACTTGTTTTATAAGAATAAGTTTTTCACAATTGAAAAGGAATTTTTCAGCACTTCATTATCAATTTTATATTTTGTTACTTTCCACATTCTTTTCTTTCGAGAATACTTTGTTATCTTCTCATTCATTACAACATCAACACAAAAATAACTACAAAGTATAATAGACAAGGCAGTAACAACTGATGAACATCATGGAAAACCTCTTAATGCAGTTATCAATATGAGAAATTCATATGCAGACATGGGTCAGAAAATACTAGTAAAAAGGGGTAAAACTTTACAAAACTTGGTTTTGTATGGAAGCCGCAATTCATAAGAAAACAACAATAAAACAGTGCATATAAATATATTTTATAAATTTAAAAACTAATACAAGTTGGTTAACTGGACAAAAACATCAACTAGTAGTTGTGATTTTTAAATCAAATTAAGAAAAGAGTGAAAACAGAGTCACTACCTTCTTTTGGGACCAGTATCATCATCCTCCATGCATGGCACTGTCCTATTATTTTCACCAGCCACTTGTCCGTGTTCCTCATCCAGTTGTTTTGGATGCATCTCACTCAGTCCAGATTTAGGTTCTAAGGATGTTTGAATCATGAGCCCAACAACCTCCAAAGTGGGACGAACATTTGAAGGCAGCAAAAAAACTCCATCATTTTGCTTCAAGTTTAATGCAAGGAACAACTTCCTTAGATGCTTAATCAAAGTTCTTTCTGATATTCCCTTGATGTCAACAGCTTGCCCACCATCAATCATTTCTAAAAGCTATATCAAACAAATACTGACAACTATCAATAACATTTCATCACTATATCCATTAGGTGAAAAGTGAAAACATATTAGTTCTCACATGTAAGGTTCCAGTCTTATTGCAAAAACAAATATAAAGTAGAAACACAAAACAACCAAAGATTGAAGAGATTACTGAGAAACAACTAAACAAAAATAGTGTTTCTGTGTCGACTGCCTGCCCACCATATCACTGTTTATGGGTAGCAAAACATTTTGTCCATTCACACTTTTACGGGCAATCAGAAGAATTATTTTATACAAAATATTACTGACAGATTTGAACAAAATATGCCAAAAGACCATCTGAAAAACATATAGTATTTTTGACATGGAACCAAAAAAAAAACCAGTTGACATGAAAATCAAAGAACTGGAGATAACTACCGATCAGTCTAAATTCATGGCTGGAAAATATTAGAAGTTCCCTAGTTAATATTCAAACTTAATCAAATAGCAAGCCAACAAGAAAAATCAAACTTCAATAACTAACAATTAGTATCATGGCTGGAAAATATTGGGAGTTCTCTGGTTAATATTCACACTTATCAAATCTTAAGAGTTTCATACATGAATTCTACTCCAACTATTTTGAACACAAATTTTGTTAAGAAATTGCACATGCAAAAAAGATGATAAGTTTACCTGTTTCAAATCATTCCCAACATTGGGAAATTCGTTGAACAAGCCTTGCAAAATGGCTTGCGGTTCAGCCCGACTCCTACCTGGGTCTGAACCATCACCACTTAAAGACCCCCCAGAACCAGAGTCATCATCAACCCCATAAGCCCTCTTCTTATTGTCCTCCTTTTTGGATTTCCTTCTCCTCGTCTCTCTCTTGCTTCTCCGTTTCTCTCTCCTTTCCCTTCTCCTTTCTTTCTCTCTTCTCGAATTATCGTCTTTTCTGTGGCGGTGGCGCCGGTGCCTCCTTGAAGAGCGTTCAGATTCCTCAGAGCTGGAAGAAGAAGACAATGACGAATCGTCATCGTTTGTGTCGTCGAAATGCTTCTTTCTCTTGCTTTTGCTGCCCATTTTAATTTGACAACCCAATAATATTCAACCGACCGAAGCAGAAGTTCCTACTTGTTATTCGATAAGGCATCAATTTAAAGGTTAGCAAAAACCATTACACCTCATCATCAATTTCAGAGTGGATAGTAAACTAAAATATACAAAGAAAAACTATGGAAACTTACCTACGCAAAAGAGCCTTGGTTCGAAACCAGGATTTAAATCCTGGTGGTGGTGAAGATTTGGTGCCAAAATTGTGCACTTTTTCGTGAGCTGCTTACAATTCTCCACTGAGCTACAATTAAACCCTAAATTATAAATAGAAAGAAACTAAAAATTAAACCGTATATTTTAGAAATTGAAATCAGAAATCAAACTCCAAATCATGAGTAAGAGATTGAAGAACAAAATAGAGGGGCATGGGTGCTGCTGTTAAACTTAAATGAAGAAGATGAGAAGTTGAACAACGAACCTGCAAACCCAGAACACGCTGGGATGGGATTTGCCTGCCTGCAACAAATACATGGCCAATATGCTGGGAAGGGTGTGTTTCATTCGAGAATAAACAAGAAAAATAAAAGAATGGAATGAGAAAGGGGATGGAGCTTGGGTTGGGCTACGGGCTTTAAAATTCTTCTTTGTAGAAAAAAAAAAATTGTAGTTTCTTATAAACTTAAGGGAAATTGAGAGAGAATTTCAGATAATATGATATAGAGAAAAGAGCTAGGAATGTGCTCTTGGTTCGGTTTTTCTTCTGTATTCTTATTCATCTTAGAAACCTATTTATAGGCATAGGTGATATATAAATAATAACTATAGTGGTATAGTGGTAGGCTTATACATTATAGAATGGAAGTTGGGGTGAGTCATTAGAGCATTTCTAGAGTGTGGTAAGCATATTATAACACTCCCCCTTGGATGCCACCATACATGAAATATGCCTCATCAAAAATCTTGCCAGTAAAAACCCAATGGGAGAAAAATATGGGCGAAGGGAAAAAGAGTACACATTCAAATAGCTCTGTCCTATGCTAGAAGGGATCCTGATAAGCGTGCAACACTGCCTCATTAAAACCTTGCCAGGAAAAACCCAGTGGGATAAAAACCTGGACGAAGGAAAAAGAGTACAGTGTATAGAGACTTTGTTAATAGCACGCTCCCCTTGTTTCTGATGAATATCTCCCCCTGATAAGTATGCATCCATTTTACTGATTGTAAAGTCGGCGTAATCCAATCCCGTGCACCAGTTTTCGAAATGTATGTTTTGGTAGAGATTTGGTGAAAAGGTCTGCCAGATAATCATTTGAACGTATCTGTTTGACTTCAATTTCTTGCTTCTCCTGAAGTTCGTGTGTGTGAAAAAACTTTGGTGATATGTGTTTGGTCCTGTCTCCCTTGATGTATCCTGCTTTGATTTGAGTGATACAAGCAGCATTATCTTCATAGATGGCTGTTGGAGTATTTGTAACCAAAGGTAGATCGCATGTGCTCCGTATGTGATGAATCATTGATCTTAACCAAACGCATTCACGACCAGCTTCATGTAGTGCAAGTATTTCTGAGTGATTGGATGATGTAGCCACTAATGACTGTTTTATGGAACGCCATGAGATTGCCGTCCCTCCACAGGTAAATACATATCCAGTTTGGGAACGACCATTATGTGGATCAGAGAGATACCCTGCATCTGCATATCCAATAATACTATGCCCATTGTTATGTTCATATAATAAGCCCATACCTGTTGTTCCACGAAGGTATCGTAGAATATGCTTGATGCCAGTCCAATGTCGAATGGTTGGAGCAATACTATATTGTGCCAACAAATTTACTGAAAAAGCGATATCTGGTCTCGTACATTGTGCTAAATATAATAAAGCACCAATGGCACTAAGATATGGCACTTCTGGACCAAGGATGGGTTCATTTTCGTCTTTTGGACGAAATGGATCTTTCTTAGTGTCAAGAGATCTAACGACCATTGGGGTACTGAGAGGATAGGCTTTGTCCATTCCAAATCGCTTAAATACCTTTTCAGTGTAAGCTGATTGATGGACAAGAACTCCTCTATCAGTATGCTCTATCTGTAGCCCTAGACAATAATGTGTCTTCCCAAGGTCTTTCATTTCGAATTCTTGTTTCAAATATTTGTTTGTGCCTGATAAATCCCGGCCATGAGCTGGCCGAATGAGCCCCTTCTCTCGGCCCTGGCACTTGTTCGCAGAGGCTGAAACGCAGCGTTTCGCCAGGGCATTTCGCCTTCTTTTAAAATAAAAGAAGAAATGCTAAGGCATGATCATCTCGGCCTCAAACGTAGGCCGAGGCCGAGGCCGAACAAAATTGCGGCCAAGACATTAAAGGCAAATCATCACGTGACAGCAGGGTCCCAGGCTTCATTTAATGAAGTAGTGCCTGTTTAATGCAGCAAAACCCATTGGCCACAAAGTAGCATTTAATGCATGAGGGGGAAGTGACTGAAGTCAGGATTTGGTGATGAAGATCAGAGTGATTAGACGTGGACATTCTCACAAGAATTCTGACAGCTTGAGATGTTGGTTCACCAGCTATCCAGGCAACAAATGCGTCTCCACGGCCAGAGGTTCAGAACCCACGATTGAGCGCGGCGGCCGAGATTCACCAGGATTTCTGGGGTCTCATCACCATACTTCACGATCCCAAATGTCGATTGAACTACCCACTTGCGCTAATCAGACTCCACTATGCGTAATTTCAGCCTCGATTACTCATCCAGGGACTCTTCCTATAAATACAAGACTCGAGCTACATTCAAAGGGTTCAAACAGCAAAACAAGCCTCCCACGGAGCAACTTATTTTCTTCTGTAATGCACTTTCAATATCTTTACTTGCTTTCCTAGGAGTAGTGTTAGGTTGTAAGCAGAATCCATTCATCAATATATCATACGACCCTTGATTTTCAAGGCGCCGGAGCACCATCTCTGTTTGTTCGTTCACTCACCCCATATATCACACGACCGTCGCTCCCTGAGCAGCGCGCCGGAGCACCGCCCAAAACCCACCACCAACACCATCACTCGACGGCCTTGTAGTTCAGGCCGTGAACCTAACAGCCGAGACCAGTTCCTCTCTCGGCTACAATCGTTTGACCAGGAAGACAGATCAAACAGGCGCACCATTCACCCATCCAACGCTCATCGAAACATCAACGCACGGTAAACCGTGCTGGCACGCCCGCGCACAACCGCACCGCACCCAAAAGCAGGAAACCCCGTGTTAACGTACATCCCCTCGGCCCGGAACTCCAGGCCGTGAGATTTGCGCGGCAGACAATATTCAGCAGTCCTTTGAATATCTGCTGGAGTGCCAACAAGATTCATGTCATCAACATATACTGCCACAATTGCGAAACCAGATTCCGATTTCTTAATAAACACACAAGGGCAAATAGGATTGTTGGTATATACTTCTTTGAGTAAATATTCGCTGAGGCGATTGTACCACATTCGACCAGATTGTTTTAAACCATACAATGATCGCCTCAATTTTATTGAGAACATGCCCCGTGTTTTAGTATTAGTTGCTTCAGGCAACTTGAATCCTTCTGGGATTTTCATGTAAATATCAGTATCCAAATCTCCATATAAATATGCGGTAATGACATCCATGAGTCTCATGTCAAGTTTTTCTGAAACCGCTAAACTTATGAGGTAAC
Source organism: Prunus avium (assembly GCF_002207925.1). The sequence goes on from NW_018921533.1 coordinate 354,698, forward strand.
GGAACGTGATTGTGTCCATTACTGGAGAGTATGTTTCCTCATAGTCAATCCCAGGCCTTTGTGAAAACCCTTGTGCAACGAGGCGTGCTTTATACCTTGAAATCTCATTTTTCTCATTGCGTTTTCTCACAAATACCCACTTATAACCCACAGGTTTAACATTGGGTGGGGTCAGAACAATTGATCCAAAAACACTCCGTCTTTCTAAAGAACTTAGTTCTGCCTGGATTGCATTTTTCCATTTATGCCAATCATTTCTTTGTTTACATTCATCGACGGAGCGAGGCTCAACGTCATCGTCTTCTGTGATCTCATTAGCCACTGAGAATGAAAACATTTCATCGATGATTATTTCATTTCGATCCCACAATTTGTTATTGCATGCATAATTTATGGAGATCTCTTGATTTTTAGGTACCATTTCATTCCCCGGGACATTTGTCAGATCTACGACATTGTCCTTTTCAGGAAATATTTGTGCCTTTTCAATGGCATTTAGATCATGGACTGTGGGTTCCATATTTGTTTCTTTTTCATGATCAATTTCCTTTGGATTCATTTTTGCCATTGCCTTTCTTTTTCGAGGGGCTGAATCCTTCGAGCCTAATGGCCTGCCACGTTTCTGACGTGCAGTTGATGAATCATTTGCTGCAACGTTATGCTGTTTGACAGGTATATCAATCCTAGCAGGTGCATTTGCTGCTGGAATATATGATTTTGTCACTTTTGTTGCATCATTAAATGCATCTAGTAGTTGATTGGCAATTCTTTGGAGATGAATTATCCTCTTCACTTCATTTTCACATTGAGTGGTATTAGGATCGAGATGAGACAAAGTGGGTACATCCCATGATAATTCACGCCGTTCTTCATGAACAACCTTTTCTCCCCCTAACGGCGGGAAGTGTGTCTCATCAAAGTGACAATCCGCAAACCGTGCGGTAAAAACATCACCTGTCAAAGGCTCCAAATATCGAAGGATAGAGGGTGAATCAAAACCAACATAGATTCCCACTCTTCGTTGAGGACCCATCTTAGTACGTTGGGGCGGTGCAATAGGTACATAAACCGCACAACCAAAAATTCGTAAATGTGAAATGTTAGGCTGATTTCCAAATACAAGTTGTATCGGAGAGTATTGGTTATTTCCAATGGGCCTCAATCTTACTAATGATGCTGCATGTAAAATGGCATGTCCCCAGGCATAAATGGGTAACTTAGTCTTCATTAGCAAAGTACGGGCTATGAATTGAAGACGTTTAATTAAAGCCTCTGCCAAACCATTTTGAGTATGAACATGAGGAATAGGATGTTCAACCTCAATGCCTAATGACATGCAATAGTCATCGAAAGTATGTGATGTAAATTCGCCAGCATTATCTAGTCGAATTGACTTAATAGGATAATCCGGGAATTGGGCTCTTAACTTTATTATCTGAGCCAGGAGCCTAGCAAATGCCACATTTCGTGTGGATAGGAGGCAAACATGCGACCAACGTGTGGATGCATCGACCAAGACCATAAAGTACCGAAATGGTCCGCAAGGTGGTTGAATAGGTCCACAAATGTCCCCTTGAATTCTCTGTAAGAATGATGGAGATTCAACATCAACCTTGCATTGAGATGGTCTGATTACCAACTTCCCCTTTGAACAAGCCTGGCAATGGCTATTACCAAACAATGATATATGTTTATTTATCAAAGGGTGGCCATGAGACTTGGTAATGATTCGACGCATCATTGTAAATCCAGGGTGACCGAAACGGTCATGCCACATTTGGAAAATACTAGGGTCAATGCATCGTTGGTGCATTACATTATGTGCCTCAATTGTTTGTATAGTTGTATAATACAACCCTGATGAAAGCGCACAAAATTTCTCGAGTATACGTTTTTGGGCATTACCAGAGATAATACATAGATATTCTATCTTGTTCTCATTTCGTGTCTCAATATGGTACCTATTCAAACGTATATCCTTAAAACTCAACAAGTTTCTCTTGGAGTTAGCTGCATATAAAGCAGTTTTGATGGATAATATTGTGCCATTGGGTAACATAATTTGGGCTGTTCCTGAGCCATTTATCAGATCTACTGGACCTGATATAGTTGTTACACATGCTTTTCTTAGCATCAAGTTTGAGAAATATTTTCGATTTTGTAGGATCGTGTGAGTAGTCGCACTGTCTGCAAGACAAAAATCTGCGACATCTTTGCGTTGGGAATATCCAGAAATTATTTCCATTCCTTCAAATAAATAAGATATATTTATTAGATATATTATATATGAAAAACAGTACCAGTTTATTGAATTTAAAATGCAACGTTAATTATACAAGGATAGATAAAAATGACAATAATTATACAATACTTAAAACAAAGGAAATTATTTGATGTCATTTTATTCCTTTAAGCATGGAAATCGGAAATGTCCAGGTGTGTCGTTTCTAGCTGGCTTTGTATCCCAAAAATCCCTTCTGGATTGTTCTTTGAATCAAAATGATCAACAAAGTTTACTTCAGTTTGCCTTTCCTTTTGTGAGGACTTATAAAGTTCCACAAGGTGTTGGGGTGTACGACATATACGAGCCCAATGTCCATTACTACCACACCTATGGCAAATTCCCTCAATAGTTTTAGGTGTGGAGTTGTTCCTCATATAAAATTTCCCTTTATGTTGGGATGCATTTTTAGGGACTGAATCATTCCTCGCACTCAGGCCAACAGAATGATTATCATTCCTTCTTCCTCTGCCTCGTCCACCTCTTGGTCTACGTTTGTACGTATTTCCACGTGAAAAGGTGGTATTTATTCCTTTGGAGACAACATTCACTTCTGGGAATGGTGCAGAACCTGTTGGTCGAGATTGATGATTTTTCAACAGAAGTTCATTGTTTTGTTCCGCTAACAGAAGGCATGACACCAACTGTGAGTACTTTGTAAAGCCACGTTCTCTATATTGCTGTTGCAGGAGCAAATTTGTGGCATGAAATGTGGTGAATGTCTTTTCAAGCATTTCAACATCAGTGATATTTTCTCCACACAATTTCATTGTAGAAGTAATTCTGTGCATGGCAGAATTATATTCAGACACTGTTTTGTAATCCTGAAATCGCAGGTGTGTCCATTCATAGCGAGCTCTTGGTAGGATCACTGTTTTCTGGTGATTATACCTTTCCTCCAAGGCCTTCCATAACTCTAGTGGATTTTCAATCACTAGGTATTCGCTTTTTAATCCTTCATGGATATGTCTGCGGAGAAATATCATGGCTTTTGCATTCTGTTCAGGAGATGAATTGTTTTCATCCCTGATGGTGTCTCCAAGGCCATGTGCTTCTAAGTGGAGCTTGGCATCGAGAGCCCATAGAAGGTAATTATTGCTAGATATGTCCAATGCGGCAAATTCCAACTTAGCCAAGTTCGCCATCTATATAGAAAGATTAAGATGCGTCAGTACTTGCAATAGTGTACTGTTAAGTTCTTATTATGGTATTCATTTTTGAACTTCTGGCCAAAAAATGTGGTATGCTTGAAACTTCAGGCTCGAGACTCGAGATTGAGGAACTTCGGGCCCTCATTCTTATAAGCTTGGAAAATAAATTCATAGAGTAAATTGCTTTATTGTATGAGGGTTTATTCCACATCATACAAGTAAATGTACGATAAAGTAAGTTCATAAAGTAAATTGCTTTATTGTATGAGGGTTAATTCCACATCATACAATGATAAAGTAAATTCATAAAGTAAATTACTTATTGTATGAGGGTTTATTCCACATCATACAATGATAAAGTAAATGTGCGATAAAGTAAATAAATGTGGGGATAAAAATCGTCACTTTAAAAATAAACATGGGGGTTAAAAACCACTCCACTAAACTGAGAATAAAAGGTACATATATATATAGGGTCTAACAAATAAAAGGTTAGATAGAATTTTGAATATAGAAATTTTCCTGTTATCATCTTTTGGAAGAACTTTGTCCAAATAGACCATTAGCCATAAACTTCATAAAATATCATTAGTGAAACAAATGTATTGAAAAGTTGATAAGAATTATAAAGGGAGGATATACCAAGATTGAAATTCTCCAAGAACTTTGGTTGATGAGCAACTCGTGCTGATAACGTCTTATAAACTTAAGGGAAATTGAGAGAGAATTTCAGATAATATGATATAGAGAAAAGAGCTAGGAATGTGCTCTTGGTTCGGTTTTTCTTCTGTATTCTTATTCATCTTAGAAGCCTATTTATAGGCATAGGTGATATATAAATAATAACTATAGTGGTATAGTGGTAGGCATATACATTATAGAATGGAAGTTGGGGTGAGTCATTAGAGCATTTCTAGAGTGTGGTAAGCATCCATTCTATCTAGTATTATAACATAGTTTGAATTTTATCAATTTTATATTTGTACTTTTCAATTTTGCTAATTTTATTCTTAGTAATTTTTAATTCAAAGCAATTCAATGATATGATTCAATTTTTATTAAAATTCCTTCCAATTCTATTAAGTTTTGACTACATGCCCTCACGTAGAGGGATATTTTGGCCCATTTGAGCCAAATTCTTCCCAATTCACCCAAATTTTAAGCTAGAGATAAATTTTTCCAAAGTATGTACTTTAAAGTGAATTGAAATATCTCTACACAGTAACCAAGGTGGTTGGTGTGAGTGGTTCGGCACTCTCATTCCTTAAGAGAGGTCAGGGGTTCGATCCCTGCTCTTGTACAAAGTCACCACTTTGGCTAGCACTTTACCCCTTACGGGCCAACCCGGTGTGAACGGGGATTAGTCTGGGTTGTGGTTAAGGCTTAAAGGTGCCACTCATAGTTGGGGCCCATCCAGGACCACCTCGTGGTTCAGACAAAACAAAAAAAAAAAACTCTACACAGTCATAATTTAGGGTTGGCAATGGATAGTGTCGTGTCAAACTTTTAAACGTGTCAAAAATCCTCAACTCGCACACGACTTATTTATTAAACGTGTTAAGAATTCCAAACCCAAACATGACCCATTTATAAATGGGTTGACAACCCGTCTACCTGTTTACTAAACAAGTTGAGTTAGGTCACAAATAGGTAACCTACTCAATAACCTGTTTAATAACTTGCTTAAAATCTAAAATGTTCTATTTCTTTTTTGATGAAAATAGTCATGTTATAAACATTCCAAAATCACACTGGAATTAAAAAACTTCAAATACAAATTCATCAGTTCACTCCAAATCAAACAAAAAACTTTGATTAAATTACAACATAAAATACAAATGATATTCCCAGCTCCAATAATATTCAGCCACCAACATTGATGGTATTTGAACACTCAACAGATTGGGAGGGATTCATGTCCATCTTGCTAATATCCTCAGTCAATTCTTCCAAGTTTGGTGCTAAAGTGGAATTTTCTGCAATTCAAACCATAAGACTTCAGCAAATCATAAAAATAAACAAATACAATAAATAAGATGATGGGAAATATACCTTGTTCACCAAATATCCAATCTCGTGTACAAATGAGTGTCTCAACATTTTCAGGTTTGAGAGCACTACGATACTGATCAAGCACTCTACCACCAACACTAAATGATGCCTCAGAAGCAACTGTAGATATTGGAATAGATAGTACATCACAAGCCAAAATACATAGTTCAGGATATCAAAATTGGTTTGCTTTCCAAAAATCAAGAACATTCAAAATTATCTTCCTGACTACTTTAGGCTCATCCAAATACAACTGTAGCTGAGACTATTGGCAAGAAGTGGTAGACTTCTCACTTTCAAAGGTATCAAATTCCTAATAATATAACAACATTAATATTAGCACATAGTCAAATGTAAACTAAACTTTGATGTATTATGAACAAAATAAATAGCTTTTTACCTTCTTAACATCCATGCATTTCTTAGAAACCATGTCATCAACATGAGAAGGAACACCATTTGAAGTACTTGATGTACTAGCAACTAATTCATATTAATGTATTTTCATGTACAAATCAAAGAGAGAAACCAACATATCGTGAACTTTAGCCATTTCTTGGGAGTTTGTACCATAAAACCTTTTATAACAAAATTTGACAAACTGAAGTTTATATCTAGGATCCAATATCACAGAAATTGCAAGGATCAAACTATACTCTTTCCAATTATCCAACTTTTCCATCATCTGAGTTGCCATAGATCTCATGAAATCATCTGAATCAATCTTTGCATTTCTCAACGTATCTTCCACCATAAACACTTGAGGAAAATACAATTTTGTAGTAGCGTATTTAGTTCCAAAAAAACAAGCAAGTCACATTATAAAACACCTTAAGAAACTTGCTAAGTTTTTCTAATTTTTGCCACTCATCTTGAGACAAAGAATACTTGTAATTATAATTACTTAATTGCAAATGCAGAAATGCTCGTTGATAATAAAGTGCACTGTCAATCATAAGAAATGTGGAGTTCCATCTAGCGGGTGCATCTTAGCGCAAGCCCTCTTTACTATCTAAAGAAACTTGTGCATAATAATCTAAGAATTTTTGTTGCCTCCCTTGTGAACCTCTAACATACTTAATACTTTCTCTAATTTTCCCCATGGAATCATCAATGTGTTTCAACCCATCTTGCACTATTAAGTTCAGAATGTGAGCACAACATCGAACATGAAAAAATTTCTCATTCATTAATAGTGCATTCCTCAAGTTAAGCTACTCCTTTAACAACACAACAAAAGTATGTTTGTGCCTGATAAATCTCGGCCATGAGCTGGCCGAAGGAGCCCCTTCTCTCGGCCCTAGAACTTAGCTGATACGCAGCGTTTCGCCAGGGTATTTCGCATTCCTAAAAATAAAAGAAGGAAATGCTAAGGCATGATCATCTCGGCCTCAAGCATAGGCCGAGGCCGAGGCCGAACAAATTTGCGGCCAAGGCTTTAAAGGCAAATCATCACGTGTCAACAGGGTCCCAGGCTTCATTTAATGAAGTAGTGCCTGTTTAATGCAGCAAACCCATTGGCCACAAAGTAGCATTTAATGCATGAGGAAAGGTGGGAAGTGACTGAAGTCAGGATTTGGTAATGAAAATCAGAGTGATTAGATGTGGACATTCTCACAAGGATTCTGACAGCTTGAGATGTTGGTTCACCAGCTATCCAGGCAATAAATGCGTCTCCACGGCCAGAGGTTCAGAACCCACGATTGAGTGCGGCGGCCGAGATTCACCGGGATTTCTGGGGTCTCACCACCATACTTCACGATCCCAAATGTCGATTGGACTGCCCACTTGAGCTAATCAGACTCCACTATGCGTAAATTCAGCCTCGATTACTCATCCAGGGACTCTTCCTATAAATACAAGACTCA